>OY735875.1:11202500-11802500 GCA_963506565.1 Tachystola acroxantha | reverse complement strand
AGCTTCAGTCGCCCTATTGGCGACAGACAGCGCTAGACGTTGCAGTGGCGCTCTTTTGGTGTCAGAGTCATCATCTCCATAATCTTGTAAGATCCACTTTGGGTTGCCTAGCCGACAGAATAAGTGGTGCGCTATAAACGATGCCGAGATAATGGGGCCGAGACTCATAAGACAGGTATGAGAGCGAGCTTAGCGTGAGTATGATCTTGCAACTATCGAACGTCTATTGAAATTGACATAAATGTAGAGCGCTCTCAAGCTGGACTCGTGCTCCAAACTGTGTGAATTTTGAGCACGAGTTCAGCTCTACATTTATAATCCTAGGATTTAGGGCCATTAGAGTGTCTCTTAGGTGCGTTATTCACTCAACCCCATTCCTCGGCTTTTTGCGATGAGTCCCTCAACATCAATAGACTAATTTTATGTCCCCACTGCTCGGGCACAGACCTTAGGGAGATCAGCTTCCTACAGCTTGCTTAGAGAAAAATATAGCTTCAGCCAACCAGTGGATAAGATCCTAACAATAATAACAATGACGTCCGGCCGTTTTCACGCGCCATGCCTCCGCTGGGCGCTCAATTTTAGCGCCATATATAAAAGAAGGCCTTTGTTTTTTACATGCATAGTCATACACAAAACGCGAGGGATACAGGTCCTGTGTGTCGAGCAATGAGAGTCTAGCACAAGTGTTATCATGTCTTGGAAAGTGCTCAGTGTGTTGTGCATGTGTGCAGTGGTAAGGACTCAGGTGATACCGGGAAAGTCGAGGACGAACGATGGAGATTACAATTCGGTGAACACGGACGGATCTTTCGATTTCGGGTAAACAGTGCTTTCTTTTACAATCAGTGATATTAGAGACAATATTGGTTTTGGAAACTCACTAGTGAGCCTTGAACATTTAACTGGGTTGATTTGGCAAATGAGCTCGTATTTATTTAACTTGCGCAGAAAAGTAAAAAAAAATATGATTTGAACAACACCTGTTATTTATTTATTTTAAAATCTTTGGGTGGATCAACAGTAGCTTGAAAATGAAAATTCGTGCCACTACATTTGAATGTTATATAGATGACTCTGAATGTAATGAGACGGAAGTTAACAGTTCAAATTATTTAAATCATAGTTCAAATTCTTACAAAGCAGATACTCCTACAGTTATAAGTTTCCATATCAGGTGCTAGCGAACTGTAAAGCAGATAGGCGTTAGTGTCGTGAAAACCCATAATTTAATACAAAAATGAGCTTAGCATTTCTTACATCCTACTTAAGTAACAATAAAAACATGTAACAAAATACTTATTACTTTAACAACATACTTATTACTTTAACATAACTAATTAGAACGCAATCAATTTAAAAAAATCAAACCTCAGATCGTTTGCGATATTTTTATCTGCTAGTTCCTAACTCTTTTCTAGCTACATATAAACTTATATCTCTATCCCATCTGCGTATCATATGTAAATAGAAAAAAGCTAGTTTTAATTTATTGCATGTAATTTATAACAGTTCATAATTAATAATTTTTAATTTCCTTAGCCATTTAATTTCCTATAAATTATTTATCTGTAACAATTCCCCAATACCTACAGATACGCAAACAAAGACCGGGGCTCGAGCTATCACTTAGCACACGCGAACGCCAACGGAGTGGTCGGCGGCCGGTTCGGCAGCAAGGACCCTGCCACTGACACCATCAAGGAAACGGTCTACACGGCTGGGCCGAGAGGGTAAGTTGTACACCACTTTATTAAACAGAACTTTTATTTATCCGGGCTCACAATAAGCTCTTGTAAATGAGTTTGAGGCCGTAAAGTACCTAGGTACCTAAATAATTTTGTTTTTAAATTAAACAGTTAAGTATATTTGTGTACGATTGCTAAAATTTTACTAATAAATTGCAATTAAGGAAAACACCGCTTTCCAATTTTGAAAATATCAATGGGCAGAAATAATTTCTATAGTGATTTTGCCTATGAAGCTAATTAGTTATAATCAGTGAAATTAATATAAGTAGGTACATAAGTACCTACCACCTAATTCGTGTGAAGAAAATTAATTCTAAAAATATAAATATTCCGTTGATCGTAACTACTTAGGTTACGTTACGTAGCGACCTAATTTTAATGATCGAAAATATGAAACAATAAAGCAAATAATATTTCCAGATTCCGCGCAAAAGGTCCCAACGTACACAGAAAGATGGACCTAGACCAAAGACCGAGGGGCCCCATAGGAAACAAGGACGACCCCTACTTCGATCCCAACGAAGACCCGAGTTACTCCTTCAAGTTTGACACTAGGACATACTCCAAAAATGAGAATGCTGATAGTAGGGGTGATGTTAAAGGTAAACAAATATTAATTCCCAAGTACATTACAAATATTAAATTGTGCTACGAAATTACTGTAGCGGTCAAGTAGCAAGACTCTAAACCTCACAGGAAGGCTCGCATGAGCTATATTATAAACATATTTTTCAACCAGGTCATTACTCCTTCGTGGACGATGTTGGCGAACGTCACGACGTTGCTTATATCGCTGGCAGAGACACTGGTTTTCACGTATCGTCTGCGTATCCTGACAACCCCAATCTCATAGGCTCTCCGTTCCATCGGTCGCCTCTTGTGAGAGGAGAGACTAGGCCGCGTGGAAGAACAGCAATACAGCGGGGACTCGATGGATCCTACAGGTAACAAGTTCCAATATTATGGTAAAAGAACATTCGCTCAAACCCTCTAACATGGCATGCAATTTTTAGTCATGCAGTCGGGCTCCGATATCTGCAAGTCAAGGACTAGGTACTAATAAAGTCTCTATGTTTGTCCAGATTTATATCGGCGGGTCCCGACCAGAGAAGATCAGAGAGCAGCGATTCTAATGGAAATGTCAGAGGATCATACACATTTTTGGACGACAAAGGTGTCCAGAGGTAAGCTCAAAATCAATTAAAACTAATAAGTACTTAATTGGATTTAATGGCTGAAATACCTGAAGTGCGAAATTCACAAAACTATGGGCCCAGAGATTCTGTAGTCCTAGCCGCTTTTGTTTAAAACCCAACCATTTTTAAAGTCTAGGTTTGCATCTTAGCAGCGCTTGGCATTTTTACATTCGATCTAAAGCTGTCACAGGTAGTGAAGGTTCAACAGCATTAAACCATTTCAATTGATGTTCTCCAACAGGTCGGTCCACTACATCGCGGGCCCAGGTATCGGGTATCGCATCGTTAAGAACAACAAGGACCCGTACATCCCCTCGTTCTTCCCCACCATCCCCAGCGCGTATGACCCAGACTTCGTGAATGCTGGCTCAACAGTATTCTCTCCTGATGATAGCGGCTCTGACGACATTTTTAAAAGTACGTATTTTGATGATTTGTCTAAAGGTTCTCGGCAGAATGTGTACTTTCTTACCTGTAGGTACTTTTTTAAATTAATTGGTCGGTAAAATCTTGAGATTAACATAACGCGAGTCTGTCTACATTTTCTAGATGACAGAAATGTTTAAAAAAACTCACAAATGTCCTTTTACTCCAGGACCTGAGGGCACCGCAGCATCAGGCCACGTAAAACCTCCTCCTTTCCCCACCGATAAAGACAGACCTAGCAAGAAACCCACCTCCGCTCCCACTGACCCCAACAGTTCGGAAGAGAACTCCTCAGGAGAAGGCAGTTATAACCAAGGAGGGTCTGGATTTGGTCAAGGATCTGGAGGTTCCGGATTCGGTCAAGGATCTGGGAGTTCTGGCTTTGGTCAAGGTTCAGGATCATCAGGATCTAACTATGGTCAAGGAGGCGTGGGCTCTAATTATGGCCAGGGAAGTGGAGGCTCAAGTTTTGGACAAGGGTCAACTAGTGGTTCAGGATTTGGGCAAGGTTCCAGCGGTGGCGGATTTGGTCAAGGGTCTGGAAGTACCGGATTTGGCCAAGGTTCAAGCGGGTCTGGGTTCGGTCAAGGGTCTAGTGGGCCAAGTTTTGGGACAGGAACTGGCGGTTCCAGTTTCCCTGAGCCGACTGGTGCTGACGACACAAGCTACGTTGATGAGGATGTCGTTTACGGAAGCATCAAGCCGACTAAAGGATCAGGTGATGAGTAATGGATTATGCAAGTAGATTATTGTTGGCGATCTCGTTCTTTTCATGGCATATTTTTGGAGAAACCTATTGTGTAACTGACAGTAACACGAATTGGAATGAGATGAAGTTCATTTTGAAAACCATTGCTGGGATTCTTAATAACATTTTAAAAATATGCACAGCGATCCCGCAATGATTCTCAAAAATGAACTTAATCCCTATTTCCATCGAGCACCTATCAATTACACAATGAACCTGTTGATCTGGAAGTAATCTCCATACAAATATGCCTAAAATTTATGTGATTTTAACTCGAAAAGGTATTGTCTGCAAAACTTATGTTAATAAAGTGTCATACTATAACAAGATCATTAACAGCCAATCCACTTGCTCACATTAACGGTTGAAGTGCACTACTTTAGACTTAACTCCTTTTATACAAAAATTGCTTGAACGCAATAAAATAATATTCACAACCAAAGTGGTTTTTATTACACCATCACCTTCCGGCACGAGCACAGAGCACAGATAAGAACTTAGCCATCATTAAACATTGCAGGCAAGCCGGGAAGACCGCGTCCCACCAGCAAGCCTTATAGGCCGACGAAGAAACCTTATGTGCCACTAAAACCTTTCCAGACAACGAATAATAAAGACAACGATTTCGATGCAGACAAAGACGATAAAAACACACCACAGTTCGGTATAGGCTTCAATATTGAACACAAACCTGGTCTAACTACTATATACAAACCTGGCACAACGATCATACGAAATATAGGGCAGGACTATTTCGGAGTAGCGCCAGGGGTTTCGGTCAGAGCTCACGTGCAAAGCATTGATTTGTATCCGTACGATTCGAAACCTATTTCGCCATCTGAAGCCATAGAAAAAGACAAAACGTAACATTTTATGTAAATAAATTAAGTAACTACATTTATAATTCACAAATTTAAAAGTATTTCTGTATTTAACTTAGTATTATACTGTAAGATAAACGAACTAACTTATTGAAAGAATAAACATGTAAGTCATTATTGTGTAGTGTTTGATTTTGAAGGATTGATTTTAAGAAACTGATACGAGAAGCTTTAGAAACTCGATATTCTAAGACACTTAGAAGTAGAACACACTATATTACAATCTAGGCAGGTAGGTAGTAAAACAAAAATTACGAAACCTAAACAATTAAAACACGATCTGTACAATTTTTTAAAAATTTAATCGAACAACACGACTGTAAATTTAACAAAATGCAAAATAGTAACTGTTACAAGGAGTCTGGGTGTTTGTTTTCGACATTACGTGCTGTGTGATACATACTGCTCGCTCCCGTGCTGGCACCCCGATAAGGATTACATTAATTAATTATAATAAGTAAGTATATCGGATAAAGGTGTAACAAAGTTAGGATAACAAGAAAAGTTAGATGGAAGGGGAAATTTTGGCAAAGTCGTTAGTTTGGCAACTTAACAAAGAGTGCTTGTAATGAGGGGTTTTCAAGGTTACATTTAAAAAAGAAAGAAAGTTCCCGATAGCCCCGGTAGATGGCACTGACTGGTCTGATGTCAACATTAAATGCGTTGTTATTGCTTGTAACTTCGGCAAAGCTTATTTTTGCGAGGACAGAACAACAACGCCTTCTAGCGTGCCGAATATCCCTATATAGTACGCGGACGCGCCGATCGTAGTAACACCGCGGAGCTGTCAAACTGACATTATTACAAGGCGATTGGATTGACAACTCCGCGGCGTTACGCCGATCGCTCACTGCCCCGCTGTGGTTGCGCATTTTGCAACAATATGTATTTTTACATAAATCAGGTAAAAATGGTAGGATATGAAGACGTAATCGTATCGTAATCGTAGACGTATCGTTGTAGTCGTGTAATTACACGACGAGATATAACAACGAATGTAGCTAGAATATATCAAAACAAGCCAATATGAACACTTACGATTCAAAGATGAATTGCATTACTATTTTTTAATATCCAATGTTAGTAAAACTTACTTTTACAAAGATTTATTAGATACCGATGATACCTCATCAATAAAGACAAGTTTTAATTAAAACATTCTGCCCTACATTCTCTGTTAAGTTGCCAAACTAAAATATTAACAGTAAGTTAGTACGTGGTTAAATTATTACTCTAATTAGATGATTTTATAATTAAGTACCTAACTACTCGATGGTGAGATTGTTCAGTGTCTAATATACAATTTTCATAATATACTTAATTCCGAAATGTAAATATTTGGATACAAGTCTTTAGGATTTATAAATAAAAATGTATATTGAAATATTGTAGAGTGAATATTATGTTTTGATAAGAACGATAGATTTGCGCATTAATAATACTATGGCAATAAGTACCAAATACATATTTTTGGTGACATATTTAATTAGAAAATAGACCATAGGCTAAATGTTTACAATAAAAATAACTACAAAATGTTATGAAATCCTTTCTCATACTTTCTACACTCCTTGAAAATTTCAAAAATTACTAGCTATTTACTTCTACAATTATCAGATCGTTTCAACTAGTTCTAAAACTATGGCAAATATGAACTTTTAAACTAATTAACAATATTACATAAGACAATGTAATTTGAACAGAAAAACAAGGTTTTATATTTCATCAAAAAATACAAATTTTAAACTAAATTATAAATATCAAACTTCCGCGCTATCAGTTATTAGTAAATTAATTAACATATACCGAAGCTTTGCTCCCTTAATGCTAAGTATATAAAAATCTATATATATTTTCATAGATAGAAATCGTTAGATATAAAAGAGTCTAGAAGGCAAATTAGCAAATCACAAGAGAAAGCCTATTTTGAGCGAATAACTTCATGTGCGAGCTTACAATACTAATTTACGAATATATACAAAGTTATAGACCGTATGTCTGAGGCCGTATTAGTTCAAAAGATATAGAAATATTTCTATACTCTCTGAGAACGCTTTAAGGCTTTCTCCATCACCACAAAAAATCCCAATTCACTGGGAAAATCTGTGACGAATTGAGGAGTTTCAGAATAAACCGTTATATCTCTAATGCAGAGTTTATAATCATTTTAATCCTATGTATTAGTCCCTTTAGAATATTGGCAGATAGGCATAGTATTTCTACAAAAGAAGGCATTCCATCATATGCTGTCATTGTCCTGCCAAACATTACCCAGGAAGATCGATAGCTTCGTGAGACCTCACAAATCGATTTATTATATACAAACACTGTGATATCCTGAACAATATATGAGCGGTTAAAGGGCTGACATGAGCCAAATAGCGCCGCCAATCTTTAAAAAAATATATCTTCCAATATAATCCATTTGATTAAAAAAGGTACTTAGCAAACCTTGATTAGGATAAACACTATTTTTCAATATACAATACATATCATAATTGCGACAAGCTAAGTTGCAGTTCTGAAATATGCTAAAAACGGCCGTTTTTCGCAATTATGCGAACTACAACTTAGCGAACTTGAATCACGTTGACAATAAACATTTAAAAAATAGTATTTATCCTAATAAAGATTTGCTTAGTACCTTTTTTAATAAAATTTATTATATTGCAAGATATAATTTTTTAAAGATTGGCGGCGCTAGTTGGCTCACGTCAGCCCCTTAAAAAGAATTCTTAGACCAAGACAGTCTCTTGCTTCCTATAAATATTATAGTCTAAGGAAAACTTGTGTAAAGGTTTACTTGGAGAATAATACTGTTTATTAAGAAGTTATTCTTGACTTAATAGATTCATTTCCTGAATTGTCCATGTGGATTTTTAGCAGGATGGATAATGTTAGACGATTTAGATGGGTGCGGTGTACTTTTATACAAGTTTTTCTAATTTTTACACCTTATTTTACATAACATTAGAATATCAACACTGTGCCTAACTACAGAGAAGGTTAACTTTTCAACAATATTACGTGAATAATTTTTAACCCTCATGATTATTCCACTGATCTTCATCAGTTCAACTTCATGATAATTTTAACATTAAACGTGGACTGAAACTTTCACATTTATTTCACAGCCATTTTTTTCTTACGGCGTGTTTAATTAATTACTTACATTTGTTTTGTACCTAATATTTTTATTGGCAAATTAAAAACACAGCTTTCTTAAATAACTTGTGTCCTTATGACCATAAATACTTACTTACCTATTTATTTTGCTGGTTTATTATTTGAGAAAAATATTAGCATAACTTTGCTGTATCAGACTATCTGATATATAATATACGTAAGTTCGGTAACGACATTCTCGATTCAACAATCAGCCTAAAAATTAGGTTTTTAGTCAAGTAACTGAAACGAAGTTTCGGCAGTCAAATAGGTACTTCTAATTTTATGTATCTACAATAATTAGATACTAATAATAGGTAAGTTTAAGGTAAAATTAGTAAATACAGACATGTTAGATACGAAAACATCAATAATAATTGTAATAGATTTTTTTTTAATAAAAAACTAAACAACATTTCAGAAAATCTCTTAACACATTATTAAAATTTTGACTAATCTTTGAAATATTATTTCAACCGAACACCAAAAGCTCAGACTAAAATAAATTACAAAACTTTATACAAGCACCACTTTTTAAATCCTATTTTGTGCATAACATTTAAAAATGTCATATTTTTAATAAAACACAAAAAACCATGACCATAACCGCGCCATCGCTATAACAATACGGCTCTTATAAATAAAAGAAAACGTTAACCGTGGCTTATTCTGTGATTATTCTAAATACGATCGCTAAACCACAGTTTAAAACTCAAACTCAAGTTCACCAAAATCTCTTACCGCTAATTCACGTGTATGAATCCGTTTTTCCTTAAACCTCTGTTTAAATTGCTTATTTATAAGAGCCGCATTATGTTAACGATTCTGTTCCTATTACCATTCCCATATATTTTTTAAATTTATTCGAAAGTCAGTTTTTGTCCTAATTTCTATAGAAAATTTAACTAAAGGTTTAGCATAGTAGGCATAATTGAATAGATAACTAATAGGTATATTCAGTACGATAATCATGATACTCATGTGTACCGAAACGTTTCACATTTGAAAGACTAGAATTGTCCTTTACTACTAAAGTCTTATTTTATTGATGAAGATATTAGTCCAATTAATATTATAGTTTAATTCAAGTCTACAGCCTCTTAATTCATGGACCTAGAAAACAGTGAGCTTTTTTTATATACAAATAAAGGCTAAATTAAAATGTATCTGTTTGCTACCTATTTTTAAGTCTCGTGACATGTCATTCGTTGAATACGACACGTTTCATTAATTTAATGATAGGTCCATGACGACTGACGATGTTTTAATATTGGCACAGAATCTGAATTAGTAAAATATTGCACTTTTGAAGATTAATAGGGTTATTTTTAAATAATTATTATTAAATAATACAACAAACAAAACTTTCTTGTTGCATAAAGCGTAATTGAAGTTAATAATCAATTAAACCTCATCATAATAATTACGCTCTATGTAACAATTAGATATAATTTATAGGAAACTAACACTGAGCATGGCATAATCAAATTATACTAAAATTGAAGCAATTTCTTTTAAATTTTCGAAATACTAATGCAATAAATATAAATTATCGAATAGGTTTAGGTAAAACAATTTGTTACCTAAACCTATTCGAAAATCGCATTTCATTTGGTAGTCCTAGATAACTTAAAGACAAAGTACCATCATATCTTCCAACATTTCTCACTCTTCCAAACACTGAGCTCATGGATAATAGAAAATATCAAACAAAAATGTCCTTAAAAGACATTTTCAAAAGGTGGAAATTCGAAGAATTGGGCACTGTTTCGAAGAATTCTCTACGGGGTGCGTTTGAATTCATTCGACAAAATTAAATGCATGGTTAGGCTTATGACATACATTAATTATGCACAGCGTTTAAAGTAAATTAAACAATTTAGAAAAAATTTCGAAGGAAAAGCTTACGTACATTTACCGAGAGCTTTCAAAAACGGTGAAGGAAAACGTGATGAAACCTGCATGCCGTAGAAGAAAAAAAATTCTAAGGCATGTGAAATCCGCCAACCTGCACTGAGCCCGCGTTATGGATTATGGCCCCAGCTCTCTCGATGTAAGGGAAGGTCTGTGCCCGAGCAGTGGGGCAATGTAAATAGACTGATGATGATGAAACAATTTAGGGAAAAATAAAATATATACAGTAAATTAAACTATCAAAAAAAATATTCAGTTGATGTGAATCGTTACTGTGCTTTATATTTTAAGGTATTTTTAATTGCTTGCAACGATTTCTTTCACTGGAATTTGATCTAAGGATCATTTCCAAGGTCATTGTGTGACTTATGACGTTCTTAGTTCAATTTTTATTGGCAATTTTGATTAGCTAAAAAAACCTTACCAATTCACTATTTATCATGAGTACAACACCCAGTTTCAATTTGTCGAATGAATTCAAGGACACCATGTATGTTTAGAAGGATTGGTAATGATTCGAAGGATGGTCAATGTTGGACGATATTATGATGGTAATTAATTTACATATTCAGTACATATATTAAATAATCTGTAATAATTTACGTATGTTGTTCAGCAATGCATACGAGTCCCATTTTTTGGATGTCAATTACTAAAAACTATAACTTTAAATTAGGGTTTCTCTCCTGTAAATAAGGCAAGATCAACAATTTTTTACAAACATTTTTACAGCCTATAACAAAACAAAATATAAAAGTCGAAAACTCCAAACTATACCTCAATTCAATTCTACTTATATTATTTACCTTGCTATTTCCAATGACGTAATATTGAGAAATGCAAAGTATTCGCCTGAGCAAGCGAGAAGTCGCTATACAGCCTTTATACTGCCATCCCGTTTAATAGGGGAAACGTCCGGTCATTTAATAACAAGCGATATTTTTAATTTAGCTTCCTAATTCAACATTCGTATATTATTTCCTCTCTTTCTCGCATCCTAACGAAGTAGAAGTGCGAGTGGTAAAGAAATCTTTCAGGTTGCTGTCTTTACTTTATAAAGGTAGACTTTGTTTCTTCGCTTCATGTTGCTACGACTTTTGTGTCAGTTGACACCACAGACCACTTACCCAATACACAAGAAATCGGTACAAATTTGCAAGCGAAAAATTCTGTCAACAATGAGAGCATACAGACGAAGCGGGGGACAGGGGTGCCGTATTAAATATATCCGTCCATGTCGATAATATCTCTAGGTTACACGTGTCGCGAAGCAATTTTGCGCTCAGACACGGGCGCTCTCCTGTTACAGGTCTATGGGGTAAGTGGTCTGTGGTTGACACGCAATGTTGAAAGAGAGAAAGAATCGTCAATTTAGACCCGTATTAATAGACTTAGCTCAAGGCCGCTCTGAAGTGCGAACTCAGCTGAGTAAGACTCAAGACGTGACCAAGTAAGCCAATCTTGAACAGACTCGCACTCAGTCCGGATGCACTAAGAAATACCATCTCAGGTGTGAACTTGAGAGTGCTCTTTCGTCAATTTAGACCCGTATTTATAGACTCAAGTGCGAACTCAGCTGAGTAACACTCAAAATGTGACCAGCATCTCAAGTACGCCAATCTTGAACAGACACGCACTCAGTTGCGGTCCGGCAGCACTCAAGAAATACCATCTCAGGTGTTAACTTGAGAGTGCTCGAGTTTTGTTTATTAATACGGCGTTACTCACGTATACGCGATTCCTAAACTTAAGTTCCGTTTATTAATAGGAACGCCATCTTAAGATCAATCTCAGAGTTGAGAGCCATTTATTAAGGCGGGCATTAATATAGCACGATGCGGCACGACCAACCGCGATACTTACCGTGCCTCGTGCGTCCAATGCGGCAAATGGCGCTGTGAAACAAAGTCTAAACACATTTTACACAGGGTCGGGTTGGTTTCTTCAACGCACGAGTACCGACCGCGACTTTCATAGTTTTCCTTGTAATTTTGACAAGTGGACACAATACACTACTGCTGCTATATTTTCGCAAGTTTTAATAAACGAAGAAGAAACGTAGTATTGTATATCATCCATGTGTCAAAATGAAAATGATAAATAAATAACATGAAAATGATAACGAAAATGTACCAACCGACGTGTTATCTTCTAAATTCTTATCTTTCTCGTTTTCATATTTAAATTAAATCAATCATTTATTTATTTATCGTAATAATATAATTTAAGTATTGAATCGAATAATCGAAGCTGTAGCTATAACTGAGCTGAGTTTATTAACTGGCACGCTGCGTGACGGCTATATAGCCAATTCAGGTACCAGGAGATAATAACAGTGGAACAGGTACTAGGAGTAGGTATTAGGAGAATTTGTAAGGTTGAGATCGTCTCAAAAACTACTTTACCTATTGCAAGAATTATTTCACTGTTAGATACATAAAAGTTAAAACTACGTAACTGTAAAAGAATAATTAAATTCGGTCCAGTACTTTTTGAGAAAATCTCAACCTTATTGATGCCCGCTGTATGCTTTTCTCTGTGTACACATCAAAGCAGATCAAGTGTAACACTTTGTACTTTGGACCGTTCTTATTATCTGCGTCGTAAGAGTTCAAATCGTACTGCAAGTTTTATCATTGATCTGCTGTTGTCCGTACGTAAAAACGATTGAAAGTCTCGGTCGACGCTCTGGCCCAACCAATGAGCAGCGCGCCTATTACCGGCGCGACGGGAACAGCCAATATTACGTCATTTTCATCTTCTTGCTGGTCTCCTCCAGCATGTCCTTGATCTTGGTGAGGGGCGAGCGCTTGTCTTCGCCCAGCTTCTCCACGTACGAAGACGGCAAGTGGATTTGCAGCGGGTCGCGGAGACGACCCAGGTCTTTTTCTAGCTTGTTTATCTGAAACATTCAAGGTAAGATAGGTAAAAACGAATCTATTATTTAGTTAGTACTGAGGTCCGGATCAGAGCCCAAGGTCAGCTAATAAGTATTCTTCAGGGTTTTCGTTAGTAATAATAATAGTGAAATTCATAAATTGTATAAGCGGGGTGGGAAGAGTGGAATTGAAATGTTCTTCTTAGCCTACCTGGGTGGAAAGAGTGGATTTTTCTCACTCTTCCCACCCAGGTGGGATGGCCAGGTGGGACAGGTGGGAATACCCGATAAAAAAACAGGTATCTACTACAATTGTATTAACTAACCTCGTCTTTGAGATGATTATATTGGTTGATATCGAGGCCGATTTTTTTCGCTTTCTTGTGTAGTGTGAGTAGATGCTGTCGGTCCTTCACATCCGGTAATATGTACTCCTGGAAATTAATGAAACAGAAATTTAATCGCATATTTACCAGTGGTTTCTCTTACAATACTACGGTTCATTAATCGTACGAAATCACAAAAATTTATAGCGCGAGTCGCGTTAAGCTGCCTCCGATGCGACGTGTTACAGTGTTACGAAACACTGTAACATCGGATTTAGGGGCATGGAGTAAAAAAAATCTTTGTTAAATCGGTTACCGAAACATGTTACGGTGTTTCGTAACACGGTAACACGTCGCAGCAGACTTAGCTTTAGAGATTGACGCAACGCCGCGGAGATGTCAAACTAACGTCAAACGCCTTGTAATAACGTCAGTTTGACGTTGCGTCGATCGCTAACGCTGACCCGTGCTACAAGGGCACACCAATGTAGTATTTGTATTACATCTTGCGCTTTCTGTGTATGTATGCCTTAAATGCGAGCTTTGTGCCAATCACGTCTCTGACACAAGTATATGACTCTCACCTGTTTAGTGAGCACGAAGTACGCATACGTCGCCATGGCCGTGCCGTACGTGACGAAGTACGTGACCGGCTCCATGATGTCCCACGAGTACTCCCACCACGTGAGGCGCGCCAGCACGCCGAACTGCACGCCCATCAGCCCCAGCCCGACCCACGTGAGCGCGGACGTGCGACGCGTAGTCTCCACTTCAAGGGACAGACGCTTCTGTGGGCATCAGAAACTCGGGTTACGGCGGCTGAAGAGGAAAATAGGTACGTCGACAGAACATCAATGGTAACATATCACTTTTTAAACTTACACGGTTTGTATACATATTAATTAGATGGAAACGAGTGTCTACTCGTGACCATGATGGCTGCAATGGTGTCGAAATATCGAGACATCAATAAATGAATGTTTAACACGGTAATTCTCGTTTTTATCTAATTAATATCAATGGTAACACTTCAAATATTATAACTCAGACAATAGGAACGGTACAAAGTTAAAAGTGTTATACTTGATGTGCTGTCGACTGTATGGTACATAAATACTGTACCAGTGCGATAATAGTGACGACTATTAGGATTCGAACCTGGGAACTCGTCTGCGTGACGTGGTCAATAGAATGGTGGCTGACGAAATAGCATCAGCCACCTGATCCGGTCGCCGACTGTTATCTCAAAATTCACCCTGATATATATTTTTACTGAGCCTTACGAGTAACTCTCCCCATGGATCCGTTACTGTGTTCTGCATTAACAATTATCCCTTCTACTCTACTATTTATCTAGTAAGTATTATTGGACTCGACAGTTCGTCATTTGTCAATGTCATGTTAAAGAATATTCAAGACATCATATCGTCTTCTCTCTTCTGCAGAGGACTCGTCATAGCGTCGTCACTCTGGATATCAGTGTCTCCTTTTCTTCATCCAGAGGAGTCGCTGTAGCGTCGTCACTCTGGACGAAGCAGCTCGACAGTCACGTTCACTGTCGAGCTCGTAGTTGGACTCTTGACTGTAGCTCGAAACTTCAGATCTTGCACAAATCATCTAAATAATAATCACCATACTGTCATTCGCAAACATTTTCCGATTAATTTAACGTGAAATTAAACACAATAACCACTTTAACATTAAAATGAAAATTATCATATAATTTTGCAAACCCCTTGACTCTAGGTACTAACGTTAACGAAAATCAAAGCAAAGTGACTAGACTCTCTGAAAAATTAGCACTCAATCTCCTAGCACAACTCCCACCTCTTCCATCGGTTGCAGCTCCGCGGCCAGTTTCTCCATCTGTGCCCTTAGCTCCCTCTCCTTGCGTATCTGGTGCTCCCTCACGTTCAGCGCCTCGTACAGCTGGTTCACCAGGTTCCGCACGTCGCTCAGTCGAGTGATCTCTTCCGTGCTCAGGCGCTCCTGGAATTATATGGAATTGAGGTGAGGTTTGGGGATGACACAGGCGGACGATACAGACACATCAATAATGGATCAACATAGGGTTGATCCATTGTTGTGTTTCAACAATGGATCAAGCCTATCTATGGTTGATCCATTGTTGTGGGTGCGTACAAAATATGATCATTAGTGTTTTCCCGCCGATATTGTATCAATTTCAGCGAAAAAGCGTTAAAATCACCAAACATTAGTGTGAAAACGCGGATTTTGGATGTGTTTATGAATGCACACATCGCATAGCGATCAGACATGTGAGCATCTTTGCAAACTAACTAACATTGAAAGCTTTGTACATAATCTATAACTACGACGTCATATAAAGCCGTTAATGAACATGGAATTTGAGCATATTGACAGACATTTGCGCACAATATGTCTAGCGCCAGGATTAGATTATGAAGTATTTATTATAAAAATTGTTTTACAATTTATTTTATTTTTATTTGATAGGAAAACTTACAGCTTTTATGTAGGTATGTAATATGGGTTATAAACTTAAGTTAAAACCTAAGCCATTTACAAGTTTTCGCCAATAATTTAAATATATGGGTTAGTTTTAATTATTAATGAATTAGAGTGTTTACAACCTATATACCCTTATGCTTAAACAGAGTGTACTTAATTTTAAGATAGGTAGGTAGGTAAGTAAAGTAAATACTCAATTTTGTTATAGGGGTCCGATGTTCGGTATTTTCGTGTACTTCTATTAAAACGTGGCTTTTATCCGTAATATATTCATAAATTAAGTAAGTACACGTTTTTCATAATGGTAAAAGTTTTAGGAATAAACAGTTAGAAATTATTATTATACCTAACTTTCGATGGTCCGGAATTCTAATGCCCAGTCGGTGGCATACCTACTCGTATTTTGCTTAAAATTCATAAAACAAGAATGTAGCTTCAAACTGGAACTAAACTTTTGTAATAAAAGGGACAGTTGTTGTGGCAACATTTTATGTTAAATCCTTTTATTTTCAGTGGGGAAGGAATAAGGTTACGTACAATCGGCAGTACATCTATGATATGGTAACATTTGACGTACGATTTTAACTGGTACGGCGCAGACAATAAGGGCGATACAAAGCCTAGTCAAGTCTATCAAATATAACAGATGTCACAACTCACAAGACAACTTAATCTTACTCCATCACAGGACCAAAAAATAACTCAAACTCACAAACTTTTTCCAAAATCGTTAATTCAATAAATATTTCCTACCACAGTGTTACCTACATGATTAAATTCTCGTGTAAAAGCTGGTGGTCTGCAAATCCTGCATTATATTCTTAGTTTTTACGCAGAAAGCATTTAACATAAGTACGGCCGAAGGACGCGGTCGGTATAATGGGAGACGTAACGAGTCTGCCAACACCGCAGGCTTCACCGAAAAACATTTCCTCTGTAATGGTTGTACAGTCAGTCAGAGAAAAGTATATTTTAATCAAAAGTACAAATTGGGACCTTTATAACGTTATTAAGATTCTCTAGACTCTATCGATTGAATGCTATTAAATAAGATCAAAGTTAAAACTGCATTTCGTAATTAATTAAAATCGGAGGACACCCCGCTTGAAAAATCCGCGAAACTACATTTGTTTTTATTTTTGAAAATTATAATAAATAGTATACATATATATTATATATTATTATATATGCGATATATATTTACCGCATCGCTAAAGATATATCGCGGCGCCTGGTCGAGGCGTCACGTGACCAAAAGGCTGGCAGCTACTTCGCGATACAGCGGGGCAACGCTGCCAGCCTTTTGGGCACGCTGCCTATAGTGGGGGACCTGGGGCAGGTTTTTTATCTTTAATTTAATTTTCATATATATATATATATATATGTATGTATGTATAGTAAGTTTGCGTTTTAGATAGATTTAGTTTAGATATAAATAGTTATACTTAAGGTTTTAGGGATTAATGAAACGTTATGTTAATCTGTGTCTGTGTATATTCATTAGAGTAATGGCAACTCAAAGTCAAAGTCAAATTTCTTTATTGCAAGTAAGCACGTTGAGTACATTTTTGCACGTCAATATATTTTTTGGAATTTACATTTACACCACTTTGCAAGGAAAAGGTGCCAACGCTGAGGAGAAAAAGGTGGTAAGTCTAGATCAGGCTGTAGCTAAGCTCCGGTAAGCGTTACCTTTCCTTTTGGCAGATTTTTTGATGTCATAAGCCTAACCATCCATTTAATTTTGTCGAATGAATTCAAGGCCACCATGTATATCAACAAAATAGTACTGAAACTAGAATTATGTTGTTAAACAATCTTTAGGGTGTAATGTATCGCAAACACCCGCAATCATAAATCAAACGAAACATTGTCAACAGCTATCTGCTTCAAACACTGATTACACGCGGAGGGCGGACCCTTCCCTCCGACACGCAACTCTATGAAATATGAATATTTGATCACCAATTAGCGCGAGTTTGATGGCATTTTAGTACATGCGACAGCACGTCAACATAAAGAAAACCATTGCAATCCAGGCAGTATTTCCGCCACGTAAAGTGCTCCTGGTTGATGATGTACGGTCATTCACCATAAGCTCAAAACATATCTTGACATATTTACACTGAAGACCCCTCGTATAGGTACTATTCTCCATGACTGTACATTGTAATTAGGTAGACACAAGACAGATGGCTACATTCGATGACCATAATTATCATCCTTTTAATTAAGGATTTATGGCGACCTAGGGCTCGATCCCGGGACCTCCATGTGACCGAAGCCAACCAGTGTCATGGTAACCGCTGTACCTAACTGTCGAGATCCAAATAATTCCCCTGGGCCCTACAGAGCCTCGCAATTTGTCGGTCGGAGACGGATATAGTCAATTTACAAGATTGATGATGAGCTGAGGTTATTAATGGAGAGGAACGCGGATTTCATACTTTCAATGTTAAAAGTAACCAAATATTCTAACCCGAAATGTTATCAAATACTTGACGTATGTACAAATAAGACGAATATTTTGTCAAGCATACCAACCACACATGGCAATTATGACAAATACGCATATACGAATAGCCAAGTGAAGTGGAAGCATCAGACAATAGTAGCAGGAAAGTACGTTGATATTAGTCGTCGCTAAGCGAAGCGTCTCGCTCGCTCTTACGCGATGTAGCATATGAACGACAGTGACACCTGTAGCGTTTATTAGCTACAATGTTTGATAAAAAAATAGGGTTGGCAGTATTGAAAAACACATTGCCACATTTCAATGGAGCTTTGCCCCACCTACAAAACTACGTGACCATTTAAGCTGTACCTATCCTTTTGTTGGGGACTTATTACAGGTTTCATATTGCATAATCATAATCAGTATCATTTTCTACTACTCACGCAACTCCTATAGAAGAATAACAAAAACAATGAATAATTCGCTTCGATTTCTTACTATTTTCTGAATTCTTAATTAAGCTGTTTTTTTCGAATCGCAACTTGTACAAAACTTTATTTTAAACCAATAATTTTAATAAAAAACGGTGATATTTTTACATTTATTCGTTATCTTGTACAACTTGCGGTTGATGGTGGGGCAGAATCTGGCAATGTCATTTAATTACTATTACATTTTCAATACTGTCAACTACTTACATTTTGATCAGTGGATCATTTATCACAGTAAAAACTTTGCTATCATTTACCACAAAATATTGCTACTGACATTTAAATTTTGTAATTACAGGCTAGAATTTATATCAAAGCTGCATCAGTAAAATAAATTAAAACATCTAACAAATTCGTTTGAAGTGAATAAAAACCTTTTGTACTTGCGGAAAAGCTCATTAAGCTGTATAGAAACTCATTACGGCCGGTGAATTCCCGACTCGACACAATTTTTACAAGTTATAAATCCTATATTTATAAATATAGGATGGTATAAAATGGAGGAAAAGTAAATATACCGCAGCCCAAATCAAGTGTCTAATTTTGTAAACAAATATGATCGTCTAATTACCTGTTGTGATGTAACACTGAAATAAGTGATTGATCGAACCTGTTCATCATCGTGAAAATAAAGTTATCCGATCTAATAATGTGAAAACTATGCAATAATCACAATGTAGGGTAGAGTTTTTGTTTAGAAAATAAGATACTCGATTTGGGTTTCGATTAAGGTAGGTACTAAATATGGAAGATAGCTTTAATCAATTCGATTATTTTTACACGTATAGCATGTTATTAAAATGGGAGTGGAGTCAGGACATTTATGCTTTGCGGGTTAGCCAAAGATTCAATCACAGATAATATAATACTTACTGGTTGTTTTTTTCAATATTTTATCCCAAATATAATAAGTACTGTTTATTTATTTAGTTTCATTAATAATGGATTCTACAGTTCGTCATTTCCCAATAACGCATAACCGACAAAAATTCTATGGCCCTGACATTCGTAACAGAAGTCCAGTGTTTTAATCACAGCTACAGAGTTATCAGAGCTACTATAAATGGAGTTCTCCGAAAGAGCTATGCTATCGCTTTAAGCTGTTCGGTGCAGCTAAACGCCTAGCTAGACCAAACTTTGCCGGTGCAAGTGCAATGGTTCGCAATCGGTTAGCAATTACAGGCGTCGATTCCGTAGTTTGCACCTTCCAGCGGTTTACCCGGCCATTAACGACACACAGCTTTGGTAGAGCGTACGTGGCACTGAATTCTAACAACCAACTGAATACCGGTCCTAATTGGACAATACCTACATATAGACTGTTAGATAGGTATTTACTTTCGGACGACTATCTAAATCGAGATTTTTCTGGACCGACGACGTTACGGACGCGATCGTATTGAAATTCGGTGTCCAGAGTTTGCTAATATCTCGAAACGTAGGTTATTCTACAAAAAAAAAGGTAAAATAAATCGTTCCGCATTGACGAATGGACATTAATTGGGACATTGGTAATGACATAAATTGAATAAGTGATTTGTTTGACTTGGAATTAAGGCGCTGACATGAGCCAACTAGCGCCGCCAATCTTTAAAAAATCATATCTTCCAATATAATCAATTTTATTAAAAAAGCTACGTTCACATTGTTTATTGCTATAAATATTAACGTGATTCAATGTAGGTAAGTTGTAGTTCACAAATGTGCCAGAAACGGCCGTTTTTCGCAATTATGTGAACTACAACTTACCTACATTGCATCACGTTACAAATAAGCATTTAAAAAATAATATTTATAGCAATAAACAATGTGAACGTAGCTTTTTTAATAAAATTGATTATATTGGAAGATATGATTTTTTTAAGATTGGCGGCGCTAGTTGGCTCTAGGAAGGCTCTTAACAACTAATAATTGAAATGTCATGGCAGCGGCTACGGTAACGCCGAGGCGGGGTGCTAAGAATCGCAACTGGCAACCCTGGCAGCCACGAAAGCGTAAACATAATGTAAGACGTCCCCCGACCAGCCCCCTTACCTTATAGCAGGATTACTTCAATAATACTTTATTATTTTGTACCATGACGTCCTTAATAAGCTTTAAGGTCGTCATGGTACGAAATAAAGTATTATTGAAGTAATCCTGCTATAAGAGTTAATGGTAAGGAGGCAGGTGCAGGAATGACCAGCGCAAGGTTGGCAGGGACTGGCTGGATGCAAAAAGGCTTGAATCGTGTTGAGTGGTGTGCCTACGTCATGATATGGACTGATTGATGATGCTTAAATGTGATATATACCTGCGTGGGGCTCTTGACGTAGTACTCGGTGTCGTTGATGATGAGCCTGAAGTCGTTCTCGAGCAGCGCCTCCACGGTGTCGCTGGCCGCGATGCGCACGCGCTCGTCCGCCGCCAGCGCGGCCGCGCGCTCCACGCCGCGGTCCTCAGCCTTCACCTGACATAACATAAGTTGGTTGCATTATAATAGGCTAGTCGATAAAGTAAACATATTAATCATAATCAAATTTATTTACTTATAACATTTTTTGTAAGTAAGTCATTTTACAAATCATATTACATTACAATTTTTATTTATTATCATGTAATAGCCTGCAATGTCCCACTGCTGGGCAAAGGCCTCTCCCCAACCCTTCCACTCATCTGTTTTCTGCGCAGACTCAGACCACTCTCTCATAAAACATTACCATTATATAAAAGTTAGTCTATCAAATAAACATAGGCATATCATATCTCTTGTAGAATCTACACATCACAATTCATTTTTCATTATCTGCTAAAAATTCATTCAGTGTATAGTAAACCTTTTTAAACAGAAATATTTTTAATTTATTTTTGTATACCTACTGTAAAGGACAAGTCACCGTCTCTGATCTCAATTTATATGATGAATTTCTAGCCGTGGGCGAGACTTGAACCTGCGACCTTGATATTCCGTGACGCTCTTACCAACTGAGCCACCCCACTAATTGTGGTAAAACTAATTGCAGATATATCTTCATTCTTCAACATGATCAACGTCACATGAGTTGATTTATGAAATATTTTTAGTCGACTAATTTGGATAGAGATTCCAATTGGACTTTCACAAGATGTTGGTGGGGAAACCAAATCCCCGAGCACCCACGGGACAACATCTGACAGTTCCAACTCTATCGGTGCAGTTGAAAAAGCTCTTTAGGGCTTAATAGTTCGAAGTTCGATTCCCAGAGACCAAAAGTTTGCCGGTAGACTGCTAAAGGCACTTTATGATAGACGAAAGTTAGTAACGTTAGGTGAGTGGTTGCGGCTTTGCGAGAGTAATCCTTAATAAGTAGCAGGTAGGTAGTGCCTGAAGCCACGTTCTACGTACGTGTTACGTGTACCAAGTAACACACGACAATAAACTAGGTTAGTTCCATACAAACTAAAATAGCGCCTGGACTCTGCTTGGAATGGGCAAAATCAATGGTCATTTGTTCTAATGTTGGACAGAACAGAAACTTTATATGAAAAAACTTTGCCTGGACTGGTAAGGGAAATAACTTAATAGTTCCAAAAGTGATCTTCTCTTTTACTATATGGATTACGGAATTTATCCCTTACATTACAGATAGTCAGATTCTATTAAGATTAATTTTGGCCCATGATCATCAGATCGCACGTCTTTTGTTGCTTTTTCAGGGCGCGCTTTTATCAAGACACCAAGGTACGATCTGTACGAGTATGCGGATGTCATCATTATCATATTAAATATGGGGAAAGTAACAGACCTGACCCATCAGGACAGGCAGGATAACCCGTATCCGTATGTTTCCGCACGATATGATTGCCTTTACTGTTTTATGAGATTATCTATATCACCGACCTGCCTGAGGAGCATATTCGTCTCTAACATGAAGGAAGGCCGGCAGCATTTTTTTCCTTCATTGTATCAACCAACGCACGGGATAAATTTAGTTTCTCAGACTTGGACTGCACTGCGAACGTCCGCCGATACCAATCACCCGTTTCACATAAAACAATACTGTTCACCTGTATATTTTTCTTTATTGTACAGTTTGAACTGTAACTGCAACTATTAAAATAAAGGTGCAACCCACCTGCTCCAACAGGTCCCCTACGGTCTGCGAGACCGGGCGGAGTGTGAACCTGCATCTCTCGCGACGCGACGGCAGCGGGACTGTTATCACCGGCAACCCCCGTCGGTAGGTCACCGTCACTTCTGTAATAGAAGAAACGTTTATTGAGTAAGATGAAGACTTGGAAGAGCTTTATGAGAAAGGGATCGAGGCAGGCAAGCAGACGAGTCACCAGGTGGTATCTGCCATGGTCGGCGTATCATCATCAGAGACCTTGCTGGGTTGCTGTCGACCTTGAAGAAACCTGTTCACAATTTCTCTTGAATACCAAACTTTGTGTGAAAACATTACAGTCGGTGTAGGAACGGCAGCTGTTTTTCATTGCGGAGACCAAATGGCAAATGTTAAGTCGAAAGCAGACGAGGTCGAGCTCTAGGTATGTGACGTAAGCGACAAACCAAACCTATGATGTAGACATTCTTGGTTCACACCGAATCTTCGGCCGCTTCACGAGTAGAGTCCACGCCGCGCCGTAACTATATGCTCGCGGCCACCTGTGCCCCGTTCGTATGTGCCTTTACAAACCGATAGCACTATTAATTCTAATAACCTACCACTCATGCACGATGTTTGATGAAAAGATAGCACAAAAAAAATCCTGTCGCACTCCACACTCATAAATGTAAGTAAACACGACATTTATGTCCAAACAAACATCAATGATCACAAGTAACGCACAGTACGATAGCGAACGTCAGTGAATAGTGAAGGGATTGTTAATCTACTGCTCCAAGACCGAACCCCAAAAAAATTAATTATGACTACATCGTAAAGTGTTTCTATTAGATTCACACAAAGAATTCTCATGCGAGATGCGGCGACTTAGACACAGCCAAACGGCTGCGCCTTCGTCATACCATCATAGACAGCGGGCCGCGGCCTCTGTTGCGGATTGCGGATGATTGTTGGTTTTGGTCTCGTATTTATTTAAAACATCACTTGATGTGAACGAAATTGTTGCGTCGGACGCAGCCTGGTTGTCGATGCGCTCCACTTATCCACTACAGTACAGTCACCATGAAAAGTTATTACAAAATAAAAATGAAAACAATTGTTACCTTTTAATATAAGTGATTGTAATTTATGATCGTTACTGTGCATGTCTGTGGATCCATGGAGCACAGGCTAGTTTGGGCCGTGAGACATCACGTCTTATATTTTTACTATCGATATTTTTATTTTATTTTTTTCGCACATTGCAAAGTTTTAAATCAAAATATGTCTGTTTCCTATTGTCATACTATTTTGTCCTACCAGTAAGACCGCGAGGAAACCCTATTTCCCTCAATTCCTAACTCTCCTACACTACATATAGTTCGTATATGGAGCCAAGGTGTGGGCTGAAAACCAGCGCTGACGCACTCTGTGTCAGCATCAGCTGAAGCCTAAACCTTCTGCCTAAGTTATATGTTTGTTAATTGTCACTGTAATTTTTTATTTCTTATATGTATATACTTAATAGGCAATAAATGTTATTCTATTCTATTCTTCTATTCGTATAACTCTGTACCCCAAGACGCAAGATTTCCTTCTGTCTAGTACGTAAGATTACAGTCATTAGACACGTGGATTAACCGCCGCCTCGCGTTATCCACTAAAGCCCTCACGCAAAGCCCTCAAACAACTGTTGCATGACTGAAATGTTGGAAATTTAATAAACTTTTCATAATAATGTCCAGTAAATACAGTTTCTGGCGCTAAAGCGATTAATTTGATAAATTGTGTTCGCATGACGTTGCAGTGCTGATTAATTTTCAAATACATGAGCTGTTAGAATTGGCATGTGATGGCAAAATCACGAACCTATTATCGTTTATAATGAATGACCGCCCGGACTTTAAAACCAATTTACAGTAGAAAATTATTAGTTATCTGCTCGATCTACCGTTATTAATTCCCTGCGACCATTTTATTGAGAATAAAAATGTAAGTAGATATAACAGAATCTTACAGAAACAAGATTTAATATAACTTTCATAATTTAAAACAAACAGTATGCAGATTTTCTCCCAAACTTTTCATTCATCATTTGAAACTCTGATTAAGGCCCTGGGTATAGAATAGGTAATCCCTTGGATCGAAACTCATTTCAATATATCCCAGAGGCGCCAAACCTAAGCCCGCCAGTATTATGTAGTTTTAATGCCAAAGCCCTTGATACACTGAATACAAGTAAATTATTTCGCGCGCGACTGTACAAAATACTTGGATAAACTTTCAAGCAGACTAATCGCCGCCAGAAAGAGACTTTACTGTCTAAGTTACAGGATGTAGTGGAGTAGGAAAGTGAGAATATACTTACGTAACTTGAATCCTCTAAGAATGTCTAGTAAACTAGACATTCTTAGAGGATGTTTCGCATTTTATGTTTGTTTTGTTACGACTCGTAACAGCAAATTATGGGTGTAATTGAAGCATTATTACAAATGGTACATAATGTACTTATTATATTAAAACAGGACTATGTACCTTCAAGAACGGATGAAGTGAATATTAGAAAATATATACCATCCTAACCAATAATCAAGTGATAGTAGCCCAATGGCTTTCCTAAGGCGTGAAGGCAAAAAAGTGTACAGGCGTTCCTAAGCGTGAGACTGTGACGCAAGTGTCGCAGGTTCGTTCCCCTCTGGACTAATGTCGTGGCCGCAACTAGTACAAGCTTTTAACTTAGTTGGGGTAGTTGAGGAGAAAACTAGTAATGTGAAAACTTTGAAAATTTTCTCATCACAAACAAAACAGAAAACAAGCAATGGCCAAGATGTCGCCGCCAGCGCTTCTGTTTTGACTCGCATCGTTTAGTATGCGCGTACGCGTAGTACGCGACGCGGCGCACAGTGCCAGTGGGCAGACGCTGTAATTGCCCTGTCACTTTTCTAATTATCATCGCTGCGTCCAGCGAGCGCGAGCGCCAGCGTTTCTCTGCAATGTTTGATTTATAGATATCACTTTTGCATGCGATGTTACTTTTTTAATTCTAACCTCTCTTTGAACATTGATAGTTGATTGTTTTATCTGTGTATGTGATGTATGGTTTTTGAAAGCAGTAAAAGTGGTTGCGTTTATGAATATTCCATTAGAAATGTTGTGTGGGGTATAATTAAAATGGCTCAAATTAAACTACATTTTAAAACCATACGGTAGAGCAGAGTTAACTTTGACTAGTAGAGTTAATTTGTAGCAACATTTTAAATACTGCAATTGTAACTAAACAACATAATTACAACTGTAATTATCGCATTAACACTCAAACTACGGGAAAACTATTTAAAGTTTAGGAAGCAACAATTACGGGCCGAGAAAAGGACCCATAATTATCACGGTGATTTCAATATCACTGTAACATTCGAAGCTCAATTCTTAATTCCCGTTTAATCTTGATAGTATAAGTACTTACCTAAGTATTTACAAAACCTGTAAGTTTGAAAAGTTATAGGTAGTTATCTGTAATACAGGATGTAATGAAAACTGTATAAAAGCCGAAGAGAATGTATAAACGGTTAAAAAAACAATGAAAATCGATCGTTGTTCAGTTATCGAACTTAACAACTTTTTTTTCTAACGACTCGATTTTCATGATTTTTTAACCTTTGATACGTATTGTACCGATCAGCTGATCGATTTTTTTTTCCAATTAGGCAGTTTATTTATTTTTTCATTAAAAGCTTTCTAATTCTGATAAGTAGTCACTAAAATATTATTTCGTCTTTTAGTTTAGGCCAGAACCAAAATAGCACAGAAAAGAAACAAAACTGTCGAAATCGTAAAACGAAACCAAGCTCAGTCACGTCACATCACAGCGCTGTTGACTGTGCAAATATTTTCATCATATTTCCTGAAGCAAATTTGTAGACCAAATATGTCTGTATTGAGCCTTAGGAATCCTATTACATTACCATAATACGAATAGAGAGGTCTCCTTGGCTGTATTCATAAAGCTCAGAATCTACACAGCATCAAATCGACAGATTTTCCAATTTATATCGAAATTGTATCAAAGCCCAGGGTACCATTGTGCCAAAGCTGGTCTTACTGAAATGGATTTCAATTTTGAAAAAGTAGTTTAGCTTAGCATCTTTTTTATAAGGGGCTTGAAATATTCCAACTAGAGTTTTCAGTTTTACATAATACAGTTTTTATGTAGTTTCAATCAGAGAACGGTAGAAATTCTGCGGGCATTTTTTTAAACTCAAGTAAATGTCAGGTTTAAGTGCTGCCTCGCTTTCCTACGCCGAAGTTATAGAAAGCATGGTACTTAAATTGTCAATTTGCTAAAAATTAGAAAAAGAACAGCATAATATTATGTAATTCTTCAAAAGCACATCATGTATAACGCTTTGATTGTAAGTTATGTTCTTATTGTATGCGACATAAGTTATATTACAAGTAGATATTTGACGTAATGGCGACTCTACAAAGAAATGATTACTTCACAATAACTGAAATATAAGAATAATAGTATATCCATTTATTTAAAAGCAATCATTAATCAATTATTTGTGACCAGTTAACTCTCAATTTTAAATCATTAAAGAACTTGGGTTATATTTATATCTTAACGCAAGTACCAGTAACACTTAAAATGAAATTACAAAAAAACGCTAACTTTTATAAAACAATTAAAAACAAATCTTATTCATCAAACATCTTTTTTTGTTGAAGATGATGTTGAAGATTTTCTAAAATTATCGCAACCGCAATCGCAAGTCGTACCACAAAATCGCAATTAATAACCCAGCCAACAGCCACTTCCACTTTCGTATTTCTTCTTCAAATTACGACAGTAGCCTATAATGAAAATGGCAATGCCAGATTCTGCCCCACCATCAACCGCAAGATGTACAAGATAACGAATAAATGTAAAAATATCTCCGTTTTTTATTAAAATTATTGGTTTAAAACAAAGTCTTGTACATCTAGCGAGTCGAAAAAAACAGCCTAATTAAGAATTCAGAAAATAGTAAGAAATCGAAACGAATTATTCATTGTTCTTGTTATTCTTCTATAGGAGTTGCGAGTGTGGTAGAAAATGATACTGATTATGATTATGCAATATGAAACCTTTAATAAGTCCCCAACAAAATGATAGGTACAGCTTAAATGGTCACGTAGTTTTGTAGGTGGGCCAAAGCTCCATTGAAATGTGGCAATGTCATTTGGTGTCAATAAATTCTAACTCAATGGTGACGTGCAAAAGTCTAAACAATGTATTAACTTGCTAATTCCAACGCTACAAAAGCTAAGTTATCAATAAACCACACCAAAATCATTACAGAAAAGCCATAGATAAACAATAAAACTCCGATGGATGACTGCACGATCCTAGCAGTATTGCGCCCATTCTGCACAGACTGGGAAAGGCAGTAAAATTCACTGGAACTGTCGTAAAATCACGGAACAAAACGGGGAAACTAAAAATAAAATCTTTAATGAGGCCGCAGAGAGGCTGCGATAATAGAAATAGGCTTTATACCGAGGCAATAGGACTTTCTGCTCTTTGAGGACTTTGTTTGGTAGATGTTAGGGTCTATGCACATGGCGGTTTTTAAACGGCACCAAGTCTTACAGATTTTTAATGATATTTTAAATCGGGTTGTTCAAGATTCAAACCGTGATGGCAAATTTTTAAGTAAAAAACGAGGGTTAAAAACCGTTAAAATACATTTCAGTGCAGTTTAAAACAGTTTACGATGGAATTCAACGATTATTGAATTCGTTGGGGTGTTAATCACTCACGGGCCATTGTCTGCACGCATTACAGCGCTGAACAGCAATTTCAGCTCTCGGTATGCATTATGCATGAGCGGTAATATGCAGCTGGTCATGACACCGCTGAAACTCAGCGAGAACAGCTAGGCGGAGCAGAAAATGTCAAAAGCCGTAATAAATCTTATTATGATGTCATAGTTGGGAACAAGCTGCGAGAAATGCTAAGAATACTTTCGTACAGAGTGATGGAGTGCTGGAGAAGTTTGCTGCTATATTCTGGGCCAGTCGACATTCGGGAAAATTAAAGATTGCTGTTTAAAATAATGTTATACGGTCTAAAACAAAGGACAGTTTACAGGAGAGCTCCTATTTTTTTAATTTTTTATTAACACTAATAAAGTCGGCGCTGCTACTTATTTATAATGCTGACTCTGTTATACTTGCGAATTATTTTGTGAAATAAATTATTATTACTTATTAGTGTAAGAATTTTTATTTCACTATAAGTACGTCAAGTAATTTTCGACTTAATCACAACCCCAGTGAATGTTTAACACTTTTCTTTGTTTTGATTTGTATTATGTAGAGTCCAACATACCTCATGTCAATTTAGTTTTACCTATGATGAAGAATAAATGATTATGATTTTATTTGAAAATTTTAACGCCATTTTGGTCTTCAACGGAAGGGAAAATATGGCAATATTAATAATAGACTGACAAAGAGGCGGTACACGAGCAAAACATAAATAGGAAAGTAGGCAAGTTTCCTAGTAAACTAGTCTCCCAAGTAATTTTCAGCAACGTCGCGTTCTAGATCTACGAGTAAGTTACTAGAGCTACTTACATTTTATGCCTTCAAAGTTCTCGCCCTTTTACCAGTAATAACTACAAATGTACCTCGACTTATGCCGCGTACAGACTTGACGACGACGAAGGCATTCGTTGGTTTCGTTCGCCCTATATGGGCAGTTAATCGAAAGAGCTCGATGATCTCGACTCAGATTCAAATTAGCTGCAATGTATACGCATCTTTATATCTCAGAAAATCTATAATCATAGCTGATAATGGTAACTCTTTTAGGATTCTATACCAATTGAAATCATACAGTGAAACGTTTTTATTTGACTAAATTTTCATCCATGATTCATCGCAATATCTCAGCAATGAACGTACGATAATTCATCGACAAAAATAAACAAATGTGATTTGACTAATACGATTGTATTAACATGACTATATTCGACTTTTTCTGAGCTATTTATTTATAGTAGGTACTTACGTAGAGCCTTTTAAATAATCAAATACAACCTTTAACGTTGTGTGTAATACGACAATTAACTAGGAGAAGGGGTCAACCACATTTGAATTGAATAAAATTTAATTGCGGAATGTCACCGAAATACCAATTCATTAGAGACATACCCAAGTTGTAGACGAGGGTCCTTTAGCGACGTGCCTGGCAGATGACACGTGTCCCCAGCGACTTCATGCCTTCCAGGATCCCTGAACTACGTTGGAATCCACTTAAGGTATGAGTATCATGGTGTGCGAGAAGGGAAACGGAATTATTAATTAGATACCCTGGAATTCGAACGTCTTTCTTGATTGTACCCCATGGGATCGAAATTCATTCCATCGATGACCGCTGGCTCGAATATTCGTAGGATCGAATGCCATAAACTCGAATATAAGTCGATACACATAGAGTCGATTATTCGTCCAGTCGAAATTAGTGGGCTTTCCACAGAAAAACGAGCTAATATGATAAATTATACAAGGTCAGTCCTCGAGGAGGCAACGACAATTCTTCAGTTGAAGGTGTCGTATAGGAGAAGGCGACCACTTTACCATCAATCAAGTGGTCCGTTTGATTGACTAAAAACATAATCGATACCTTTTTGTCAAGGGGACAACAAACCTATCACCACCAAAGGTCAACTGGTAGAAAATGCCGCAAGGCATTAAGTTCGCCTTTATACATACTTGTATAAAAAGTTAAATAAAAAAACCTACCTAATCTAAGGCAATTTCCAAACATTCCGCTCTTTCACGTAAGGATTTTCCGATTTGCACGAGGGCTTACAATACTTTTACCCTTATCGGGGTTCGAGAGATCAGCTCTCGAATAAATCTCTGTTTGCTTACGTATGTAAATCACCTGATGTGTCTCTCACACGGAAATAGGCTTACCTGAAAAAACAGACATTTTCCTTATCAAATGCGTATTTTAAAGGGAACTAAACATTTAGGAGTCATGTTTTTTAATCTAAGCTGGGCAAATATATCCCTATTGTTAGTCCACTGTTTTGTCATCATGAGCCTGCTCGGCCTTTCTTCGACGTAAAATCAGCTCCATTTTTCGTAAGGTTTAATGACTAAAACTATGTCTGAGTTGTTCAGACGGTAGGCTTCTGACATGGTTAAACTACTACCGAGCGACAACAACCGGGACCAAGTGCAGTGCCTTCCTAGGCACGGGTTCATTGTGTTTTGAAACAATTATTTTTGTAGTTCCAGTCTACGTCAGTTTTAGCCATGAATCAGTTCGGCCCTGTCCTTCCGAAATAAATAAAAATACAATCACTGGTAGAAGCAAACGGACGCGGGTATTCAGCAAAGCTTTCGATGTTTTGAAAGACGTCCATTGGTCAATCAATCGAAAATATTTTACGGGTTTTTGGATACAGAAATTCGGCCTCGGTGAATATTATTTTTGATATTAAAAATGCTTCAAAAAGAAAAATAGTCAATTTTGTCATGCAAATGCCTTTTGTTATTTAGGAGGGCAATACCCGCCGAGCGATGTACGGCCAATCCGGTATTCAAACATTAATTTTGCTTTACCTACTATCTACATACAGTTGATTGCCTAATAAATCTTCTGAACTTCATATTTGTATAATTTAATACAGAGTTGTTTAGAAAGCGTTGAAGAAAAACTTCGCATACCTACTTAAATGGTCTTAGAAAAAAGTTGACTCAAATTCTGGTTTGTACAGATATACCGATATGCTATACCGATGACAATCTTATTGTCCAGCGGAGCTAGCACGAGTCGCGTTAGCGATCGACGCAACGCCGCCGCGGAGCTGTCAAACTAATGTCAAATGCCTTGTAATAATGTCATTTTGACAGCTCCGATCGCTAACGCTGACTCGTGCTACAAGGGCTAGTCTCCTAACATAATGTCTTCTTATGTGCAAGAGGTTCCAGATTCGATTTCTAGTAGTAGTTTGTGATTGTGTATATCTCTGAACCATAAATATTAATAATGTGTCATATTTGTGATGTCATATTTTTTATGATTTGTGCCAATCTTAAGTCGCCCCTCAGCTGAACAAAAGAATTTGTATTGCGACGCGACTTGTGACTATATGTAGATACGTCATAAAGATTGGCGCGTGCTGCACCTGTCCTTAAAATAAAACGAAAGTAAGTCGTAGTTAGTGTATAATTTAAGTTAAATACTATAATTACCGTTCTCCATACAAATTACCATTTAAAATGCAACTACACTAGTGACCTACCAACAAACGGTACGTATTAATTCTGTTACTATCATAAATGCCCCGATTATAATTTTAACAGTATACCACAACGGTTCCATTGTTTATCTTTGTCTATCGCTAATTAAGTTGTATAGGAGAGAATAGGACGGGAAATAAGATTGAGAAGGCATCCGTGGTCCGTCGTCTTTGAAGCGGAACTGAGCGCAATGTGTGCGGAATATTTTAGTTGAAAATTGCTAACGTAAAAATAAGTCGGTAACTTTATTTTAGTACTCATACGATGGTTTGTTTTGCTGCTTAAAGTTAATTCTAGATAGCATTTGCTATCTAGAATTAACTTTTGTATGACTTAGTAAAATGTGCACTGTAATTATTTTTCTAGATCCCAGTTATCCTGTATGCATTTCTAAGGTTGTGGACCCATTAGGCAAATAGTTTAAGACTGACTGTTTGAACCCCATATATGATATTAATGAGATGGAGCAAATGCTCCAAATAAATACCCAAAATTGCAAATACAATGCGGGTTAGCTGTAGCTTCAACGACATTTATTAGCACTGAACCCTGTCAATCAGACATTGACGGGACTTGAGCGCTCTAGTAAAAATCGTTGCTGCTCGCCGCCCTGTTCGTTCGATTTTTTGGCAGGTAAGAAGGTAAGGTTTTGCAGTTTGCCTGATGGGTTCACTGTCTAAGCATGCATGTATGCCTAACAATAGTTCTGTCACAAACGCACGCGTGCGAAACGATATAAATTTTCACTCTCTTCTGAGAATTCGGGGTGTTCCTCCGTTCATCCCATGACATCACCAAAACGGGGTGTCATGTGGAATGAACTGCGGGGTTACTCTCACCTCTTATAGCGATCCAGTTTAGGTTCCTAAACTAAACGTCATTGTAGCAAATAGCGATTCGGTTCAGTTTAGGAACCTAAACTGGATCGCTATAAGAGGTGAGAGTAACCCTGCAGGCGGGCTTACCTCAGGGCAATAGCGTGTCCCTATGACATTCCGGGATAGTGTCATTGTGGACGGTGCCATGGAGAATGAACCAGTTCCTCATGATTTGGTTAAATACTCGTGGTCCTACACACACCCAATACACACAAATTCAATTACAATACAAGACATGGAATATGATGTACATACGCTGTTCTCTACCATAGCGCTTAGCGATATACGGTAGAAGACAAAGAAAGGTGTACCTACAGGAGAGTTTTTAAGGTTGAGATTTTGACAAAAACTACTGGACCGTATTTAATAATTCTTTTACAGTTACATAGTTTTCACTTTTATCTATCAAACAGTGAAAGAATTTTTGCAATAGGTCAAGTAGTTTTTGAGAAAATCTCAACCTTAAAAACTGTCCTGTACACCTTTCTCTGTGTTCCACCGTACGTGACTTAAAGTTAGGCGGCAGAAATCATGGTTTAAGGAGTTCGTTGGATTTCATCATACAAAATAGGTTGTTCCACAACTAAATCAGGCTACCGTTTAGTAGTTTTTATCTCTACGAGCCTATGTGACATGAAGCCTCGACGGGGCGTGCTCGTCCGCTGTCGGTTCCTTCCGCGGCCGCGACGTTTTCCATCGGGAAAGCAGCAGCTCGTGTAATTAGTAGAAACGAGAGCGAAGCGATTTCCGAGGCGGATCGCACTACAATTAAGCTGTATTGCCACTGCCTCAAGTGTTGAGCTGAAGCGGCTTATAGGACCTTTATAGGACCTCTCATATAATGACTCTATTCAGCAAACGGACCGCGCAGTAACTATACACGATCAACGCGACAGTGACAAAAATGTTGCCGGATACGAGATTGCATGAAAACGCGTAGGTACTTATGTAGTTTCTACATTTTTAATCAAAATCTAAAAACAAATCAAAAACTCTGCTTGTTCAGTAAAGAAAAGAAAGTGCACGATTTCACATTTTTCTTTATTATCTACTTATGAGAATCTGTTCAACTGCTGGACGAATTTTCACGGGTCCAGTGATTCCACAGAGCCACAATAAATGACAGGTGTGTAAAATGTTTAAGGCTTGTCACTCGGACAAAAGGTACCATGAAATAATACGATAACTTCAATGACCCACTGATCTTATTAATCGTCATAATTCGAACTGGTTCTCATAAGAAGACATCTAAATGACCCCACAATTGTCCCATCTCTATTAATAGCAATAATAAGACGTCATCGCTCAAAACTCACACCGTTAATTAACAATGTAAGGCGGGCGCGTGGTGCGCGTGCGACGCTACGCTTCACATTCGGACCGCGAGCCGACAGCGAACAACGCGGTCCTTGGGAACACCACGACACCCTTAAATAACCCTTCATACCAAACAAAAGCAGTGTTCCAAATTCAAATTCCAGAGTGTGAAATTCAAAAAGTGTTCGGAATTTAAAACTTTGAATCGAACAGGCTTTTTTAAAACCAGTGTTTTGTTTGTTTTGAAATTGTCAGGCCTGGTACCGCGTCCTTGTGCCCGGGGGTGTCGTTGGTGCGTGTGAGTGTTGTGTGTGTGGCATGGGGTAGCGATGGGGGCGGGGCACAGTGCGGAGGGCGATGGCGGCGCGTACGCAAGCGACCCGCCCGCCCACGACCGCCGTAAGAGCTACAGTAGGAGGCGAAGGTGAGTTGTAACCTATAGTTAACATAGAACACCTATAATTAATTCAAGGTAACAATATAAGATATGTGTGGCTCGGTCACAGACAATGTATGTACCTAAGTACTTACCTGCCTACAATTTTGTTTTTGTTTTGTTACACACAAAAGGTATTAGGTTAGGTGTAACTTGAACGTCCTGTACCGCCATTATTTGGAAACAAATTCCTACATTTTAATCATTTCTTATACTTACGCTATGCGTGATCTACGCAAAAATCTGAATACTTGGACAAAACACGGATCTACCGAGGTTTAATCAAATTTAATTTCCGCTTTCGCTACACCCGATAGACAAAGTCGTACATACTTTTACAATTATTATTGTTTGTCGGTTGTCTGGAAGAAATCGCTTTTAGCGATAAGACCGCCAAAATTGTACATGCTTCTCAATTATGTAATGAATACTGTATTATGGTGCAATAAAGAGTATTTATCTTATCTTTATCTTATTATATTGGGCCATGAATAAATACCAGTAGGTACAATTTATCACGAATTCGGGGTCAACTTATACACTAGTCCAGTGGTTCCCAAACTATGGGTCGCGGCACACCAGTGGACCCACCGAGCGAATATTGAGTGGGCCCTGAAACATGGGACGATACAACGACAGACTGGGCCAACAGCCGCCCGAGCCGAACGTGTGTGTTGTTCGTTGTCGCGTATTGTGTTGAAAATTCAAATTCAAAATTTATTTATTGCGCCAGTTGTAGGTACAAAATTATAAGGTGTTAGTAATGTGAACGTCTCACCACAACCTGCCTTAAAGGCGTACAATATAAAATAATGTTATATAATATCAACTTCTTTACATGCAACATCACGTCAAATTATTATAATTATAGAAAGATTGCTGAACACTGGTTATTTTATTGAAATACAATTTTATCCTGATAATATTCTTCGATACTATAATAACATTTATTAATTAAAATGGCATGCAGTCTTGATTTAACTTGTGTTGACTTGTGTTTCACAAACTTTTTATAACTAAGTATAGTATAAGTATATGCGCCCTAGTAAGTTGACGAGTCGTATAGAAACGTATGTTACTCTTTTTTCTTCTTTAAGACAGGCAAGAGGGCCCCGAATCTCGAAGTTTTTATAAAGTGGGTCGCGGTCCAGTCAACTTTGGGAACCACTGCACTAGTCCATACATAATACGAGTAACTATGTCTCCTCAAACAATATTTCATATGCTCGCTTAGAATATAAACCGTTCCATTAATTTTGAAGCGTTTCACAAACACACGCTTAACTGAGAGAAGGGCAAATTCAATTCCTTATACGCATTACAAGTAGGTAATAACCTTTACAATTGCCGCTTATATTCCGCAAACAACGTCAGTAGAGGTAGGGTAACTATTAAGGTGAACCTACAATAAAAGGAAGGACTAATTTTGTACTAACAAAAGATGGTCGTATTACTAAATACACACTTCATTAATATTAATAAGTATTAATAGTCTGAGCTGAAACCCGCGCCCTCAAGAGCGAATTCAGCTGACACGCTCTCAAGACGTGATCACCACACCACAAGGAAGTGAGTTTTAACTAGGTTTATGAATAATAATAATAAATAATAATAATAATAATATTTATTTTCACAATATAAATGGTTACAATGTGCTTAATAATGTAACATATTGAATAACAGCAATAGGCTCGTAGTGATAAACGAGACTTAAATTAAATAACTATCAAATGAAGCCACCGTTTAGTTAAGCAGTTTGCATGGCTAAGAACCATAGCTGCTCTCCACCTATGGATCAACAATATATGAGAGAATTCTGAACAAAAACTTGTCAGGATATTACACTATCTCGGAAATAACAATGTGTCGCGAGAACTTCGTCAATCTTGGATGTACTTACACACCATCATAATGTTGGCTTCTGTCCAACACCATGCTATGGATGGACAACATAGCAACATGGTATTTTTTTCTGTAACGCGTTTCACAAGAAATATCCATACTACGTAGATAACGGTACTACTCAATCTTGTACAGTCGACACTTCAAGTGCACAACGGAATTTAAAGAGACGGCAATACGACTTAGATTGCAATGAATGACACCATCTATCGTCCCAAGAAAGTAAAGTTATTTGATGATGTATTTCTTTAAGGATACTCTTAATTAGAAGTCGTCATTTGTTCCACAAAGGATGCCAGAATGAAAAAAGAATAGGTAACATCTGCTGTTATTCATATCTAGTTATTAATATAAAAATAATAATAGATTGTATACAGAAGAGCTCGGTGGCCAATGGTTGGGTCAATGGATTTGCAATACGGAGATCCCAGGTTTGATTCCCAGCCAGGGCAGCCTTGTACCAATCAGTTATCCTCAGTTTTTTCGACGGAAAAACTTACGTACATTTACCGAGTGCTCTCAAAACGGTGAAGGCAAACATCGTGATGAAACCTGCATGCCGTAGAAGAAGAAAAAAAAAACATCTAAGGCATGTGAAATCCGCCAATCCGCAGTGGGCCCGCGTGGTAGATCAAATTCAAATACACTTTATTGTACATAAAACACAACAATTACCAAAAAGATTACAGAATAATACAAACATAATGTACAATTTTTATGTGGATCATGGGCCCAGCTCCCTCGATGTAAGGGAAGGTCTGTGCCCGAGCAGTGGGGCAATATAAATAGACTGATAATGATAAATCGATTGTATAAGTACAGTAATTTAATGTGAATCCCAAAATCAATACTAGGTAACTTCATAGCAGGTAGTTAATAGATTATTAATGTGAAAATAACAACCGATTGTACAGTCATATTATATGGTAGTCTAAGTCAATCACAATTATCAATTTATCGCGCATGTCGCCTCCCGTCGTCTGAATGTGAATTGACCCTGAAACGTCAGCTCCAGGATCCTCCGCGGATCGGATGTTTTTACAGCACTTACAACATTTTTTTATGTCCCGACCGAAAGGTGTCCGGGAAAAATTATAGGGTGTCGCGGTGGACAGTAGCGTGATAAATGGGGGTAAGTTCGCAGCTCCCGGGACACTTCGGGACATAGTCGTACTTTTGGTGAGGGATGGTGGTATTCACCTTTTGGACTATAGAGTTCAGATAAACCGATGAATCAAAACATAAAGTAAGTTAGGATATTATCACAACTCTATGAGGGATGAGGCATACACGAGCGTACTAGTACTAGATAACTTTGCCTAGGTACCTATTTAACATGATATGGAGGTTTTCTGAAATGATTTTTAATAAAACTAACTTTATTAGAAGATAAATAAGATTTATTTCGAAAACAATAAAAAATAAAAATAACTATTATAATATTAACCTAGAAAATATAAACTAAACTAAAAACTATATATACAATAGGTCGGTTGAACTATCTGAATGGCTTAGCATTACAGTTTACAAATTAAATGCCTTAATGATGGGCCTGGGTGGCTGGCTATAGAATATATGTCATAGAGCGGACACAATGTTAGGCTGAGGTTAAAATACAATTTTAAGCAAGCGCTTAGCGTGAGATCGCTCTTACAACTGTAGTGGCTGATGAAGGCGAAGGCGGTCTGAAAGATGAGTTCAACTAACTTAGACAGCTTAGAAACTATAAAAAGGATAATCATAATAATGTTCATTTGTCGATGTTGTTGTACTTTTGTTTTGAGCAATCTATACTGGTAAAATATTATACTCGGTCTCCCGCGATATAGGTTTTATACCTAGTGGCCATTGTATGGACAATAGCAGATCAATGGTAACACTTGTAATACGATTTTAAATCTTACGACGCAGATAATAAGAACGATCGAAAGTCCAAAGTGTTACACTTGATCTGCTGTTAGCGTACAAACATTATTATGGCACTTTTAAATTAAACTTAGTGGAAATAAATGATTTGATTTGTCCTTACAAAACAATAAGAACATGGCCACACCTTTTTATAGTCAACGTACTCAAATTAGCAAAATTTGCAATAACAAGGCGAGGCGAAACCCTGACGATTTACGACCAATAAAGTGTTTCAACACGAAAGTTTCCGTTGTGATACCGCCAAGTGTAATTTAATTAATAGGTTCCTAAAAACTTACGAACGGATTAATATTAAAATTCAACGCATAATGTACTTATATTGACATGCTACAAGATTGTTCGAAAATTCAACAGTAATTTAACTCTAATTATTATACAAAAAACAATTATTTGTTGGGATAAAATGTAACCTACACCAATTCCGTGAGCAAAATGGTTCAAACTGTATCTCAAACATTAAAATCCATCAAGTCTTAGGCTACAGGAGGTCACGAAAGAACTGGCATACATACACAACACATCCCCAAAACATTACAAATGATTCCCTGTTTGGTTAATTGCTCGATGATCCAACCGCGATAGTAGTGTAGTAGGATAAATGACCATAATTTTTGTTGTGCAGGTTTTACCAGGTAGTTGATGAATAAATTGGAGATTTTTATTAGCAAACTCATCCGCCAGGTCCCAGTATTTCCATTAAAAGTCAAAAAGAAGTCATTTCTCTTTATTGTAAGTTTGTGTACATTTTTGCACGTCAACATATATTTTGAGTTTCCATTTACACCAATTTGCAAGGAAAGGTGCCAACCCTGAGGAGAAAAAGTGGCAAGAAAACTCTCAGCAGCACATCTTTGATTGATTTGATTTGAATTACTAACTAGGTACAGTCGACAGCAGCTCAATGGTAACACTTGCAGTACGATTTCAAGTCTTACGACGCAAATAATAAGAACTCTCAAAAGTAACAAGTGTTACCATTGCTCTGCTGTCGACTGTACATTACTATTACAATTATTAGTAATCTAAACTTTATCCTTCGCGCGGAACCGGAACACATTGCCTAGTTCATGATAAAACTAGTGATTTATTTTATCCAATTACTTTCATGGATTCAAAATGTGTGACTACCGTATTACTAGTTCCATTGTGAAACTCACGGTACGGTCGAAGACAGAGAAAGGTGTACAGTAGAGTTTTTAATGTTGAGATTTTTTCAAAAACTACTTGTCCTATTGCAATAATTCTTTCACTTTTAGATAGATAAAGTTTAAAACTATGTAACAGTAAAATAATTATTAAAATCGGTCCAGTAGTTTTTGAAAAAACCTTAACCTTAATGGGGCCCCCTGTATATTTATCTCTGTCTTCGACTGAATCAACAGTGAAAACAAGGCAATCGATAAACAATATTGATGGACTTGGTGCTTTCGTGTAAACTGTAAACCAGTCAGTGGTGAAATAAAGAAATGAGGAGCCACAAATAGGATTTTCATTATTCTGGAGGATACATAACATACCTAACTAAGTAGATACCAACCTAATGCAATATTTAATCCCATCCGACTATTTCCAAAGACCCGCTGTGTGCGCTAACTGGTACATCCTCAATTATAATATTTTAATTTTAAATCTCCAACCGAGAGATTCCGCGGCAGATACCGAAAATTGAGAAACGAATCCTGTATGGTAGGTACGGCAGATCAATGGTAACACTTGCAGTAAGATTTTAAATCTTACGGCGCAGATAATAAGAACGGTCCAAAGTCCATTGTAGCTGTACAGTCGAAAACAGAGAATAGTACACAGGTGGTAGATAATCATTGTTCTAAAAAGCGGTCAAGCGTTTTTTCAGCAAATCTCAACCTTATTGACTTTCCTGGATACTTTTCTTTGTGTCGGACTTTAAAAGCAAGCCAATACGAGCAAGTTCGTTCTTTAAAAAATCAATACGAATACGAAATATTTTTTATCAACGACGCGACGCTTGGTATAGTGTTTTTACTTTATACTCTATACACATATTTAACCAATATTTTTGAAACCCTCGCCTTGATTATTTATATGCCTTCGTAGACCGACGATGGTTTTGGCTTATTTAGCTGTTATTAAGATTTTAAGCCAACATAATTGTAGACGGACTGAGAAACAGACAGAGGTTTTATAATGATTCATTCCCGTAACCTCGCGTTCCGGTAAGCGCAACTCATCATAGTAAAAATAAAATATACTTAGATGTACTGTCTATTATGCCTATATGTATAATGCATTAAATCTTATAGAATCGTCTCCTGCGCATCGCAGGCAGCGACCATCGTCCAGCGGTAAGTGAGCAACTGGAGCATAGCGTAACTGCTCGCTTGCTCAGATGCACCGACCGTTAGCAGCTTTTTTGATATCGATACTCGCTAAAGCAATTACTGAATGCCACGAGGTGCTAACTTCATTAGGGATATATTTCATAGATTATTATATAGGCAATTAATTCCTTTCTTATGATTAGAGTTATATTTAAGATTAAATTGCTTTGGACATTTTATTTGTGAACGTAATTGTTGTGATCTTACAGCTAGAATTTATTTTCTTGAATATAGAAAAACGAAAAACCGAATATTCTTTAAATGGATTTATATCTCGCTATAACAAAGAAGAACATAGTTTTTATTATTCTTCGTCAAAACTACAACAATCTATTCTGAAGAAAAAAAATCGTGTGACATGCGTCACTTGTCATACTTCAATTATTATTGATGTTGATCGATGTTGATGAATCACGTATTTATCTTGACTCACTCAATTTGGCGAAATTATTTCTTGAATAGGAGTAGAAGCCCTTCAAATGAAAATAGAATAGAGACCTTAATCTCAATATTCCAATTAAACGTTAAGCATCAGAATTCTGTGATAAACATGGATCAAGCATTGATGGAACAAGTGGCAACTATAGAGACAAATTTAAAAAGCCAAGTCGAAAATATAGAGAAAAATCTAAGATCCAATGTTGAGAAAATTGAGAAAGGTTTAGGTGGTCAAGCTGAGAACATGCAGAAAATTTTGAATGGCCAAGTCGAGGATATGCAGAAAAACTTGACAAGTCAAGTTGAGAAGATGGACAAGCACATGGGAACTGAAGTTGATAACATGCAGAAGAGTTTAAATGAACGAATAGCAAATATGGAAAAAGATTTGTCTGGCCAAGTGGACATTATGAAGAAAAATGTAAACGGACAAGTCGAAAACATAAACAAAAGCTTGACCGAACAAGTCGAAAAAATGTCGAAAACAATAACTAACAAAATAGAAACTTTGGAGAAAGGTTTGTCTGATCAAGTTGGTAACATGCAGAATGACATGATGACCCAAGTGGAAGAGATGAAGAAGAGTTTAATTGGTCAAATATCAGATATAGAGAAAAAGTTGAATAGTAGAGCTGAAACTGTAGAGAAAACTTTGGGTGTTAAACTCGAAAAAATTGAGAAATCTCTGGCGGCAGTATCTAAAAAATAAGCCCGGCTAATAAGGAATAAATCTAACGTTACGTACGTTACCATATTGTATTTTATACTCAAGGTATTTATCCAATCCTTAATAAACACTAAAACATATTTTTGTGTTTATTAAGTAATTTACGTAATTCTAATAAATATTTACTTCATAAATGTTAATGTTGTTTGAGTTATATCCACGAGTAGGTATACATTTCACCTTCATGAAACTTAGTAAATCCTAAGTATTGTAACAATTATAAGTAATTATAACACGTTGTAAATGCACTGTCGAGCAGCAACGACTTTTATTAGCGCCCAAGTTCTGTCAAAGTCTGCGCTGCGCCAATGAATTTTTTGTTCTATTTTTCGGCAAAAATCTGACCTTGACAGGACTGGAGTGCTACTAAAATCGTTGATGCTCGCCCCGCAGCTAAGGTTTCTATAATCTGTGGCCATAACCCTTCATAACAATTCCTATTTTATACCTACCTACCTATTTCAATAAGAATTTACAAGTTTAATGTAAGCATATAGGTATTTAAAACTTATAGTACTTATTATAGAAAATGCGTGTGATTTAAAAGTGTCTAAAACTATTGCGGAAGTATTTTAGAGATCTGGAAATATGAATAAATCTTTAGCAGATCGAGTTCAAGTTATGCAGAATAACTTAACAAATCAAGTCGCAAATATGGAGAAAGGTCTTAACGGTGAAGTAGAAAATATACAAAAATCTACTACTGGTCAATTTGGGAACATGGAAAAGGATGTAAATAACCGAATGGACGCTATGAAAAAATCCTTGACTAATCAAGTCGAGAAGATGGACGTAAATTTGAAAAACAAAATTGAAGATATGAAGAAAGCTTTGAGTAGTCGAGTCGATAAAATGGAAACAGATTTAAAAGGTCGAGTCGAAACTATGACTAAAACGGCAATAGGTGAAATGGAAACTGTAAACAAATCTACAATTGATAAAATTGCAAATATGGAGAAAGAACTGAATAGTAAAGTGGACACCATGGGCAAGGGGTTACACGGTAAAGTTGAAACTATGCAAAAAGAATTGAACAATCAAGTTCTATCGATGAAAAAAAAATTGGTTGTTGAAGTACAACAAATGGACAAAAGTTTAAAAGATAGAGTTGACAAAGCTGAAAATATTTTTGGTGTACAAATTGGTAACTTCGAGAAGACTTTAGCATCAGGAGCTACAGCTAAATAGTAAAGCATGGTAATAGAGCGGCGAGCAAACACTATAATGTACAAAAACAAACGTATAAAGTTAACTAAGCAGTAGATTTTACAAAGACATGTTCAGTTGGAATAATTTAAAACGCAATAACAACGACATGCAACATGATACCAGTAAAAGTGTCTACAGAAGTGGTAACCTAATTATACTATTAGATTTTAATAAAAATGAAACGTTACATGATATATTGCGTGTTATTTATTAGACGCGAGCAGCCTAGATATTATGTTGTTATGATACGATCAGACATGGATTTGACGTGGCACGAATGAACAATTTGTCACACATTGCTTTCTCGCGAGATATGTCAATAGATTTAATTGAATTCGACCTTAATAAATCCAATGTCTGAAGAAAAATAATATAATGACTAAAGTTACTTAATTACGTTGCACAGCGAGAACACAGGACTATTAAATCCACAATCGACACTATTAAATCTACGAATGGAAAGACAATCATGACTCTCGGTGATAAACCCCCTTCGGCCGTCTACGAAACCGGAGTTTCGAAACTGGCTTCGATCGAGGCTTTTGTAGTACTTGTACGTAACTGGCTTCGATCAAGTCTTTTTTTTTACTTGTACGTAATTAGTTTCGATCGAGGCTTTTGCTGTGCTTGTAGGAAACCGACTGCGATTACTTCATAAAGCAATACTGGGATTCAAATTAAAGGATGCTATTATCATTATAATAGATGCCTAATTAGAAAGTCGAACAAATTATGGAGTTATAAAACAACCCTACTCTCGGCCCTCTGCATCCAGATTGTACTGCTCTCCACAATGTAATGCTCATAAGTCGTGCAGGTCGGGCGTAGACCGTATTCTGTCGAATGAGCAAAACTTATGATGTGGAGATAAGTGTTTAGGTCCTGACATGAGCCAACTAGCGCCGCCAATCTTAAAAAAATAGTATCTTCCAATATTAACCATTTTATTAAGGGTCTTCATAGAGCCAACTAGCGCCGCCAATCTTAAAAAAATAATATCTTCCAATATGATCAATTTTATTAAAAAATTCTTTATTAGGATAAATGCTATTTTTCAATATACAATACATGGCGATAATAATTGCGACAAGTTAAGTAGCAGTGAAAATATCGTGATGAAATCTGCATGCTGTAGAAGAAGAAACAAAAAAAACATGTGAAATCCACCAATCCGTACTGGGCCCGCGTGGTGGATCATGGCCCCAGCTCCCTCGATGTAAGGGAAGGTCTGTGCCCGAGCAGATACTTTCCAACTACGGTTTCGTAGGCGGCTAAAGAAAATGTGACAATTACTCGATCGAAACTAATTACGTACAAGTAAAAAAAAATACTTGATCGAAGCCAGTTACGTACAAGTACTACAAAAGCCTCGATCGAAGCCAGTTTCGAAACTCCGGTTTCGTAGACGGCCGAAGGGGATAAACCGCCCGCGAGTATATTTACGTTGAATAAATGGATAAGCAATTTTTGCGGTCATGTAAGAGAATGTTAATTAAGCGTTTTTGCGTACTGTGCGCCGGCGCAGAGGGGCGTCGTCAGCTGCGCACACGCTTAAGGCCGATATTGGAGAAAATGGGGACTCAGTTACAGCGGAGACGAGTCCACAAGACTTAGGCACAATGACAGCCAGCAGACGTATAGGCTATATAGGCAGCAGACTTACTCACCAGATAACTAACATTGTCAAATGCAAAACGAAATCAGCAAACTAGAGAACGATAAAAACAAAAATGATCCAAGATTTTTTCAATCCCACCCAACATTGATAATAAATGCGGACGGAGAATAGTATGATAAGAACTCTAGTAAAAAATTATGATGTATTGAACTACCTACTCGTATCTATATCCTGTTGCTAATTCACTCATCTCCGCCCTCATTTTCATATAAAATCCGCCTTCAGCGTAGAATAGGAGCTTCGCCCAGATGTTTCATATTTACAAGATAACGACAGTCAAGACAACCTCGCTGCAGTCAAGTCAAAAAATGGCTACTTGTAGAATTCCCTCAGAATCGCTCCCAGAAGAGCTCCACCCAGATTCTGCACAACTAATCGATGCTAGTTTCTACACAGCTGTTTTACCATTACACTGACAGACAGGTCAAGAAGATATATTCGCCGCTACGCCAGTCGCTCACAGTGGGTCCCCGCCCAGATTACGTACAAAAAAAAGCGCTCAACGGAGCGTGCTGCCTCTCTCGCGTTTCTCCACCGCATATTTCTTGATGACACAGATCAACGTGTTGCTGAATCGCTTCACGCTAGCTGAACTACGCAACAGACTGTTGGTTTTGTAGATAAAACTGTTATAAACGTTATAAAATACACAATAAACAGCTAAATTTTCTAAGTTTTAGAAGGATGTGCTTTTACAAATTAGCTCATGTAACTAATCACTGTTCCATGAAAGTGAATTGTTGCAAAAATATACAGACATTCCGCGTTATATTACTACATAGTGTTAATTGTCATGAAATGAAACTTATCGAAACTGATTCGGGCTCGTAGCCTGCTCATAGTAGATTGAAATTTTCAGATCCATACCATTCATCATCATCATCAGCCCGTATCAGTCCACTGCTGGACGTAGGCCTCTCCCAAAGCGCGCCACTCAACCATACTCATCTATCATTTCCTACTCATCATACATATATCATTCATTGCAAGTAAATACATTACGTATAATATTGCACGTCTTGATTTTTAGAATTAACATTTATTTTTCCATACGTAATACCTTTGGAAACTCCAAATAGGTGTGGAATTGAAATCATCTTCATCGTCAGCTTCAAGAGTCCGTGGAGGGCTCAGATGAAAATGTCACTAGCGTTACTTAACGGGTACTCGAAACTGAACTACGAGCTAATCATTTTTGAATAATAAAACAAAACTGATCCATTTATTTTCTGACAAAATTGCAAACCAATAACATTTTCAACCGTTTGCTCAACCAAAATATATTACCCAAACTACTTTACTCGTAACTATACAATCATAATGATGTCTACTTGACCTGAGCCGAAGCGCCCGCCCCCACTAACATCGAGTATGAACTTAAGTGCTCTTTAGCTAGAGGATGGCGTTATACAATGAAAGATTTATTAGTATGGAACAGTAGGTGGCATCTGCGTTGTGGGATGTTATGGTATTATGAGTATGTTGCATTATAAGGTTAGTATCGTAAACATGTGAGTAGTCTCGCTTCTTACAGGAGTCGCTACTTGCGTTTATTATTATTTTTCAAAAATACATGACCACAGTAAATTGTAGCAAACCTAATCGTATAGATCGGATATAGACTAAGACCGATAGTCACAGACAGTTTTGAACACGAACTCAGCGGGAACTGTGACTTACGACTGTCAAAATTGTATTCTGAGAGTATGAGTGAGCTCACACTAAGCTCGCCACAAAACTGTCTATAAATCTCGGCCTAACTGTCATTGTCACACCAGTTTGTCACACTAGTGTGACAGTTGCGATTTGTTTTTCTCACTATCATACTAGTGTGTCCTACTAAAATTACCTAATAAAAAGCTAGAACAGTCACACTTCATTTGTCACACATGGACGATGAGATACAATTCATACCAATTAGCTTGGTAACAAGTAGGTAGATCCTATTAAAATCGTAAAATATTCTAATGCAATCTCTGGCAAGGGATAATGTCGTGAGTGCATATACTTACGTAACTATACAGTCGGCAGCACTAATAATATATGAATCACTATACTTTACATTTCTATCTAAAAGGATTTATATTGCAAAGGTTTTGTGCGGGTTGATGCGCTGTCGACTATACAAGGTCTTTACAACCAACTCCAGGAACTTCTGTAGATTTACGACTTTGTTGTCTTACAGTATATTACTTGCATAAGAGTTTTATGTAAATATTCTGTATTCTGCGCTCATTGTTTCACTTTCTAGCAATGCTAAGTAACGCGAGGTCGACGCACCTCACTTTCGTTATTAGGGAACTGTAAATAGAAACTTTGCATCATGAAAAGGTTTTCATACTGTGTGTTGATTAGTGGGCGCAGGTCAGGTTGTGATTGAAAATTGGTATGATGTGTTTCGATGCTTTATTGTTGATTTTACAATTTTAATTTAATTTTAATAAAATATGGATGATGGATCGGAGCCACTGTTCTTGTGAGTCTGTTGTATCGACGTGTCCTTGTTTTCTCCTCTACGTTCAACAGATGGCGCACCTAGTCCTTAACATGCCGCCCGCCTTGGAAGCCTGGATTAGAGCTTCCAATGTAGAAAAACTTCTTGTGATGTGATTGCTGTGGGGCTGTCGTCATCTGCCATCTTATTGTGATGTGATTGCTGTGGAGCTGTCTTCATCTGCCGTCTGTATAGGTAACGGACAGATCTTGGAGAAAGCTCGCCTTACGGTTCCCGTCGCCGTGTGTATGTCAGCGACCCGTGAGAATCCGTCTCTGCCAGGAAAAGTCTGGATCACCCTTCCCAGTCGCCATTTGAGAGGTGGTAAGTTGTCGTCTTTGATGAGGACGAGAGTGTTCAGATTGATGTCTTCCTTGACCGTCTTCCACTTGGTTCTTGTCTGCAGCTCAGATATGTACTCCTTAGACCACCGCTGCCAGAAGTGCTGTCTCATTTGCTCGACCCTGTCGTAGCGCGCCAGGCGATGGAGTGGTACGTCGCTCAGGTCCTCGCACGCCGGGGCAGTGAGCGGCCGGCCAATAAGGAAATGGGCTGGACTCAGTGGAAGAAGATCGTTAGGGTCTGCGGACATAGGATACATGGGACGGGAATTCAGGACGGCTTCGATCTGTGCCAACACCGTGCTGAATTCCTCGTAGGTTAAATGTGCATTGCCTACCACGCGCCTCAAATGGAATTTGCAGGACTTCACTCCTGCCTCCCATAGTCCCCCAAAATGACTGGCATATGGAGGCAAAAATGAAAATTGAATGCTCTCATTGGCTGAATGATTAATAATGTTTTGTGTATTATTTTGTAAGAAGAAAGAAAACTCGTTCATTGCTCCTTTGAAATTTGTAGCATTATCTGAAAATATTTGCATTGGTTTGCCACGCCTAGCAATAAACCTTTTCAGAGCAAGGAGATAACCTTCGGAAGTGAGACTAGTGACTAGCTCCAAGTGTATGGCTCGTGTGGCGAAGCACACAAATAAACATACGTAGCACTTCTCCAACCGGGCTCCTCTCCCCTTACGGTTAAGCACCTGCATAGGCCCGGCATAGTCGACACCGCAACGCATGAAAGGAAATCCAGGTTCCAGTCTCTCAGCTGGAAGATTGCCCATGATTGGTGACAAAGTTTTCCCTTTCATACGAGTACAAGTGACGCATTTATTGACTATACGTCTAGCTAGGTTTCTACCGCCTAGCGGCCAATAGTTCTCTCGTACAGTCGACAACAACAATTGTGGTCCTGCGTGAAATAAAGTTTTATGTTCGTTTTGAAATAATAAATTGGTAAAATGATGTTTGGCACACAGCAACACTGGGTGTTTTTTGTCGTCTGTAAAATGAGGTGAGTATTGAATTCTACCCCCAATTCGAATAAGTTGGTCGTCGTCGAGAAAAATACTGAGCCCTAAGATATTACGTTGTGATTTTATTGGCAAATTCTTGACCAAATTTTTGTATTCATCTGAAAATGATTGCATTTGTGATGTTTTGATTAAAAATGTGAGTCCGCTCTTGAGTTCATCAACTGTAAGCGGCCCTGTCCTACGCTGTACTTTATTAGTTTGCTGCGCGTTATGTACAAATCGTAGTACATAAGCGGCGGTGCGCTTCATACGCATAAAAGAAGAAAATCTTTCAAAAGGGAATATACCTCGACTTACTTCGCATGGCATGCTGATTGTTTGTGATTTTGTCTCAGGTAAGTGTGTGATATTTATGTTAGAATCGTGTATAGTGTGTTCTTTAGACCATTGTGTGTTTGGTTCGTATAAAAACTCCGGTCCGTCCCACCATAACGTGGACGTATTCAACGCTTCGAGCGAGAGACCACGTGATAGTAGGTCGGCTGGATTGTGTTTACCATTGACATGCATCCATATAGAATTACTAGTCAATTCGTTTATTTCCACAGCCCTATTCTGAACGAACGTCTTGAGCAAGCTGGGAGACATGCGAAGCCAACCCATGACGATCGTCGAGTCCGTCCAAAAATAGACATTGTGAAAAGTTAATCGAAGTGAATCTATGATCTTTTTATATAATTTTGCTCCTACCAATGCACCACATAACTCGAGACGAGGTATGCTAACTGGCTTTACTGGCGCCACCTTACTCTTCGCGCATAGAAGTTTCACCGATATCGCAGCTGAATCGCAATCGCTATCAGAATAAGTACGTATATAAGCGCACGCGCCGTACGCCATCTGTGAAGCGTCGGAGAATATGTGTAGTTCTATGTATTGTGTATGCATGCCTTTGACATGACGCGGTACGCGTAAATTATGTAAAAAACCTAAGGTTTGTATAAATTGCTCCCAGGAACTTGCGATGTCCTGGGGCACGGGATCGTCCCAGTTGATTTTGTATAGCCATAATTTCTGTAATAATGATTTAGCGATTATAATAGCTGGAGATAAAAGACCCAATGGGTCATAGATTTGTGAAATGATAGATAGAATAGTGCGTTTTGTAATGTGTTTTGTGGTTTCATCGATTTTTGTTGGAAAATGTAATTCGTCGCTATCGTAAAACCAACCTAAACCTAGTGTTTTGCTTTGACAGCTATCACCTAGCGTCAGCTGTTTTGACGTATCGAGTGACGACTTAGATGTATATATGTCTGTATCTGAATTAAACACCCACTTGCGTAGGTTGAAACAGCCTGATTTTAGAACTTTAGCGACTTCCTCACAAATGTGCAATAACTGTTGTTTGTTTTCATGACCTGTAATCAAATCGTCCACATAGAAGTCCTCTCGTATAACTTGTGAAATGACGTCATCGTCGCAATCTATGGCCAGCTGCCGTATACAGCGCATACTTAGGTATGGCGCCGACGCAGTGCCGTAGGTTACGGTGTTAAGCTGGTATACACCGAGCTCATCTAGCGGATTTTCTCGCCAGACGATTAATTGCAGGTTTCTTTGATCTTGTGCGATTTGTATCTGCCTAAACATTTTCTCAACATCCGCTCCTGCAACATATTTATATTGTCTAAAACGTAACAATATCGAAAAAATGTCATTTTGTAAAGGCGGACCTATTAATTGAATGTCATTTAGTGATTTCCCTGATGATGAACGCGAACTAGCATTGTACACGACCCTTAGCTTAGTGGTGGTGGACTGTTCACGAAAAACTCCATGATGTGGGAGAAAGTAATGTGGTTGTGAGTATGTGTGTATACGACTCATGTGACCTAAGTCGATATATTCTTGCATAAATTCGCAATACATGTGTTTGTATTCTGGGGAACGTTCTAGTTTACGTTCCAAGGCATAAAAACGATTTTCAGCTAATGTAAAAGTGTCTCCTAATACATCAGCAGGTTCCTTAAGGGGAATACGCACGGAGAATCGACCATCATCATGGTCTCGCTGTGTGCTTGCGGCGAATAAATCCTCGCATGCCTGTTCCTCTTTCGTATAGGTATTAATTGGTTTAGGAATCTCCTCAAGTTCCCAAAATTGTTTTAATTGTGAATCTAACTCTACTGTATGGGAAAAATTACACTGAACTTGATTTATTTGCAAGTTCTCAGTGTGCAACGGCCCTGATATAATAAAACCTAGCTTTGTATTCTGAAGGTACGGCCCTGTGGAGAGCCGAATCCTGCCCTCGTCTAGTAACTCCCAGAATTTGTCAGCACCTACTAGCATATCAATGTTCGATGGTATGCAAAAAGTGGGGTCTGCCAGTGCTATATTAGTCGGAATGAATTTTTGTGCGTCAAGTCTAATTGTAGGCAGCTTGGCCGTAATTTTGGGTAATACTAAACAATTTAAATGTGTATGGTAATTGCAAGTTTTTGATTGTATGTAGATTTGACATGATTGTGTGGACTGTGTGATTGAATTTCCTACACCTGTTATTTGAAAAGTGGACTGTAAAAAAGGTATTTTTAATTTCTCGCATAATGCTTGTGTTACAAAACTATGTTGACTACCATTGTCTAATAACACACGCGCCGTGTGAAATCGCTTATCGTTATCAGCGATGTCCACTAGCGCCGTGGATAGTAGCACGGAGTTCGTTGACCCGGCCTCGGCAGCCTGCACCAGCTGATCGCCATTGTGCGAGCTGCTTACCGGCATTTTTTGCGTGCAGTACAGTGCGGCCGTGTGCGTGGGCTCGCTAGCACTAGGCGCGCGCTGCGGCGATACCTGTGCCGTGTGTACCGCGACTGAAGATGAATAGTTATCTAAATGTAGTAAAGTGTTGTGTTTGTTATGGCATTGCTTACATTTCCCTAACCAACACCGAATGGCTGAGTGGCTGGGCCGAAAGCAATTACGACATAGTTTGTTGTCATCTGTGAACCTAATCCTGTCTGGTACAGATAGGCTCAGAAAGTCCGTACATGAATATAGTGGATGTTCAGCAGAACACATACTACACAACTTCGGTGACGGATGAGTTTGAGTAGTATTACGTATAGTGTTCTGTGTGTTTGTGGAGTTAGTGTTAGTGTTAACAAAATAACTCTGACTTTGATTTTGATTGTGATTGAATGAATTTTGTGGATTTTGTACGAACTGTTTTTTGGTGTGATTTTTGTTTATGTTTTGTGTGTGGCTCGCTTTAACCATCTCCAGCATGTCTGCCCTGTCTCCCATGAATTTAAATAACTGTTTTAATGTGATTTTAGTAGTGTGACGTACTTGTAATGTATTTTTGTGTTGTTCCCATTCTCTCGCCGTAGTTGGATCTAATTTAGACACGATTATGTAGATAATTAAAGTATCCCATGACTCTGTGGGTTCCTCTAATGTTTTAAGTGCGCGTAAATTTCTCGAAACTGAATCAATCAACTTTCGGAGAAGAGAAGGGGATTCTTGATTTAGTGATTGTAGTGTAAACAAAGACTTCACATGGTTGTGTAATAAAAGGCGATTATTGTTGTATCTGTTTTCGAGTAACTCCCAGGCGACATCGTAGTTTTCGGCGGTGAATTCCAGTGATTGAATTACTTGTAGTGCATTACCCGTGAGGGCTGAGCGTAAATAGTGAAATTTATGTATTGGTTCGACTTCTTGTTTGTCGTGGATGAGTGACAAGTAAGTATTACGGAATTCTAACCACTGATCGCATGTACCATCGAATGAGGGGATAGGAACGGTCGGCAATTTAAATGAACTAGAAATTGGTGGATTTATGTGATTATGGCACGATAAATGACACTTGGAACCGTCACTATTCTCATCATTGTCGTTTAAAATGCATTTAGCTGTAGCCAGAGTCTTATAGTATTGATTTTGGAAGCTTTCTCTGTGGGTTAACTGCGAGGGAATGTCTTCCTCTTTTACTATATATTCTATTTGACATTGAATTTCTTCAAACTCCTTTAACAAGGACTCTGCTGCATTCAAACGCAATTTAAACTCGGTTATTTGTAGTCTATCGAATGTAATTGTGTAAAAGGAAGTTACGTATTTGTCGTAGACCGTTAACTTTTGTTTAACTGTGCCTCGACGTTTAGTTAAATCTTTTAAAGAAGCGACTTTAGCTGATGTATGATCTTGAGAGCCTTCAGTAGTCATTTTAGGTTGCTACGGGAGACAAAAGTAAAGTACTTACGGTTGTATGGAATGTACAGTCGACAGTACACCGGTGCGCACTAACTGCCGCGTAATTGTGGTCGGTTGGTCGAATTATCGCATAAACCAACTGTCACGATGCACAATTAACTGGAATAGTGGCACAAAACAACACAGTATTAGCACAACTCGATGGGAAAAGACAGGAAATAGGATGGATGGATGACCTGACCTCTGCGTGCCCTCTGCGTAGCCGCTGGTTTTCGATGATGATTTCTCGATGATCCGACGAAGAAGGTCCAAATGTTGATTAGTGGGCGCAGGTCAGGTTGTGATTGAAAATTGGTATGATGTGTTTCGATGCTTTATTGTTGATTTTACAATTTTAATTTAATTTTAATAAAATATGGATGATGGATCGGAGCCACTGTTCTTGTGAGTCTGTTGTATCGACGTGTCCTTGTTTTCTCCTCTACGTTCAACAGATGGCGCACCTAGTCCTTAACACTGTGGTCACGTAACTACAATATTCAAAAGGTTTATTTTAAGCCTCGTTGAATGAGTGGGTTAAAGGTCAGGTGAAAAATTCAATAAAAATTTCATTTTATGTTATTTCAGCTATAAGAAATAAAAACAGGGATAAATTAACTATGATGCCAATCATGATTATGACTAAATTCGATACTTATATTATGTGAAACAATACTGCGCAACGAGCATTATGATTACAAATAATTATGACAAACGTATTAATGAAAATGACTTAAGGGGCTGCCAGCTGTCAAACTCAAGCGCGAGACGGAAGAGCTCCCGCAGCGGCGGAGTGACGAGCACGGCACAGTCCATATTTGTATTTTTATAAATTTTGGATGAATTTTGGCAGGGAAATAAACGTACGCCAACAAAAATCAGATTTTTTTTAAAACAAGCTCTCGTATTTATAATATTTCGGTTTAGATATAATTTTCATTTTAAAAGACATGGAAGGGGTATTTTCTCTCGAGCGAAGTTTGTCCAATAGTGTATCGGTATTCATCAGTCTCTAAATAAACGCCCCAAGATTGCTATATATTTTTTTATATTATTTTTTATTTTAGTAGTTAGTACCGTAGCCTTCATAGAAAAATACATTATCTACAATACACACACACATCTACATGTAGCAATAGGTACGATTAGTATTCCTAATCCTAACTAAGCTCACTTTAGGTGTAGAATACTAAATAGCACCTAATCCGACACTACTAGGCTCTGCTGCGTCTATCCCTAATTTGATAGCAAAGCCACTAAGCGAATGACATTTCGAGTACTATTAATTAAGAGCGAAGCGACAACGAACGAGTGGGGTCGAGAGTCGAGGCCTGTAGAGGGTGCGTCGAGCGATTTGTCATAGAACAAGCCGCCCTGTCATCGTGTCGAGTGGCCTTAACAATTAGCGGTGACCACATCAATGGGCTTTTGCGGTGGACGATGCTTTTAAATCCTATTATCCTTTGACACAGGAATGGAAAGGTTTGGATTGACACGAATGATGTGTGATTTATATTTATAGCTCATTAAGGGCCTTCCATGAGCCAACTAGCGCCGCCAATCTTGAAAAAATAATATCTTCCAATATAATCAATTTTATTAAAAAAGCTATTTACAAAATGTTTATTAGGGTGGAAACTATTTTTCAATATACAATACATGGCATAATTGCGACAAGCTAAGTTGTAGTTCAAAAATGTGCCAAAAACGGCCGTTTTTCGCAATTATGCGAACTACAACTTACCGAAATTGAATCACGTTATAAATAAGCATTTAAAAAATAGTATTTATCGTAATAAACATTTGGTAAATAGTTTTTTAATAAAATTGATTATATTGGAAGATATTATTTTTTTTAGATTGGCGGCACTAGTTGGCTCATGGAAGGCTCTTAACGAGCAATCAGATTTTGATTGTTGATTTTGTTAGTGTAATGAAACGTAATTAGAATAAGATAGATATGTTTCTGTATTGCTCTCTCTCTCTCTCGCATGGCTGCCCGCCTAGATATGAATATACGTTGGGTTGTAATAATGAAATAAATGTTTTTTCTCGAAGCAATCAATATTTTGTTCTTGTTAATCTTGCTCTAGCTATCAGATTTATTTATTCTTTTTATGTAACTTTTTTTTACATTAAAAATAACACATCACACTTATTGTACCTTTTCGTAGCCGCCAGCAACAGCAGACGACGTGTCGCCGAGATTAGCGGTCGCTAGCTAGTAGCTACGGAAAGTATTTCATAGAAATACTTAGAAACCTGTAGTGTCGCGGCGACACGTCTGCCGCTATGGGCCGGGGGGCAGACGACGCGTCGTACGACCGCATTTCGCTGTCATACGTCGTCTGCTGCTTCTGTCTGCGATCGGCTACGGAATGGTAGGTACGGACAACAGGAGATCAATCGTAACACTGGCAGTACGATTTTAAGTCTTACGACGCATATAATAAGAACGGTACAAAGTCCAAAGCCTAAACTACAATTATCTGTGCTACGAGTCCAGAGACATACATAGAAACGATTACAAATCACATTTTTACACGAAAGGCAAATACATGAACGATTTCCTTTTTATCGTTTCCAATGTAAATAATCAAAGACAAGGAAACCCTATTGTTATCGTGGCTTAATTGTGTCCCCGGGTTAACAGGAAAAGGGCGGAGGCTACACTGGCGACAAGGGACGACATAACCGGCTCTAACTGGCTATTAAGGGTACAATACAAGTGTATTAGAACAATAGGGCGAGAAAACTATAAGTCAGATTCATATCGTTTAAATTGGTAATAAATCCCGTTCGTAGTACCTATCTACCTGTAATATTTTGACAAGAAACTAATGCATTATTGTATAATTATCATAGTCATCCTTATGATTATTATACAACAATCACAAATTGATTGAAAAGTCAAAGTTTGGATCAACTTCAGTCAGTCCTAGTGTTCTCAAAAACGGGTGAATCCTATTTCGGACATCAGCCGTGCATTGCACAAAGCTTTTTGTTTTGTATCGACTAAATATTAATATTATAAAATGTATAAATATTACTATTATTTTAACTCCTCGAATTCGAGTCTACGAATATGACTAAACCGATTATCGACTCTATGCGTAGCAACAAATATTTGAGCTTATGGCATTCGACCCTACGAATATTCGAGACTACTTTGATCCCATGGGCACAATCTATTCTATTTATTATTTCTATTGCGACATTCGACATCTTAACCGTACGATAGATTTCAAAAATAAATTCCGTAGTGTGGGTGGGTATATCAGTTTTTTTTTGTTTTAACACTTTATTTCACAACACAGATAAATACATAAATAAAATACAGAAGAAACAAATTGGTACAAGGGGCGAGCTTATCTCAAAAGAGATTTCTAGCAGCAAACCCGCAAAGTGATGATTGAATGTATTGTGACACGGGCTCAGAAATTACACTTCTTTCCAAATAAGTACCTAGAACTGTACAACATCGCCCTCGATGTTTTTACTAAAAGCCTCGATGTTTATACCAAAAATATGAATATTCTAACCTCATTACGTTATAAATAACATGACAAAATTCCATCCCCCAACATTTACCGAAGAAGACTTTCACAAAGGACGTCAGAAAAATGAAAGGGAATTATTACGACAAAACGCGAGAATACCGCCTTTTATCGTGAAATATGACAAATTACGTGTAGGCATATTTAGGGGGCGGTGTAGTACTGTAGTACCGACCGACGACGATGGCTGCCTTCGAACACATAATTGACAACTCGTATCAGGAATGGGGTTTTCTTTCAGCAAAATCAATATCTCAAGCATATTGTTATGTGGTCTGCGCTGGTTCTATGAGGCTTATTGTACAGTTTGCATTTGGTCTAAAGCGGCCAATCCTGATCAAACGATCCTAACTTGAACAAAGTGAAAGAGCTATCAGCAGAAGATTAATGGAAAGGTGATGTTTAACAGGCTTCTAAATTAAGTAATTAAAAATAGTATTTTGTATACGAGCAAAAACCTGTACTTACTTACATTTGTACACTACACAGATACGTTATTCAGATTTCCTCACATAGCAGTTCTGATGAAAACAATTCAAGACAGTCCCAAAGAAACAAGAGTGAAAGAAAATCTGATAGTAGCTTAACTCTGTGAAAAATTGTAACAAAAATACAGACAAATTGAGACCCCACCACGATTTTGGAATTCCGTTTAAAAATAAAAGCCTTAAGGCTCTGTTTCCGTGTTACTTGGCGGTTTTCAAAGGCGTTTACTTTCCGCCCACAACGTCTATAACAAGCCGCCCGACGTGCCGTGGGCGTCGCGAGGGTCAAATCTCGGTTAATGGAAAGTAAAATGTAGTTAAATGTAATGTCTAGGCATAAGATAACAGATACGAGGTCCTCCAAAGATAAGACACAGATTGAGACCGTCTGTGTAAAGAGTAAAAATATGATCCGAATAAACACCAATGTGAAAAAGGATGTACACCATAGGACTTAGAATTGAGCCCTAAGGTACTCCACAGAGCTATTGATATAGCCATCACTCTAGGGTTCTAGTCTAGAGCATTTACTACTACAGGTAGCTTATCTAAAGTGTAGATAATATTATACCTATCTGTCGGGAAATAATAAATCGAAATACAAAACTATTCGAAAAGAAAATTCGACAACCGTTCTCTCAAACGCTTTATCCGGATACTCTTAAATTACTCAACAAGAATTTCGTTCTTTGTATAACACTAATGGAGTAAAAGGGAAAAACGAGTTGGAGCTTACTTTCGTGAGTTCCGGGGTGTAATGGAATAGTTTCAGCCCCTTCTCGTCTTGTCTATTGCAAACATCCACATTGTGTTGGGTAATTGGATGGTTCATTAATTTATAGTTAATTAGTCGCTGTGTTCGCTTTTGCGATTACTGCTTATCTATTTCCTTTCATCTGGGATCACCTGGATAATAATGACACCTTTGTATACCTTGTTAAGTAAAGCTGTCCTAAATAAACTATACACTCGTGTCATATTTATGTCATTGACATAAATTAGGTTAGCTTTACGAAGTTGACTTTAATGTGTGTACTGATTATTTCTTGTGATTCTGTACTTTTGTCATATGTTTTCAAAAGCTCATCCTTATCCAAATTATTCATAGAAATGCAAATAATTCGAGCCTGTACAGACTAAGTAATCGGATTAAATCAGGATCTCACAAATGACACGCACAGGTCATCAATAACAGAGATATTGTGTCATGATACATCATCTCGCTGGTAATTGATGGGTACACACACACATATATATAAGTACCTATAATAAGTACTATATTGTCCTTTGCAGGATTACTCATATACATTTCATTCCCCGTTTGAAATAATAGGCATTCTAGATATTATTAACTCATTTCTACACATAACTCAAACCACTATACAGAAGAATAAACATGATTTATGTTCTAAAAGCCGAATACAGGAGAAACACGTCAGTTCCGTTCATAATCGGATACCTATTGAGCCTAAAGTGATGGATAGAGCATGTTTCCACGAGCTGAGTAACGTTATTTATCGCCTACTTGCTATTCTACGTAGCTTTTTGTATGATGTGTATGTAAGGAAACTTGTATCAAGTTTATATTGTTTTTGCAGCTGGACCCGGGGTAGAGCTCAATGATAGTATAGTATATGCCGTTGAGTATTATCTGCTATTGATGTGTCGAGTGTACCTACATAATTAGAGGGAATTATTAATGTACATAAACTCTGGTTACACAATAAATCATAATTTTATTTAAGATGTAGTATAAAATTATTCCGTCGTAGTAAAAGTGAAAAGGGAATATTATCATCTCACTTTACGTAGGAAATTATGTAAGAAAACGCCAATTTGAATTTAAATGTAATAATAAATCATATTGTTACGGATTTATATCCGGAAAGAGCTCATTAATATGTCTTAGAATATCTAAAACACTGAGTAACATCAAATGTGCGAAAGTTATAAATTATATAAATGGCGCGTACAGTAGGATCACTTGAATTTATCGGCATTTTTTTATCCCTTTACGGGCAAGAGATTCTAATAATATCTTTTACAATTTTAATGGCATCCACTTTGTGCAAGACTTAACCCTGCATTATATGCATAGTCAGTATTTAGGTCTATGTACAGTCGAAGACAGAGATAAGTATACAGGGGGTCTCAATAAGGTTGAGATTTTCTCTAGAACTACTGAACCGATTTTAATAAATTTTTTACAGTACGTAGTTTTAACTTTTATCTATCTAACAGTGAAAGAATTATTGCAATAGGTCAAGTAGTTTTTGAGAAAATCTCATCCTTAAAAACTCTACTGTACACCACAGTAGAGTTTTTAAGGTACTGTAAAAAATTTATTAAAATCGGTTCAGTAGTTCTCTGTCTTCGACCGTACCAGTAAAACAAACAAAAAACTATCACCCGATTCAAAATAATCGACATCCCTATCGATCGATTACCTATTTATACATTCATGAATGTCCGTAGTTATCTGTTTCGAGAGCAAAGCCGTGTCGCGCCCTTACGAAACCCTAAAATTTGCTTACAAAGAGGTCCGACGTAACATCGAAAAGGCCCTGTATCCGCATTGCAGAACTTTTCGCTGTATGTTTCTGTTTGTTTAGACTTTAGTTGCAAACTGCGGCCCAGGGGATACGTCTAGTGGGAGCTTCATTTTATACTATTTAACTGGTTTGTGTCGTGTTAGTTACACTTAAAGCAGGTAAACTTAGTGTAAACATGGTGGCGGAGGCGGAACACCCCAGGAGTTTTAGTTGGTGCAAGTCCAACATAATCGCCCGTTCCCCCGGACGGGCGGTATACATAATGTATTTCTCCTGGGTAACAAAAAAAAAAGGTAAACTTAGTGTAGACTTTAGTAACAAACACCCGTATTAATATTGCCTAAACGGTGGTTTAATTCAACATCTGTTGGGTCAATTCCGATGTGTCGCACGATTTTAATCATCATTATGAGAGACAGGACCGTTGCATTTAGATTTAGAATTGGATTTGGTGGTAACAATAGCACCACACCTACTGATGACTAAATCCGGCATTCGTGTTTGTTTATTTAAACCATTTCTCATCATGTGTAAGTGTAACACACGGTCCTACGCGACGATAAAACGACCTATGTTGATATAGTTTTGCATTCCTAGGTCCAAAGGTGTCGCTAAGGGAGAGCAGCTGCCCCCTTTCCTCTAGCTAGGGATTCAAAAAAATAGAACCATTGTCCTTAGCCCATACACTTGACCGATCCTTATGCCCTTAGTCGGCATGAATGAATTGTGAATGTGAATCCATGTACCCTTGCTGTACCTACGATTCATACTTTCCCTATCCTCCGTTTATTCCCCCTCCATCGCCTGGCGAGCCCCTTGCCTACGTTAAGGTTACCGATAACCTAGGCTTACTTACAAGATAAATCTGTCACGTTTCACACTGATGACCCCAATCTTACCTGAAACAAGAATTTTGTATGTTATGGAAAAAATAGATCAAAAGCTCAATTATTATTCATACCGACCTCTGCGCCACAATATAGAGGACTTTCTATTATAGTTTCTGCGCGGACATTTATTATAAGTAGGTACACACAAAGACAGAGAAATGTATATAGGGGGTCTCAATAAGGATGAGATTTTCTCAAAAACTACTGGACCAAATTTAATAATTCTTTTATGGATAATTTTATCTATCTAAGAGAGAAATAATTTTTACAATGGGTCAAGTAGTTTTTGAGAAATTCCTAACTTTAAAAACTCTCCTCTACACCTTTCTTTGTCTTCGACCGTACCTATATGTTTTACTACACCCTGTAGATGTGACAAGGGTGTTTCAAAGTCTCAGGTGAATCAGCTTGAATGTGTTAATGGGTCTTCATGTTTTGTTAGAGGGTGTAAACGACCGTAAAATTAACATTTAACTCTTTGACGGATGATACCCATTAGCTGAGTGATAGGGTTGTAACCGTATCACTATATGGATTCTAAACGGATGTAAATAAGGATAAAAATAATCAAGTGAATGAAACGGCTGCTTTTGATATAAAATGTATTCAATGTCAGTCCAGCCCCCTTACAATGAACTCTTATAGCAGGATGACTTCAATAATACTGTATACGTCCTTAATAAGCTTACTTTAAGGTTGCCATGGTACGAAATAACAAAGTATTATTGAAGTAATCCTACTATAAGACTTCATGGTAAGGCCCCTGTGGTAACGATAAATCTAATGTACCTACATCATTACATCGAAATCCTTTAGTCTAGTAGCCGACATACATACATTTAAAAAAAATAGCATTTAACTTATTATATTTTAAACCCGACTGCCTGAAGAAAGAGAGTAATGTTTTTCGAATGTATAATGTATTTGTGGCCTCCGCCTTGATGGATATTGGTGTATGATGTGTCGCTAGATCCATCTGCATACGGGATGGACTTTGTTACTGATTATTATTTAGGCACATAATGTAGTTAGTGTAGCTAATTCAGCGCTACACCCTCGGGTATAGCACAGGCTGAGTTGGGCTCTTTTTGGCGCTGCAGTACTACTTATGCTACCTACTATTTTATCTCATGTATGTAACTAAATTTAGTTTCTCGTTTTCAATATTATTACTTACATTGTAAGTGTACGTATAAGTGTCCTGTTTGACTATCAAATAAACTATTGTTCTATTCTATTCTTTTCTATATCGGCCACTAAGTCGAATCGCAAACGCAACTGTCACGGTCGTTCATTGCTACTAGTCAGGTAAGAGCGAACAGGACGCCTCGCTTAGCGGCGATTATAATATATTAGCATACGTAATCTAAAATCGCTTCAAGTATTTACTTACTATATACTACGTATATATTTTATGTAAAGTTACTGTCACAGGTTTATCTCAACTTTTCAACATTCTAAATGACTGCATCGAAAAGTGAACTGGACCGTTGAATAAGTCGGTATAAATAAGCGATCGTTCCGGATGTATTTCAAAAGGATGCGGATTATTGGACTGCGGAAACATTTACCACCCTAAATATTACGTGATGTATGCGTGAAATGCGGTATTTCACATGCAAACAGCAAACCGCCAGTCACTTTTGCCGCATCATTCACGACCGCCCAAATATACGCGTTACCATCTCGTTACATTTATATTTCAGGAGAGCTCGCGGCCTTTTTCGTGGGCGGGGTAATAAGGAAACTTTATTATCATGAGCTCTTATAAAGGCAATAGCCAAGGGCATGATAGGTCGTCGATTTAATTTAAAAGTAAGACTTTTGGAAGACACTGACCCTTACAGCACAGGGTATCCTAGTGTAAAGGTTCATATTAAATATAATCTCTGAAATATATAAAAGACATTTCAATGGAGCTTTGCCCCACCTACAAAACTACGTGACCATTTAAGCTGTACCTATCATTTTGTTGGGGACTTATTACAGGTTTCATATTGCATAATCAGTATCATTTTCTACTACTCTCGCAACTCCTATAGGAAAATAACAAAAACAATAAATAAATCGCTACGATTTCTTACTATTTTCTGAATTATTAATTAAGCTGTTTTTTTCGAATCGCAACTTGTACAAAACTTTATTTTAAACCAATAATTTTAATTATACGATATTTTTACATTTATTCGTTATCTTGTACACCCTGCGGTTGATGGTGGGGCAGAATCTGGCATTGTCATTTACATTTCATTTTGAAAGAGTGTTAAAGTTCTTTGCAAGTTTGTCATGTCATAATACAGGTCTGATGTTTTTAATTAGCCTTCATAGTCCCACTTTTGGGCAAGTCTATCCCAGACCTTCACATTACATTAAATCTTCAATTAAGTTAATATCTTAAGTTTGTAGCTTCCCAAACTGATCAAATTTTAAATACTTCGGAGCTACCAAGCTATAAAATATATTAAATCTACTAAGTTGTATAAAGTTACTTAACCTACTCGTAGCAGCCATAAAATAAATAAGTTTTAGTTAAGTTAGGTGAGTTACGACTAGTTTAAACTATCAACTGCCTACTGTCGATAGTCATATACAGTTTTTAGTATGAGTAGAGTTTGAGTTCAGTCTCACAATTGTCAGTTTTCATACTGTTTGGACAGTCGAAAGTGCGAGCTCACGCTGAGTTCGTGATCAAAACTGTCTATGACCAATAGGCCTAAGAGACTACTTATACGTAATAACAGCAGATCAAGTGTAACACTTTGTACTTTGGACCGTTCTTATTATCTGCGTCATAAGAGTTGAATTCGTACCGCAAGTGTTTAATTGATCTGCTGTTGCCCGCACCACCGCTACATCAAAATGTGGTCCGTGTGAGTCAACTATTATTTTCCTTTACATACAAATTAAAGCCCGCCCACTTATTGTGGTTGTCGTGGGTTGTGGTTGTATGTGGTTGTGGTATCGTTTGAAACAAGCCTTAATTAAAAAGTTAAAGAGGGATAATGAAATTTTCAATGTACGGGGAAGTTTCCAAACTCTGTAAATTCTACACGTCTTTAGACATTTTGCTGTCTGATCAATTTAACTTAAATTTTTATTATAACCTTGGCCAAGGGGTAAATTTCCATATTATACTGTATCGCAGAATCCCGGTCACACACTTGGCTATCCTATAGTACGCAATGCAGAAGCGCCGACCTCGATGCGTTTAACCATATTTCAACCGCACAGACTCCAAACTGAAGATACAGTCTGCCAAATATTTTAGTAAAATTGAGACATATTTTACAGCGATTTGTCGGTCATTCCGGGGTCATGATTCGAGGCATATTGTCGCCTACAGACATCAGTAGGTAAGGTATAAGTTCATGCCACAAATATTTATAACTCAACGTCACAAAATGCACATCGAACATAGATTGCATTATTTATTACACAATAATTTATATTATATATTTTAGTACGTACGGACAACAGCAGATCAATGGTAACACTTGCAGTACGATTTTAACTCTTACGACGCAGATAATAAGAACAGCCCAAAGTGTTAGGGTGCCTTTCCACCAGAGATATGCTATGCTACTTGCTATGGATGCGTTTGATATCCATCAATCATATTCATTGGTCCACATAGCATAGCTCTGGCTGAATGAATATGATTGGTGGATATCAAACGCATCCATAACAAGTAGCATAGCACATCTGGTGGAAAGGCACCCTAACACTGGATCTGCTGTTAGCTATACCTTGTGATGTGCTATAGTAATATGATTTGACGGTGTGCACTGTATGCTAAAAGTTTTAGATATTCTGCGATTTCGGTACACCACTTTTGATTCTTCTACATCCATGGATATCTTTACTTATCATCATGTATCTTTAGTGGTACCTACATAACCAAGAGCAGTGTGAAAAGGAATTAAATTAAAGGACCTTTTCATCATTTAAAACAAAATAACTAAAGTAAACAATAAGAATAACATCCACACTTCAAAGAACTCAATTATATTCACAATGAAATAATAAGGCTCAATTGGAACTGGTTCAAATCTCGGTGTTTTCCATTACGACGTCTTTCCTGTTCCGGAATAATTAATTACCGTCTCGTGCATTTCAAATAATTTATCACTTTTTATTCAGTAACTTTACGTGAATCTTCTCAGTCGAGCTGGATCCTTTGAAATGAGAGAAGTACCGCCCGAGACAGTCGAAGACAACTTGAAACTCTTGGGTGTATCGGTATTTTTTCTACGCTGATTGTTGAAAAATGTTCAAGTAATATCGAAATTAACTATTGACCAAAGTGTTTTGAAAAATGTTCAAGTAATATCGAAATTAACTATTGACCAAAGTGTTTTGAAAAATGTTCAAGTAATATCGAAATTAACTATTGACCAAAGTGTTACACTTGATATGCCTTCGACTGTACTGTGCCTATGTCACCCGCAAAGGAATAACCCTGTAAAAATATGTTTTTTAATCCATCCCAGCATTCCATTTTATCTACCGCTTTTTTAAAACTTTTTGAAATGTTTTGTATCGGTATGACATCGTCCGTTGCAGAATTTATCGGTAGGTACCTTTTTGTTGTCTGACTACTGCCTGCAAACTTTGCGTTCCATTTATCTCTGCATTTTTAGCGTCCGTTAATTTCCAGTTTTTGCTGGTTTAAACTGATAATTTTTCATCTGCATCCGGCGTAATATGCTTTACGGAACGCGTAGTGAATTTATTCACATAGGGTTAATATTTAGTTTTGAACTTTTCACTCGGACATGAATACTTTCGAGTTGTTTTTCATTGTGGTAATTATTATGCCATTAGTTGATTAAAACAGCTGAGAAAATTGGTTTTTAGTTTTAGACGACGGTAACGGTAAGGTGTGATTGATTGATGTAATCACACATAGGGTCAGACATATCGACAGAAGTTATTGACTTCCAATGCGTTCTCAGGTCATCTGATTATTTTTCATTCAATGGACGAAAGCAATCAATGTATGACCATTTTTACTCATACATTTATTAGGCCATCGGTACACTATGGAACACTTGGTTACGTCACGATTCTTGCAGAACATTATCTTTTTACATGCAGATCAAGTGTAACACTTTGGACCATCCTTATTATCTGTGTCGTAAGATTTAAAATCGTACTGCAAGTGTTACCTGCAGTTGTCCGTACATTTTGTGTCATGTCATTTTGTGTCCCGTCAAATCGAACGTAAAAAAAGACAGCTAAAAGCGGCCCGAAAAGCCACTTTCCTTAGGTCATCTCCTGAGACCAATACGTTTAATTTAAACTTTTTGTTTAAGCAACTCCAAAGCACAATTTTAATCAAAAATTCACTCTCGGGCTTTTACTTGCTACACAGAATTATAAAGGGAATAGCTACATACATCTGTATACTGTCGAAAACACACAAGTGTAACTTTGTACCGTTCTTATTGTCTGCGCCATAAGATTCGTAATTCAAACGTTACCTTAGTAGCTTGCGTGTACAGGCGTTGATGTGCTGTCGAGTGTACTTACCCGCTGTCTTATCTGGACTAGGTAAAATACCGCACTAAATATTGCCTATTTTTATGTCCCCATCCACCACGCGGGCCCAATGCGGATTAGTGGAAGACAAATTGAAACTCATATAGACCTTACCTAAGATTTCTTTGTTGTTACCAAGTATGCAGGTTTCCTCACGATGTTTTCCTTCACCATATTTTGAAAGCATTCGGTACATTGTCTTTTGAAAAACCGAAGAAAACTCATAGCCTACCCTACTAGACAATTAGTAGCATTGCCTTTCAATATTGCCAGTAGAATAGAAAAAAAATTGACATTCGTTTTCTTCGTTAGCAAATACATTTAACGAATGTCAATGACACTTGGCTAGGGTCTGGGTTCGAACCCGGCCAATAGAAGGGCAACCAATTTACGGTTACTCAGATCACCCAAAATAAGGCTGTTGGTTGCAACTTTGCTAGAATGTTTCCAGTTTTCGCGACTCAATTTGGTCCGAGTGTCAATATTTGCGCCGTCAACGTGGCCGAGCGCCGCTCAATGTGGACTCATTCAGGATTTATTTGCAAACCGTACACAAGGTGAATTTAAAATCTTCCCGATTTCTGTCAAATATTTTTTTAAACGAACATAAAATCCGTTAATTGCAAGAGATGACTAATTTCAGTCTGAAACGAAGGATGTGTGTCAAGACCAGGATTAGTGGCGTTAGTCATCTATGTCTTCCTCGTAAAGAATATAGGCGCGTATTCATAAACGCGATTTAAAGTTACGCCACCGTTTAGGCCCCCGTCCCTTTCTATCTTAACCTTTTTTAACGAAGTCTGAAAGGGATAACAACACGATTTAAGGGACGTGAGGTTTAACTAGGTTTATGAATAACAGCAATAATAAAATAACATAAAAAATAATTCACAAGTTTAAACATTCTCTTATAGACGTAATTTCTGAACACCCTTGAAAACGCTCAATAACGGCGCTTTTACACATACAGGAATTTAACTTTACACAGAGATACGCGGAATCAAGTTTACAAAAATTCGCCCGTAGTGGCCCATTTCCTTTAAAGTTTAAATTTATTGAGCTTCCACTAGAAACTCTACTTGTTCCGTAAGAGCAATGCATTTTAATTTGTTGTTTACTGTTTATATGTATAATATAGTAGTATAGTATTATATGTATTTTAAACAAAATTACATAGTTTATAGATATGTATGTACATGTATTCTCACACTTTTACTCGTACAGAATATACTAGATTTCTACTTTGAAATAGATTTTTTATTATTATTTGTACATTCTAGATACAAATTCACTAGTCCCCACACTAGGATACCCTGTGTCGTGGGAGACTAGTTTCTTCCCGAGGTACATAGTAAATAATACGCAAATATCACAAGTACAATCGATTACACAGAAAGAACTGTAAACATAATTATATGTACAGAGCACAAGTAGGTACTAATATAATAATATAACTTAATAGATATCACATTCAATACAGTAGGTATATATATAATGTATATATGAGTATTGTATATAAAGTATATAATGTGGTAAATGTATATCAAATATATATTTTCCGAGGACAATGCTACAGGAATAGTGTGTGTGTGTGTGTTACACTGATATGAGGCATTTGTTAGCAACAGGCAAGCCGATAAGATTTTGGTCGATAAGATTTCCTTGTAGTCACGAACCACTTCAAAGCCAATTTTCTTTTTAAGAATAAAATACGGAAAACTGAAAATAAAGTGTGGGTAACCCACACGACCGTGACATCCGTTTAAATAAGTTTAATGCACACGCGATCATTGGGACGCATTACCGACGTACTCACGCATTTCATTTATTCGCAATAAATAAATTGTTAGGTTATCACAATAAAATAAGTTCTATACAATTTTACCCGTCGCGACGGATGTAACGAGAGGGAAAAAAACAAAAAAATATAATTAACTACCTATATCATAATGTCATCTTAAAACATTCCAAGAATCAGAAATAACAATAACTGAGTCAATATTACATATTATAATATATAATAATAATTTATTATTATTAAATAAAGTGCCATAGTATGCCATTTTATTCACATTACAATCTAGCCTAAATACAATAAGACTAATAAGTAACTTGATTTTGACCTAAAATTCTATAAATTGACACTTATATCTAAGAGTTAGTCCAACGACATTACTTAGTCTGTTAAGGGCGATCACTTTGTTTCATTATTTTCTCACAACAAAGTTATACATATATGGTATGATTACTTCAGTACAAAACAAGTCTTTGTGTGAGACTGGTGCCAGAACTAGGTTTTCACCTGTATTTCATGACACCATATGACTCAATATTACATACCAATACACTTCGTTGTTTCCCGAAGAACAAAGATACATTTTTGGTACAGTCTATAGCACATCAAGTGTAATAAATAATATACGGGAACTCTACATGGAGGTAATATTGCCTAAATTTGATGTGTAGTTAACTGCAATTGAGAATATAGTACTCGTAGTTTAGACTTTCCATTTGAAAATTCATAGATTTCATGCCCTAGTAACTTAATTATTACCTATTTAGTTGTTATTTGACAGAAACAAGATTGTTGTTAAGTTTTGATTAACAATGCGATAAAGAGTGACAATTAAAAGGAATAGAATTCTTCTACACTTGATTAAGATAAATAGTTTTGTACCTTATTACACAGAATTAAATACAGATTGTATCTCAGATAACCCGAAATTACCCCGAAAAAACCCGATTGTAACCCGAAATGGGTTTCAGCAAGAATTCTCACTTATCTCAGATACAATCTGTATTTAATTCTGTGTAATAAGGTACAAAACTATTTATCTTAATCAAGTGTAGAAGCACTGCGTGTAGAGGCACACGCGCCTTCACCTTCCATTTCTCATAAAATAGAATTCCTTTCCTGTAAATAGGTTTCCATGTTGTAAAACACAGTCTGAAATACAAAGATGGGGAACACAAACCCCGTGGGCACGAGGGCTCCGTACAATCGGTACGAATAAAATAAATAAACTCCGGATCACAACAAAGGTTCTTCTTTTGTGCGGCTACTACATACAGTCACCCAATGCTGGCTGGGTACTGGTAATAAAGATTGTATTAGAATAACAGCTGTGTGTGGTAGACTGTACAATGTGTATTTTTTACGTATTCAAGTATGAAATACGTTTATTCCCTACCTTTTGTGGTTTGGAGCACTTATTTATTACTGTGGCCCTTCGAATATAAAATTTACAGTAGGTATTTGAATAATTTCAGGTAAAAATCGCAAAGAAAGATATACGAATACAAGAAAATTTAGTTTAATATGTATATGCAAAATTACACTTGTAGACTTGCACTAACCTAACCCTCCTTGGTTAGCGCTTAACCCGGTGTTAAATAAGAAAAATGCAAGAAGTTTTTACAGATGTCGCTAACACTCGGGTAATCTTGACGCAAGACGGGGTTAGTAAACCCTATTCAAGGCACTAATCTACGAGGCAAGCTACGTCGCGTAGCTTAGTCGCTACGCGCCCGTAGCGGCATCGCGTAGCGTAGTAAATCACGGATTTGTTCAATTCATTTCAAGATTTCCAGGCATTAGTGAAGAATAGGAGTATTTTAGAATTAAAACTATAATGAGCCATTACTACAAATTATTATGTATAAATGGATATCACTCACTTACATTGTTAAAGTCGGCAATTAGACAGACAGTTTCGACCGATTTCGACGTCTTTTTCAAGGTGAGCGCGCCACGCCCGCGTCGCTGTTGACGTTTATATTTAATTTATGTTTAATAGGAGTATAACTATACTACTTACTAAAGAACATATAATTTTACTATGTACTTACATAATACGAGAGAAATACTCAGAAGTTTATGATAAACGTGAAAGTTACTTAATTAAGTCACATCTTATTCCGGCAGTTGCAGAAACAGTAATTAAACTTAATATCTTTCTAAGTTAGAGCTACGAGTATAAAAAGATATGCCAGAAGAATTAAGGGAAACTTAATTAGTTAAAGACTCTTTGACAACACAGATTTGAACTTTTTGTATAAGAATTTGCATGATTTGTGAGTATCGTATGATAAATAAAATAGGGATCATGAAGGTAGAAATCGTCGCGTCGGGGTCGAAGACATGAGACTTTTTTCCTTTAAAATGGATTTTTCAGGAAGGAAGAACTGTCAAAGAATTCTTTCTCAAGTTACTTAAGCAAGATTGTGAACATCGTATTAGAAAATGAGGTACCGGTTTGACACTTTGACAAGCCATATTCATCAATCGTCAAGTTATTTTCGGAGAAAAACTTTCTTTCATGCTATTTTTACTCGCTTACCGTTTTCAGGGACCCTCAGTGTATCTAAGGCCGAATAAATGAGTATGAGTATGTACGGTGGAACACAGAAAAAAGTGTACAGGAGAGTTTTTAAGGTTGAGATTTTCTCAAAAACTACTTGACCTACTGCTAAAATTCTTTCACTGTTTGATAGACAAAAGTTAAAACTATGTAACTGTAAAAGAATTATTAAATTCGGTCCAGAAGTTTCTGAGTAAATCTCAACCTTATTGAGGTCCCCTGTATACTTATCTCTGTCTTTGACTGTACCTGCGACTTGAAATTTTTTATCATTACCACATACGAAGCAAACGTACATAACTTTTGACATTACATCCCAAATTCATAAACGAATGTCGTGACATAAACTTATATTCTAACCCCATGAGTAGAATACAATATACTGTTACGGCGACATCGTAAAGCGTCTCTGCCGTAAAAAGCCAACGATTTTAATAAACGGCGCCAAAATTCCGAATGAGTGCAAACCCTTTAGGAATTGCCAGCAAATAATTTAAATTTATTATCCCCCGTAATGTTGGTTTAATTAATTAATATACTTTGGATTCAGCCTGGGCGTAATCGGTGTATTTCCGACCCATCTTAGGCGATAATTCGGCGTCGTTTATTCGGGCAACAATTTGAAACGGCAACGAATAATGTTGAAGCATTTAATCAACAAAAACAAACAATTTAAGTAATACTTGCTCGTTTATTTTTTTAATATGTTCAATTTTGTTATCCCAATATACTTTGGTCGATATACACTTCTTATAGGATAAAAGCGAGGAACAAAGCATTCAAATCAAATCAAATATTATTTATTGCATAAAAACAAATACATATAAAAAGTGTGAATCACAAACAACAAAATTCCATGCAATAGGCAGTAACATAACAATAACATTCCAAAGGGGATTATTAGCCGAAAGTCGTAAAAACTTCACTCGTACAGCCTTATATGGCAAAGCATTCGACACTAGTTTTCGAAGCAATTAGAGTAGTGTTGGAAGTCGAAGCGTATTCGCTAACAAACTTTATGGGACCGTCGTGGATTAAAAGTCACTGACTTTTAAACCTGAGGGGTTCATTATAATAAGAGGCTTTAGTAACAAGTATCAATATACATACTTGTTACTAAAGCCTCTTATGGCCTAGTACCTACCTCAGGTATCAATCAATTGTAATAATTAAGAATAACATCATAATTAAGTAATAATAATTAATGTAATTATGTTAATTATACTGAGTTAATAACACCTAGTTACTCAGCTACTTGTTAATAAGGCCGGGCCATCTAATTAAGTACCTATGTGGAGACAAAAGGTAGAACATTGTTAATTGATTATATTTGTTTATTAATCAATAAGTAATATAATTAACATAATTAGATTAATTATTAGTGCTTACTTAAGATATTATTCTTAATTAATTAAAGGTTAAACCTACCGTATCGTAGAATCAGTAAATTCTATATTACTAGTTTAGTAACTGGGCTATAAAGTCTGTGTGTTGATATTGGTTACGTTTTACCATGGTAAAATATCGAGTACGCATGGGGAAATTTGTAAAACTCGACCAATGCCATGGGGACAGTCCATTTCTTCGTATACACAACCAAGAAACTGGGGTAGTCCTGTAAATGGTCATAGAGTCGACAGCAAATCAGCTTACACAAACCCATTGCAATATAGGCCATATTACGCCCGCGTAGGATGTCCGTGTGTTACACTTGATGCGCTGACGACCGTACTTATATTACAGCGTTTCCTATCAGTATTCATGAGAGCCTCCCGAACGCGCCAAGCACTGGAAATTTCTCGCCTCAATAAACAAATTGACGGCTAAATTTGTAACTTAATTTTACAAATAGTCCGTGAATTACTATTTTTCTCCCACTTTCACGTTTTATTTATACAGGGTGTAACGGAAAGGGTGAAACGGTAATGGTGGCACTTCACTTGGCTATTCGTATTTGCGTATTTGTCATAATTGCCATGTGTGGTTGGTATGTGTGACAGAATATTCGTATTATTTATATGTACAGTCGACAGCAGATCAATGGTAACACTTTGAAGTTGGACCAATCTTATTATTTGCGTCGTAAGACTTCAAATCGTACTGCAAGTGTTACCATTGATCTGTTGTCGACTGTACGTCAAGTATTTGACAAATACGACAAACATCCAATAGCGAATACGAATAGCCAAGTGAAGTGAGTGCATAAAATCAAAAAAATAATACATACATAAACTCACACCTGTTTTATGTACGAATAGACAGGATTAGACAATGTACTTCTATCTGCTGCGATCCTGGCACACAACCCTCCCTTCCTCCACGTTCATCATACACGCAGTAGGATTGTAGTTTACGTTTGGTTTTTTTAGCACATCGCCAATTTGATTGACGTGTGTCCTAAAAAAATAGTGTCTCGTGAGTCGATCAGGTAATGCGAATATATGAAAAGACAAAAAAAATCGCAAAAGTCGAAAGAGTAGGATTGTAGTATATGTTTTTTTTTGAACATCGTTAATTTGGTCGACGTGTGCCTAAAAAATAGTGTCTCATGAGTCGATCAGCTAATTTATATACTTAATGCGAATATATGAAAAGTCAAAAAAATCGCAAAATTCGAAAGATTAACAACTCGCACATTTTAGTTGGAAAAGCATTCTTATTTTGAATCAGCCGTGATCGGATAAAAAATATATGGCCCCTTAACATTTGCCGATCATTTAAGTTCGTATATGATCAAAGATTTGGTACTACCATACGATCGGCAAATATATCGAGAGGCAAAGAATAACGCAGCTGCGCTCAGTCTAAATCCGAACAGCTCAACATAGCATTTCGCATGTAATTTTATTTCATCTCGCATAAAAACAAAGACACAAACAAAAGACGAACGTACGTAATAAAAGAAAAACATTTCTCTTTCGATCGTCCATTGTATTATTTTCACGTCTTACTGTTTCGGGCAAAGGAAAATTCCCTTTTCGGTCTCTACCTTTCGTGATCCTCTGAAAATAGCCTCAGAAATCCGGTGACTCTATGGCCTTCATAGTCAGTATTCATAGTCAGTTTAGAGCACGAGACTTAAGACTGTCAAAATTTAATGAAAGTTGTAAAACCGAGCTCATATTCAGTTCGCACTTAAAACTGTCTGTGAGTTGCGAACGTTGAGAACCGACGACTAAGGCCGATCTTAGTCGTGGGTTCGCTTCAACGAATTTATTATACCTAGGTATTGCAAACTAATTTTCAATAGTCAATGTCATCTATAGACTCTAGAAAAGCTGTCAATGCCGTTGCCGCCCTGAGAACTAAGATTTAATTCCCGTAATTAATTAGGCCCGTAATTATTACCCTTCAAACCGGGACTTAGAAAATATCAGCAATGCTAGTGCTATATGACGACAGAACAGAAATAGGTAAAGGGCTGGTATGTTTGTACGGTGGAATACAGAGAAAGGTGTACATGAGTTTTTAAGGTTGAGATTTTCTCAAAAACTACTTGACCTTGCAAAAATTCTTTCACTGTTTGGTAGATAAAAATTAAAACTATGTAACTAAAAAAAAATATTAAATTCGGTCCAGTAGTTTTTGAGAAAATCTTAACCTTATTGAGGCCCCCTGTATACTGATCTCTGTCTGCGACTTACCCAGACGGACTCTACATGGAGTCCTACAACTAGCAAGGATTACAAAAAGAAAAAAGTCTGCACTACCATAATATTTCTTAAGATTCTCTTTTTATCCTCCATCTCATCTCATCATTACCATATAATTTAACCAATAACAACACACAATTTTATAGGCTTTCAGTTCCACCATGCAGAACAAATTTAAACTGGCACGAGAGCCGCGAGTACAAACGTCATGCAAATGAACTAACAAGCCACGGCAAGTCATCCAATATAGTGAAGTGCTATTACGGGCATGCAATCGCTATAAGTGCGGTTGCACTCTACAGGTTCATAAAACACAACTGCGACAGTCTACAGATAACCCTGAAGTCATATAAAGTTCTGTTATACAAGGTCGTGACGTAAATGGTAATAAATTGAGAGGAAAGGGTTAGTACAGCTCCCTTAGCCATGTGGCATTAACTTTCGTTAACGCTTATAGAATAGAAAGAAAAATAATATATTGAATTAACATTTGCTAACGAAAAAGCAAATGTCATTCTCATAGGTACATGTTTATTTCTATTCTACTGGCGTTAACGAAAGTCAATGACACGGGGTTGTCTCCACCGATCCCGGGATCCGTTTGGATTGGAAACGGATCACGGCAGTTTGTCTCCACCGATACCGGGATCCGTTTCCAACACAAAAACCAAATAATGTGTATACCCACCGTTCCCGGTAACCGTGGCTACTAGAAATAAATACTTAGGGTCTGGTAACGAAACAATTTAGGTTCTTTAATTTATTAATTAAAAATAATCGACATATAAATTGATCGACTATAAAATATATGAAGATAAAATTGAAGCGTTCACTGATGAATAAATGCACATTAAGGATAGCATTCTAGTACCTAATCTAAAATCCCAGTCTCATTTTACATTTATGTACTTAGGTATACTCGTACCTACCAAAAGAGTGTAAACAAAGAACCTTAACCAACAAACACTGGTAGTTTCATTTACTTTGCAGCCCGTTTACATTATGATTTCAATGAAATTAACCATTTTGGTATATCCCAATTTACTACAAGGCGTGACGTATCTTACTATTTACTGCCGAAGCAGCAAATATTATGAAAATCCGTAAATTTATTTTACACATCAAAGCACCTGTTGGCTGAAGACACGCAAACACGCTATTCCGAAGCGGATTACTTTTGCTATGGATTTACTAAAAGGCGAAGTGCGGCTGCACGAACGCCTTTGAACGGTTTCGAAGTAAGCTAAATAAAGCCCAAGATTTAGGTATTCAACAATTTACTTTTTGAATGAATTGATGTTATTAAGATTGAAACTAAAGGAGACCAGTAAAAGCAAGTATGATTTAAGTTATTATTAAATATAATCCCAATTAAACAAAACTTGGAAAACCAACAGTGAAAAATCAGGAATATGTATGATAACTATGAAGGAAAAAATCGTCGGTCATTCCTTTCTCGGTGAAAAATATGAATAACAGACTTAAAAAATAATTATGTATTGTGGAAAGAAAAACACAAAAATTTAAGTCGCTTTTATTGTTAGGCTACCTACGCGCCGCGCCTTAGAATGAACAAATAGCCAAGAAGCAAAGAGTTTTCATACTATGTTATGTTATTAACTGGCCACTTTTGGTCAAAATAATATTTTGAAAAGCCATGAGAAGAAATTATAAAGATATCTTGATTTATTTTTCTATTCATTTACATCTGGCCAGTTCTTGATAAAATATATACACTATTATAATATTTCATTGGTAAGTATATAAATTACCACTGGCTAATTGTTGACACAAAAGAATTTACAACCCAATTTTTTTTGCAATGTTTTGGAGTGGATTCTATTAGAATCGTAAAATATCCTTAATAGATTATATGGCTTGCCCGCAAAGGATAAATGCAATGAGTCAATATCCAAATGCACCATACCAATGAACAGTCGAAATCACATCTCGTATCATTAATTATATTATTGTCCGAGTCAAAATAGTTTTTTTTTTTAATTTATTGTGGCGCGGCCATAAGCCAAAACAAAATAGTTGAAATTGAAAGTTGTCTTATTGTCACAGACAGACATAGACCAAGTAAACATCAAAATTACATTTTAATTAAATAGAAATTAATATTCAACCCCACCTGATTATTATTCTGGCGTGAAACTGAGGGTGGCAGGGATTTTCATTCGATTAGTTAAGATGTCAATCTTAATTTACTGGTTGGGAAATAATATTTTGTGCCATACGACAAAATTCAGATTAACTTAAGAATTAACTTAATCTTAAGTCAATGAATGACGCTCAATTTATTATACTTATATAGAAAAAAATTTAGTTACGACTTCTTCAACTCTTTATAATGTGCAAAATTGTGGACTAAGAGACATAGAAAGAAACATCGTACGCGCGGCATGGTTTCTGCTCTGCAAATTGAATTTGCTTTGAAGCGCAGTGAAAACATCAAAAAACATTATTTTTAAATGAATGATTTTAAAGAAATGAAGCACAAGTGCGTACAATATAATCAACCAATCTGCGAGGCTTGCATGTTAATTCAATCATGTCACAAACTCCATTGAAGAAGCTTCCTTCACACTTGCTTAGACGATTAACAGTGATTTCCTTGAGAATTTACAGCAGTTGGCGCCGCATCGTATTTAAGCTTGATTATTTCCTTAAATAGCCATTTGTATGTGGCAGAGCATGCAAATACCCTCGAGCCAACTGAAAACGATGCAAAATGTAGTGATTGTTTAATATTCATGAGGCGCCATCTTAGCGGCCGCTGCGGTTTGTCGGTCTCATCTGTCGTATTTGGGTAACTCGTAATTGCTGGTATATTGCAAAAATGGTATTTAAAGTCTTCATCATTGGGAATAGATACCTTCTCCTTCGACATACTTATTACTGTATTGGTTTTGCTAGTGAAGTTAACTAAATGGTTTTGTCCTAGTTTCGATGCCAATATTGGCTAAAATATCTATTTCAGGTTATTCATACATCATACAAAATTTCCTGTCTTTTTCGTTGTTACGTTTGTCGCTGCTGTAAAATTTCGGCGTCATATTAGTCGATATTTCGAATTTTGGTATCACGTAGCGCACTTAATTAAAATAGGGATTTTAATGGAAACAAAGTGTGTAGGAATTCCGTAGATCCTAATCTACTACTTATTCATATCCACTGTTAATTGTTTCTATAATATCGCCCTTTGTATAAAATAATGTTTTTGTGTATGCAAATATCTGCGTGCCAACTGAAAATGATGCATAATGTCGTAAGGAACTGCGTTAATATTCATGAGAGTACGTTTTGGCACTGCTGCGGTTTGTCGAGTCTTCATCCTGTTTATTGTGATGTTCAGTTCTATTGCTAACATACAGATATGTACAGACTCCGGTAGCTAAGTTGACACAAAATGGCGGCGAAATTGTAGACAAAATCTACAATTTACAGTCAAAAACACATCAAGTGTAACACTTATGAATATAAATCGTCGGTATTTCTATATTTCCACTCTAGCTGAAGTGAGTGTTCGTTCCTGGTCCCGCCGGACTACAACTCGGGTCCAACAGAATACCAGCGTTGCCGGCATCCTGTCGACAACATCATGCTGAGTTGAGGCCCTTTTCGCAACGGCAGCACAACCGCTCTTTTTGGTGTTATTTTGTTAGCCACTATAATGCACTACAATGTAAATGTTGTTGCGAAATAAACGGATTACTTACTTTTTTTTTACTTACTTACTTTGGTTCGTTATTATTTAGGTATTTATTCATAAAACAATAAAAAATAAAAATAACTATTATATAATATTAACCTAGAAAATATAAACTAAACTAAAAACTATATATACAATAGGTCAGTTGAACTATCTATATGAATGGCTTAGCATTACAGATAGTTCAACCGATCCCCGTAGTCCGGCAACGTGCCCAAAATGCTGGCGGCATTTCCCCTCTGGATCGCTAGGCTGATCCTTTAGGCGAAATACAAGTTCGTTATTATTATTTGCATCGTAAGAGTTGAAATCTAAGTGTTACCATCAATCTGCTGCTCAGTCTACGTTCACGAACTGACGCCATTTTGGGTCAACTTAGCGAGGAACTGTACATGGGTTAGGCAGATACACGGAGTGCCACGGAAAGTGATCTTGACTCTACTTTGGACGAACCATTGTCTTCCTCTGCATGCCTTGCTTTCCTGGGACGTATCACGTATGGCCTGATGCGTATAATTTCATAATTTACCTCTATATTTATTACTTAAATACTCGGTTTCTTCCGTTATGTATTTTAAGTACTGATTCCTTAGGTACTTAAATATAACACTCTAGGTCACTGCATTTTATACCCTAATAGTAAAGAGCTTAAAGATCCATAAAATAACTTCGGGAAAGCTACAAACCAATAAAACCTTGAAAAGTTTAAAGATATTCTGAACGCCACTGTTGCGAACGTCACATGAAAACATCGTCTCACCGCGCCTCGTAAAATAAATGGACCCAATAAAAGGACAACATATAAGTTACACGTATTCCAAGTTTTAGCGGCAACAGGTGGCAGCTATTAAGCGGTGTGTCGCAAGAAACAAAGCTTGCAAGTTGAAGACGTTGAAGTTAGTTAGAAAATAACGCCAAGCCGTCGAATCACTGGTGCAGTGTCAAACAAAACCGTAGTAGGTTTGACAATGATTTTTATTATATTTAAGTGAGTTCCAGTAATCGAATGTAATTTGATCGAATATTAGTTGCTCGATAATGTTTATACCATTGATCTATATCCACAAATCAGAGCTCAACAGTTTGTTACATCGATAAACCAAAAAAAAAGTTAAAGGCCACATCATTGTAGTTGATCATTAGATCGAAATTTGTCATCTATGACAACAAAATCATAAATTATCTACTTTGTAAGTAAATTATATAACTTTTAAAACAGAACTCGTGCACCCACCGTTTAACTATAACTACCTACTAAATCAAAATATCAGATTTCATGTTCAAGAACCTTTATAAAATATCTTTAAAATATCTTGCTTATATTTTCTTATTCACGGCTGCAACTTTTCAGTTCTCCGAAGAATAATGAAGTAGAGCAGTAAGCTAGACATTGTTACTTGGAAGTTTTACCGTTGGCTGTTGTATATTTTCAAGGAAAAGTAAACTTATTGGAAAATAGGCTACAAGTAAATAATAGACAAATGGCTGAGGTGCTGGAATTTGTTTACAATAATCCGCAAAACATGGGAATTGTTTCACTCGAAGTATAAAACATCCCGTGCGGACGCAATCGTATTCTTTATTCTGATTCCTCGCAAAGATATCCGTCCACAACAATGTAAAACATAGTTAAGTACTCGTAAACAAGGTAAGAATACGTCGTTTATTCGTACATGTCAAGTATATACGTATTAACCTTGTACTAAGCATGATAAGATAATCTGCATTGATATATTTCTTTATTTACGCCATGAAATCATAAAAAAATGTACCGCAGCGAATCTCTTTACTTTAATTCACAGTTAAATTCTTCTATAGTCATTCGTGATTGGGTTTTACATCTACCTACTCTCATCTCAGTCCTTATAAACTTCTGTCGCTTCATCAAATCCCTTGAATCATCGCGTCTAAATGTCTGGATGTAAAGATCTCTGATCACAATACTATCCATCCGAATTGATAAAAATATACACAGATGTCACTTACACAGGAATTACCATTGACCCAAATTGGCAAGGTTCTGGTAGGTCATATTCACACAATACGCGCAACGGAAGACCATATTAATAAAGTTGCTCGTAACATTCGGACCGCAACGTTGTTAGCAACAGTAAGTAAGTTATCATATTACATACCTAACGTAACACGTTTAGTTCAGTTAGTTTGAGGGGCACGGGCCGTTTGTTTATTTTCACTGTGTTCACTCACGCAATCCGTGCGGAGGGCTTTGTTTATTAAACGCAAATGAAACGTATGTACTTAGAAATCTTATTATAACCGATATAACCCACTTTTTTCCTTACTACTACGGTAAACAAAACGCCCTATGACAGATAACAATTCGTTGGCAAGTAAATGGATAACAACAAAGGTTGAATTGAACAACTGACCTTAGAGAACTGGACATACTCGTGGTGAAATCGGTAAACTCGAAATAAGCACCATTTGTTATTTTATCAACTAAATTAAGAGTTTTGTTCATCCCAAAACCGCATACCAAAGCCTTGTGTTTAATATATCATTTTAAACGTTATTATTTCCTGCAGTAGCACTGAAAACTGTAATTACCTACCTACTCTAGTAGATATGTGGTTGAAAAAGCTCTCTAGTAAATGACATGTTGTAAAGTGATCGCTTCGTAAAATAAACCTGTAACCGAGCACAGAATGTGTTGTAAAATGTCACGATCCATTAGCCTTTATTGAATTGGCTTTACATCCCTTATCTTGCGAGCTAGAAAAGTAGTCAATGTCAGCATTTTGTTTATATTCCGAGCATTTGGCCCGCGCATAAAACCTCCTTGGTATACCTAACTCAAGAATTAGCTGCCTGAATGCTGGCTGGAAACAAAACGCGGAACAACTGTCGTCGAAAATGGCGGTAAAATATTTCATTGCCATAAGACAATATCAATGATGGTAGAGTTTTATTTATTTATAAACTGACGCCTGATTCCCGTAGGGGTAGGCAGAAACGATGGACTTCCATCTGCTGCGTTCCTGGTACATGACCCTTGCCTCCTCCACATTCATCAGTCTCTTCATGCATGCTCGTCGGTTTGTAGTAGACTGTACTTGGCCCTTTTTCAGGACACCGCCAATTTGGTCGACGTACGTTCTCCTCGGTCTACCTCTGCCGACCCTTCCGTTAACATTCGCTCTGTGTATTTCTTTCGTTACCCTGGCCCTGGTAGAGTCTTAGTTCATTATTTACTTGAAATTATTTTCTCGAGTACCTACAATTTAAGAGGTTTTTTGTACTGACTATTACCAGAGAATAATATAATATACTATATATGTGGACAACAAGATGAAACGTTTCATATTCGTAACAGTTTTCCCCATTGTTGCAGGTAAACCACATCCTCGACCTTGGCCGGGTTAAGGCCCGGACACAAACCGAAACTCTTCCCGCCTGGTATGTTTAAAGTTGCAAGCCTCGTCGCCATGACATCCATATATCATACCTCCCAAAGGGCTGTTGAGAATGGCGGAAATGTGATTACTTAATTAATATGTAGAAGTCTAATTTTATTTTGTACAAGTCAGCGAAGTTCATTAATAACCTACATTAAAAATTAAAAAAATCTCTTCAGAAGCACGTCAATCAGCTGATTCGTTGTCATTCGGCAGCTTGAGCAGTCGTCAAACCATTTCACACTGACAATAGGGTGTGGTCACTAACCACATGACAAAAGGCAATTTTTTTTAAATCTCAGATTAAACCCGCACTTGACCTCGATATCATCTGAAGGTATGCGATGAATAATGATAGGTGAAACAAAATTGTGTTAGGTAATTTACGAAATAATCGCTAGTTTCTGTGAGACTTATATCTTGACGTCAAATTGTAGGTAAGCCTTCGCCAAGCCTTCGCCATAGAAAGAGCTTTGGTACAGCAGATTTTTAATCAACGTTGGTGAAATCTGATTTTATATTAACCATCAGAAATCAGTTTGAAAGCTAATCCACCATGTCTATTGTCTAGTCTCCGTTCTTCAATGCTTCAACAGAACTAGCGAATCCGTTAATTACGCTAGCTCAATTTCTTCCGTTATTTATTAGATATTTCTTGGACACAATACCATGGATTCAATGGTGAGATCTAGTTTATGGACGGCCCGCCGCCGTTACAGTCAAACACTCTCAGCAGAAACCTCGATTCGTCGAGTGTTATTATGTCATCCGGGCCGAGCTGTCGCAGCGGAACCAGCGCTTAAGGGCCTTACATGATCCAACTAGCGCCGCCAATCTTAAAAAAATCAATTTTATTAAAAAAGCTATGTACAAAATGTTTATTGCGATAAATACTATTTTTAAATGCTTATTTATAACGTGATTCAATGTCTGTAAGTTGTAGTTCGCATAATTGCGAAACGCGGCCCTTTTTGGCACATTTGTGAACTACAACTTAGCTTGTCGCAATTATGCCATGTATTGTATATTGAAAAATATATAGTAGTAGTATCCTAATAAAGATTGTGTACATAGCTTTTTTAATAAAATTGATTAAATTGTAAGATACCTATTATTTTTTCAAGATTGGCGGCGCTAGTTGGCTCATGAAAGGCCCTTAATAGAGAACGAAAACACGGACATGTTTTCCGCTTGACACACACAGCCGCGACCTACCCGCGGCTTGCGTCCTGCGATCAGTTGAAACGCATGCCCCGCCTCATTTTCTGCCGTCGTTACCTACTGGATGTAGATCGCAGGCCTCAGGTCGCTACTTACTGGACGTTAAAATACCCAGGTCGCATTATTCCTGTAATATAGTAGATAGCACATCAACCTAAACAAAACCATTGAAATTCATTTATTCGCAAGAAGAACCCTAGAACGCATATTGCGTTCTAGGGTTCTTCTAATTATTAAGATTTCCACTATACTCTACCACAAGGTAGGGTATTTTTCTCTGAGTTAGATTATTACAGCAATCTAATTCTGAGAAAATTATACCTACAGGAGCCTCACTAAAGTATGCTGAAGTTGAGATTTTCTCAAAAACTAATTAACTGGTTTAAAAAAATATTACGTTGTACGTAGGTAATCTACAAACTATGTAACTATAGTACGTACGCGTTAAGAAAATAGTGAAAAATAGAGCACGTCTATCCACGGTTGACAAATTAGATGACTTAGACAAATGTGCCATAAGAAGGAAAGTTGAAATATTTTTTTTTGAACTTTCCTTCTTATGGCACATTTGTCTAAGTCATCTAATTTGTCAACCGTGGATAGACGTGCTCTTTTTTCACTATTTTCTTAACGCGTACGTACTATAGTGAAAGATTTTTTAGAATAGCTCAAGTAGTTTTTGAGAAAATATCAACTTTAATGAGGCCCCTTTTTTGTCTGAGATAGACTACCTTCCTACACTCGGCACATCGACCAAAACCAAACCATTGAAATATAGGCCGTATTATCATGCGTTACAGTTTACATGCTGTCGTCCCTGTATCTTGTATTGTACGTCAAGCGAAAGGTGTGTGGTGGTGTTCCAAAATAAAAATATGACAAAAATAAATAGACTTACCAAACATATTGTATGAAATGTTTCACAGAAATAGAAAGTAGTTGAGAGACACAGAAAAGTAGGACAGCGAAAATATTTTGTACAATTTGTCTCTTAGTGTAAATTAACAGACCACTCTGACACGGTGAAGGAAACTGGCGCATTTGAGACCGATATCAAAGGTATATTCATAAACTCATTTAGAGTATTTGAGAGCTTCCTTGCAAAGTGGTGTAAATGTAAATTCAAAAATATGTTGACGTGCAAAAATGTACATAATTTACTTACTTGCAATAAAGAAAAGACATTGCCACATTTCAATGGAGCTTTGCCCCACCTACAAAACTACGTGACCATTTAAGCTGTACCTATCATTTTGTTGGGGACTTATTACAGGTTTCATATTGCACAATCACAAGCAGTATCATTTTCTACTACTCTCGCAACTCCTATGGAAGAATAACAAAAACAATGAATAAATCGCTTCGATTTCTTAATATTTTCTGAATTCTTAATTAGGCTGTTTTTTTCGAATCGCAACTTGTACAAAACTTTATTTTAAACCAATAATTTTAATAAAAAACGGAGATATTTTTACATTTATTCGTTATCTTGTACAACTTGCGGTTGATGGTGGGGCAGAATCTGGCAATGTCATTTGACTTGGACTTGTGACTTTAAGTATGTATTATGAAATAACTCATTTTTATTAATACGATGATAATGTGGTCTTGTAAGTGAATAAAATAAGCGGTCCGTACTACTCACAGACCCGCCAAAAAGTATACTTATCTCAGAGGTCATCAAAGTCGTAGGCATAATTTAGGGAAAATAATTCCTGGCGAAAGTTGAGAGCTAGTAAGTCCTAATAAACACTATTTAGAGGCGTAATAATTATTACGACGCCTCACCTGCTAACATGAAGCAATTAACCAATGGCCGTTGCCTGTGAGCAAACACATAATTTGCCCGAAACAATTTCAAATGCCTAACTTTGTGTAATAACGTCACAAATAAAACGCAAAGTTTCAAACAAAAATATATGTCACGAAAAGTTTTCACGCAACCCACATTTAAGAGGGTACGAAATATTAACCATTCCATACAAGTTGCCGCATAAAAATTTAGTTCCCCACCTTCCTCCATAAAGCAGAATAATAAAAAATCTTACAGCAAAGGCCATTTAGTAAAAATAAAAAATATTACATGAGAAGTCCCTTTTATTGTTGTAATAAAAGGCTCATAAAATGACCGGCGCAATGGAACCGTTTGAGCTTTTTTATAGTCTATTAGAAAATGCTAAGATTAACCAGCGTTTGGTTGAAACTATAAACAATAATCCGTTGGTTATGACCGGAAGCCCTTATTACTGGATGGTCATAAATTTTGGGTTTGAAATGAGATCGTCTTATAATATTGTACATTATAGTAGTAAATAGATGTCACATAGGTAATCATTTAAGGGGACTTAGGCCGAGGTTAAAGATAAGAGAAGATATGCGGAGCTGACGGCCAGCAGTATAGTGATGGAGAGGTACCGCAATAAGAAGAAGGCCGAAATACATAGATCATTCCGAGCACAAGCTTAGCGTGAACTCGCTCTATCCATCGTCAACTTCCATAGATGTTTGATAGTCACTTGTTTGAGTTGTAAGTATAGTTCGCGGCAGCTATGCTGACCCAAAATGGCGGCAGTACGTGAAGCCAGACTAGCCTGCAGATGGTAATAAATTACGATTTCAACTCTTACTAAACAACAGATAATAAAAACGATCCGAAGTCAAAAGTTTAGCAAAAACACTTAATGTTTTTGACAGTAAAATTGAAGATTTTGTATACAATTTCGCCGCTATTTTAAGACAACTTAGCTGCCGGCGTCTGTAGGTGTATAGATAGTTAAGTGGCGAGGCTAGACGACTAGATGAACCGCCAGCTTGGTTTTGAGGTTCCTTATTAAGAAAAAACGATGGAGTATATATTTTTTTGCAGCGTAATAAGAGTATAAAGTAAATTCAGTTATTACAATAACCTTGGGCCACTACCACCCATGTCTCCCATCTAACACACAAAGATTAAATTAAACCCATCCGGTCACGAGACCGAAACATGAAATGCAAATTAATAATGACTGGGTAAAAATTATAGCCTGCTAGTACTAGAGACATCTTAGCCTTCGAGTTGTATTATACTGGCCCATTCATCGATCCGAGATGACTTGACTATAAATAATGAAATATGAATGAATTGTTTATTTGCTGACGTCATAACACTTCATGCATAACGGTTATTAGTTTAGATTAGATGTTTGTTATTTATTTTTCGGTAAAAGTAATTGATAATTGTTCTGATCATGTCATGTCTCATACTTATTTATTTAAAAGCGGAAGGAGACCTGTCACTGTCACCCAATAAGAGTTGATATCGCAACGCACATTAACCTGGTCGTTATTGGTATTAAATATTATAAGTAAATTAAAAATCGAGGTAACGTCGCTAGCCTTTGGCACTCTCTCACAGGGAAGCGATTTGGCCTCAATTTTTTTATTTATACTTAAGTATTTTTATTTTTAATATTTATGTTGTCATAAACTTTGTCTAATAAATTGACAGTTATTTAGAAAAATCTAATTTTGGCTAAAATAAAAATAAAAAGTTATGTAGGTTAAGTATACTTACTATTTTTAAGAATTTTTAGTGCCTAAATTATTACTAAATTAATTTCCTACCCAAAGGAAAATACCGCGAAATATACATATTTAAGTACTTCTGCTGTGTAAATTTCTCTCCGCTAACGAAGGTCTGGAAAATTACCTGAAACAAACAGAAATAATAAATTAGGTGCGATTCTGTTAAGTTAAGACCATACGATAAAGGAGCTAAGATAATTTACATTCAGATCTGAATGATAGTAGCCGTCCATTTGTCAGGGATTACGGCTATTTATCCTTCTGTTGTATACTAATTGGTCGATAGAGCGATTGATTGGAGTCGAATTTAGAATTTAGAATCAAAATGACTAAGATGGGCGGAGAGCTGCCCCATGCAAGTTGTTACCGCAACGACAAACCTGATTGATATCGGTAAAAAAAGTTAAGTAATGAAATAATAACTGCTGCAAAAAATCAAATTCAAGTGTCAATGTTACAACAACTAACAACTTTAAAGATATAAGTCGACAGCACATCAACCTAAAACTAAACAAAACCGTAGTAATCTATGTCTTATCTCAGTCTAAGTAACACATTAAGTACGATTGCAACTCTTATGGTGCATACCTGATGTGGGGCAGACAGACAATATAAAAGGTACAAACATGTGTTACTTACTCGAAAATCTTAATAAAATTACAAATTCCACAAATATTTCACAAAGCCCAAATCGTACTTATGACGAAAAAAAATCGTTCGGGGTAGCGTGCGAGTTTTTTCCTTCATAAGTTCTACCGACGAATTTGGCAAGACAAAGACAATTTTCTGCCTAGTTTCTCCTCTTGGCAGACTTTCTGGGGTATTGAGGGCAGAGATTAGCGGAGCAAAACGAACCGCCTAACGACCTTGGGCAAGAAAATGGTGGATTCAATCAAATAATTATTAATGTACCTACTAAACGATACGGTTTCGGGTTGATAGACATATGTGCGACAACCATTCCTGCGCTAAAACGTAGGAGTATTATAATATTCTATTTCATAAAGTGTTCATAAAAACATATTAATTAGGTAATTTGATAAAATATTGTAATCAAAACAAAAGACAAGCTTGCTTTTGTCGCCTAAATGCTGAAACTGGGTCACTAGAAATTACAGTTTTAAGCAAAGTAAAGTAAATTGGCCTCATTTCTTGCCCACTCTGTTTTGATTAAGCTTCAAGCAACACAATATTTTCAGTCTGTCTGTTTAGCTTAGTGCTTAGCTCAACGATATTTACTTACTTACTACATTGCATGATACTAAAAGATGTCGTATGATAAGTGAAATAGTAAAAAAAGATCCAATGTTAAAGAAATACAAAAGTGTAGAGCTCGAAATTTGTGAATAAGTAATTCAATAATTCAATGCACTAGGAAATAATCAATCCCAACATCATAATAAATACAACGATTTTCTCTTTTTTTGCGGAATCTAGATTGTAGACGCGACGACGACAGAAGTGTCGCCGAGTATGAAACTAAAGTATGTTTTCATTTCATGGCAATTGGCAAGGGACTATTTTGTCGCTGTATGCGGGCCGTCTGAATAGAGCCTGCAGATATGATGTCGGAAGGCTTGTATACTGTCTCTAATTAGTTTCTGTCAAAGTAAACCTGCCTTTGATTAAGCCTCAAGGGCCAATTAAATTCGAAAAGCGAAACTCTCGGTCCAATTGAAGATGAAAGGTTTCAGAATATCGATTGCAAGGTTATATTTTTGTGATGTCACCACTAATAAGGTATTTAATATTGCTCAACAAGCTACCTATTCATACGCTTAATTCTCTACCCAAAGGTTGTCTGGAAGAGATCGCTTTGAGCGATAAGACCGCCAATTGTAATACTAACTGTATTAGCCTATTTCTTTTGAGTAATAAAAGTTTGTTTATTTTAAAAAGGTACAATATAAAATAAAAAGAACCATTAAATTTTTTAAAAAAACCTAATCTAAACTATTTAAAAAAAATTAGGTGCAGGAATAGTACCCAAGACACTGGCAGCGTTACCTCGCTGGATCGCGATGCTAATTTTGAGTAATACTTTTTTTTATGCAATAAAGAATATTTATCTTATCTTATAAGGCTATAAGAACAGTTTACAAACCCCTAAAGTACCTATAATTGATGTAGCTATGTTAGCTGAACGTTTAATTTTATCTCTATGTTTTCATCGATAAAAATAAAAAAGGCAAACAAATTGGAAGTTAACAGAGGTAAACAATAAAGGAACATTTTGGTAGATGAATGAGAAGGGCGGGTGATCCCTAGAGGGTTGGTTAACCGTATAAAATGCTCGCTCTCTTCGAAAAAAATAATGTTTTGTGAACCTTATTTTATACCTAACAGCAATGTTTCCAAAAGTGTAATGTTTTTTTATAAAACAGTCACGACCTCGCCTTATCTTTAAGTTTCTACTATTTATATACTTATGTTCTATCAACTTGTGAACACCTGATATACCTATGCCTGCGGAACAAACGACGTAGTCTTAACTTAGTTCACATAAGTGTAACTTTTAAATTTTAACTGCTATATTCACTTATATCTGTGTCCATTATTGAGGCACAGGCACCTTAACCCTTAAATCGTGGGAGCTCGGGCCATGATCCACGACACGGACTCAGTCCGTATTATAGTGGATTAAACATGCCTTACATTTTATTTAATGTTACTGTTTTGAGGCTAAATGTAGATATGTAAGTGTTCCTTCGAAAAATACTCTTTGGCACTCATTCGACCGGTGATCAATAAGGCTACATAGAACATCATCGTCATCGAATCTCCATTCAAACTATACAATTTGCATGAGGATATCTGTGTATGTGATCAACTACGGACGGCTTTAGACCTAACCACGGGCTACCTGTTTACGGAACTAAAACCTTGCATAAGCTATTGTGCAAGGTTTTAGTTCCATAAACGCTCGTATATGGCACTGATGGCCATCGAGATTGTCATATAAATTGTATAAGCTCGCATCGATTCGATTACGATGGTTTTCAATGCAAGCCCTGCAAACCTGATACCTCAGTATCGTGAGTCCATTAAGGCACCAGAGTACCAATGCACCACACACCGCGTTTTCAAAATTAATTATTCAAACGGGATAAACAAAAGGTCACAAATAAACGCATCGAAATCAAACATTTATTAAAACAATACTGAATGGATCAATGCATTTCCGCTAACCGTGCAAAACCTTGACTGCAATACGCCTTGGCAAATCAATTTTGATATCAAATAGTGACATCATCAGTTGTGCTAATAATAACTCATTTTTTCTCATCGTATTCAAGCATCATTGAATACTACCTATTACTTTAAAAGTTTGAGGAACTACGATAAAAATAACGTCCACGTTCACTCTTGAATTTTATTGGAACCTGCCATTTCCGCATAGATATTCGTATGTAAGCTACACGATATAAGTCACATAAAATAAAATCCATATGGTGATCTATAATAATTGTATATGCTTCTCATTAATGTAATTAATGTATTTATGGTGCAATAATGTGTTGTTTTTTTTCTTATCTTAGTATTGTTCTATGACCTTTCAATTTTCTCCAATACATTTTAGCTTCCTCAAAGATTTCACATTGAAGGACACCAAAGTGAATCGGTCTGAACTTAACAGAAATTAAACGCAGATCCCCGACATAAAAAACATCATGTCACTGTCTCGTGGTCTATCAGCTGATTAGCATAAAATGTACGTTTATTTTGTGTGTGAAAATGGAAATGTCATTGTACAAACGATGTTCATTTACATAAAGCACATGATTATAAACATCATTGGTGTAGTGGGTCAAGTCTACCTACTCGATTTAATATCTCAAGATACCATTTTCCTCCTTATTGCCACGCTGTAGGTAGTGTTACGGGGTATAAACGAAACGAACTTACGAAACATCATTACATTTGTTACACCTTGTGGACCTCAGAAATAGAATTAGATTCCTTGGCTACCTTGAAAGGGTTGACGTCAAGTGTGATTGTTTCAGCTTATTTCTCGCATCACTAACGTCCTTCACAAAATGACTTGCAATCTCCTCAAAGACAATCAAAGCTACTTTTTATAGAAACCTAATAATGGTCACTTGATTATCTAAGAGTACAACTTATCCTATTCCTCATTTAAAACAATTACCTACTTGACAAATGCGCAGTTTGTAACGTTATTGACGGCCTTAAATATTAAATTAGGAGGTATCTAGTGATGCGTGTACGCTAAAACTTTTTTTAAACACTTGACTTGCAACGAAATTTAAAACGCTTTGTAGTCGAGATTAAAGGCGTCAGAACAGAATAATCCTTGTAAATCCTGAGCATACAAAGTGTTCTCTAAGCCTGTCGAGATTCGTGCACATTACGTGATATATTTTGGGTCATTTGAACAAAGATCGGTGTGCAAAATTTGTGGAGCGCTGACGCTCTGGCTGATGTAAGTGTATGCTTGACACAATTACTTACTTTATATCTTGTGGTGGTTAGTGATTTTATATTCTTGCTGTTAGATACTTACACAGAAAATCTTTGGAATGCCTATGGATTGATATCCTTTGCCTACAAACTAAAAACAAAAGAAAATATTATTCTGGTATACTTGAGCGAATCTGTCTGTACCTACTCAAAAACTCATATTTAATGTTTGTATCCCCAAGTATCATACTGCATCTTTAACTTTGACGTGTACCTAATCTATATTCTTTGATATGATATTTAACTATTGACTATGTATTTTCAATACTGACATTAAAATAGGCATTAATAATGCAGTAAAATATCCTATATTCAATCACTATTGCCGACAACCAAACGACAACGATACATCGCTAGTGGCGTGCCAACATAAAAATGTAGATAGGTACCTAACTCTCAGCTCAGAGTAATAAAATTTTATTGACTTAATAAATATTTGACTGTAGAACCTTTACTTTCAATGGGTTTGTTCAATTTCAGTTGCTTTCGATTGGATAAATCTGGATTATTATGATTAAAAAGTGAACAATTCGCTCTATACTGTAGGTAGAGTCTGAAATTACTGATGATAGAATTTATAATTAGGTAGGTAAAGTAAGTAGTAAAAGAGTGCATTTCTACAAAGTAATTTAAATTCTAAGATCTGCGAAATTTATACTTATTCGTAAAGAAAGCTTTGGGTAACAAAGTCACACAATGAAATTAAAAGCGACAATTCTACGATTGAAAGGTTTACACGGTCCGTCCTAATTTTATACAAATCCCAAACACAAACCCTTTCAGGGGTCTATTTGGGCCCAATCATAGAGCAATGAAATGCAAGGGTGCAGTGGCGGATTAAGGATAACGATTGTTTAATTTTTTGGGCCCCGTTTTAGTCTAATACCTAAATTCAAACCAAACACATGATAGTACCAGTCAGCTGCAAAACTAGCACATACTTTAAACTGGCTTTACAATGTTGCCATTATTTTTGATATAAACATCCTTCATTCATTACTATCAACCCATCCATCTTGGATCTCGTCTATGCAGTATACGATCCGGTGATATCAAGGTTTAACCTGTGGCAAAAAACCTATGTCTAAAAAATTCTTAAAACCTAAGTGTACTTCACATAGATACACTCTTTCATTTACAGTTTCATTTGGAAGGGAAATCCGTATGATCAAAATTGGAGACATACTTTAGCACTTTGGAAAGGGCTTCAGTTTAACATCCAAAGGCCTTTTAACAACCTTGATTCGGCTTTGCCGGCTGCCAAGTGTTTATTATCTCTACCTGAGCTGTATTTAACTTCGCTTTGACTGCACTTTGAAGCGCTGCAAGCGCTTTGTTCCCGTTTATCTTCCTTTATTGACATACAGCCTTTGACTGGAATCTACACAGCCGAGTTTAAGCTGCATTTGAGTTACAAGCTTTGAAAGTTTAGTTTCAAATCAGGAATTGAAATTGTATTTGCATCCATTATTTTGCATCCATGAGCGTATAAACAGCCTAGTTTTGGGAATGTAGGTACGGATACCTTGCCTAACTTGTACAAGTAATTAATGGCAATACATAGAGGAGGAGGAGGTAATACGTAGAAAAGTTATACATCTTACTGGTACATTACGATGACTTCTTCACAATTACTTTACTAACATAATTATAAAATATTATGAAAGTAAGTACTTATGGGTAAATAGTCCAACATTTGCACAGCATAACACTAATCAAACCATAAAAATAATTTGAAAACTTGCATGAAACGCAATAAGTACTTAACCTATTGTAGACAAAAGAAAATCTTTTCAAATCAACTTATTTAATTGCAATAACACTGCATTTCGTCACCGGGTGATAACTTGATAGTCGGTGGACCGTGAAAAGCGCCGTTAGTTCCACAATCCGCCGCTACTAACCGGCTGAATGAATGGCACCACTTGTGATCGCACGTGATGCATGCGCGCGCGCAGGTATCACAACTATCAGATGCGCCGGCGCCGCGCGACAGCCTCCCGCGCTCATTGCCACTTCGCTGCTATAACTTAACGTGTGTGATAGTGAAAAAAATAAACTTATTTGTGTGTGGATTTTATTGTGTTCTTCAATGGGAAACTAATCAATGAAGATGTACTCAAAGGTAATTTAAGTTATGCTTAAGTGACCTCGCACTTGACTTTGCGGAGGTGACTACCTATTTGTTGTCTATTTGTAAACAATGTTCCAGCAATTAGCGTTGATGGTGTAACTTTTCTGGGAAGTTACTTTACTTATATTGTTTGTTTTTATCTGATATCGTTAAATGTCGTGGGTATATAATTTTAAATAAGGAACAACCTTTTACGTTACTTGTAAAATATAACTTATCACTCACTTGATTGTTTTAAAATATCTATTTGGGCAGGTAGGTACTTACTGCTCAAATGATTTCAGATTATGGTACTTACCTATTATGATTTCCTGATCATAAACCTATACTTAAACTTTTCTTTTTTGGGCTCTCTAGCTAGGCTGTCGTTCCTTAATACGGCCCTTATTTTAAAACAAGACGTAGTCGAAAGTCCATCGAGTGTAACACACAAGTAATACGTGGTTGATGTGCTGTCAAATCTATAATTGTCAATTGAATCAAAAATATCGTATATCGGCATTTACATCCTATTTATTAATAATAGTGTCATGCGTATCCTAAAGAAAATCGCAATGGGAAAATCCGGAAAATTATTTCCAAATTGCCATTTTCCAAAGACCATCAAAAGGATTTCGGTAATTAAGTATATCGTTCGTAAATCCCTAACAATGGAGAGGGCCTTTGTCTCTGGCTCTTTGTTACAGCATCCAAGCTACTCAACTAAAATCTCCAACACAACCAAACATAGAAGTCACAATAGATTACTTGACGGCTTTTAAAATGTATCTCTTCAATTTCGCCAGTTATTCCATTTTACATTATTAATAGGTAAAGTACGAGGGGTCCTATTCACATGACTGTTGTGAGCAAAGTAAGAAAAGAGATCGAACCTAAATACTCGCAACTTTACGTTTTAGTTTTAAAAAGGAGTATAATGCGGTCCACTTGCTGAACGGAGTTCGATTAATCCACTTTCTTTAACGAATCGATGGCGGACACAAGGTATAAAGAGCGCTCATTAGATTAACTAAATACGTAATCTCGACGGGTGTAATAGTCCTCTCTGCGGTTCGGTGTCGACTTAGCCCGTTAATCAGCACGTACTCTTGCGGCTTTTGTAAACATACTTTTTATTTTTTATTAGGTAACAATAATAATAAAATATTTAAATAAGTATTAAGTAAGTACTTACCTACACAATCGTTAACTGTAGGTTTTAAATATTGTTTATTACGCGTTTAGTAGACATTAGTACCGAACAATGGTTCTAAACTAATATAGCTATTGGTATTCTGGCGTGGCGGTTTCTAATTATAAGCCAATGAAAATTCTAAAAAATGTCCCATAATATTTAGAAAGGAAAGGGTGGCAGCATTTTTAGAAAAATAGTGACATCATATTCATAAAGGAAAATGCTATTTAGACATATCAGATTTCGGTTACATTTTAAAATAGGCTCGCCAGAATCATTGTCATAACAAACAATCCATATAGATTTTTATGATTACGCTTAGTACGACCAATAGAGTGGAACCACCGCTAGTACTGGTATAGATATCAAATAACTAGATCTCTAGGCAATGCATAGAATACAATATGAATTGAAACACTTAAGTGAAGCATGTCGGCGAACGCACCTTACTTACATGTGTATGTTCAAAACACCTAACGTACAACTTGATAAAGTCAACTGAATTTTCCCTGAAACTCCAATGAAGTTAAACTAACTGCCCAGATAAGACGACCCGTTCCTGGGTAGGTAGCTATCTCGTCATCAGATTAGGCCCGTGACAGAGACGTGTGTGGAATCCGTAGCCAATATAGAAGATTAATGATTCACACGAAGCGAGGAAGGTCCCGATCATGTCTGATAAAATACCAAGTATTTTGCCTATGGCACTACGGGTGGCTTTCCGCCAAGGAAGGTTAGCGCTTAACACGGGGTCCAATACGAATAATGCATGGCGTTTTCACGAGTTAAGTCGCTAACACGGGTTATCTTTTGATGTAAGTGACCCTTAGAGAATTCAAGTAACTGATTTGTTTTTCTCAGATAAATTAAGATTAAACGTTTACTGTCGAAGCCGTTGTCATTGAATTCAGGGTTGGACGGTAGCTATTATACCTCTGCTACGTCCACAGTCTTAACTTATTACAATAAAATCAACAGGTTACAATAAAGTTAAATTGCCTATGGCAAGTTTGGTTTTCCGTTCCGGAATAAGAGCCAGTATAACTAACACTGGCCATCTGTAAAAAAAATTACTTTGTTTTACCGATCACGACCAGCCCATAATATAATAATACAGCAGTTACGAGTACAAGACATAATCACGTTTCAGAGCATCTCAAAACAAAAAGAATGTTCTGGTTTAAAACTAAAGAAGCTAACAGAACTAAAACACTGCTAGTGTTAATTTGCATAACGAACTGTTGCAATTCGTAGTTACTTGAAAATCCTTCAAAAATGATCTCTAAAAATACACCCACGCAAATTTAGGGCGTGATAATTGTTTCTCAAAGTACAATTGAGTTAGCGCTAAGTTGCTAACATTACCTATCACATCAAATTATAATGTATTAAGTTAAATAAAAATAGGTACTTATGTCAATCCCGACGAAATTATTTTATTACCGATCTTACCTATATAGGTATCGGTAGGTATATCAAATGTGTTAAAACCAAAGAATCTTTGTCAAAATATAAATACTGGTTGACAAGAACTGTAAAAGCGTCATGTTTAACTTTGATCTACACCTATTTGAAGTATTTATTTCTAAGATAAGCGTAATAAAAATAAACCGAGCATATAATAAATTCTTAGAAGAGGAAATTAGTAGCTACCCGCATACGAGACGCCTTGCGTAATTACAGCAAGGTGACCCAGCTGAGGTTATGACAACCAAGAAGAAAAAAATTGTTTAAAATCCTTCAAGGAAAGTGTATCAAGGCCGGAGAATGTTTGTCTCTAAAATAGCATACGGTATTGTAACTCGATAAAGACCCGAAATTATTAAGGTTGTTTATAAATACCTACATTTTGCCTTTTAAAGCTGTTGGAGACATATATTAGAAAAATAGATTGAGAGTTCAAACGCGGGTTTAGTCTGAGATAAAAAAAGTTACAGAACTTGAAAAGTTTCGGCTTGTAACTTCAGTACGAGTAGGTACAACAATTTTGTGTCGTAAATATTTATATAAAATAACTTTTGTATAGTTAGGTACCAATATCGAATAGTTTCAACATTTTGTATTGGGCAGGACAGGAAATACAGATCGTCGGGGTCTCCCTTAAGTCGGTCAACCGCACTGTTAATTAAAGTTAGAAAACTTTATTAAGCACCATGATACGTGCTAAGTACGCTAATTTAAATGTGCACTGATGCAATTAAGTATGTAACGTATGTTCGCATAAGGCCCTTTTCCACTTTTACTGCCGAGTGTTGCGCCATGCTCGGGTCTCGAGAATACAGATAACAGAGAAAGTTTATGGAATTGTCCTTACATTTAGAACATAAAAGGCACTTTATGCTATACTTAGCGTATTTTAGTATTATGTCGTTTAGCCGTGAATGATTTTTTTAAAATGTTTTCGTACCAACACTGCGAAATCCGCAATTTCAAAAATCAATCTTGACCGAGTCCAATACCAACTAATATTAAAGTAGGTTATGTACACTGTAGCGCACTTAGAAGACGATGGCAATCTATTTGAAAAGCTCTTTCAAATAAATATCTATGGCGTAAAATTGAAATTACAGAGTATCGACTTACGTAAAAATGTAACATTCTTTCTAGGTAATACATAAATGCGAGTAGGTAATCAAAAGAATCCTTGATTATTTCATTAATCATCCATCTTGCATAATGTCCTCTCTAAAATTGTCTATAGGTATAGATAAAAATAATCTATGTGCAATGCTTACACGCACGAACGTAATTCGTGTCTACATAATTAGGTAAATATTATATGATGTCATAGATCAAGTAAGCAAATCCAAGGCAATCTCAGACATGACTTATCTACCCTCCTAGGCTACGTGACTAGCACGTAAGTATGAGTATGACCCTACAAATTGCATCTAATGTGTTGTGACAGTAATGTCGCCACACCGTGACAAAACTGTGTTAAGTTCTTAAAATTGTGTTTTGGGGGACGTTATAAAGTAAATTGTCTTGTCATGAAAAACCTTGATATCTAAGTACATAAGAAGCATCGTTTTGCCGAGGTCATAGATTACTATGGCATTAAGCTTTTCTCTTGTATAGAAGCAAATGACAGTGGACAGATTAACATTAGTGGACAGGATAATGTAAATCGGTCATTCATCTCCCTCCATCAAGTAGGTATGTAAAAAAAATTCCATAAATCCTTGATATGCGAATTCTATCAGCAGCGCTACCTACCAAAATATACGACCGAAATATCCACACGTATAAATTGGGCACAACCGTTATCTCGCCATAATCACGCGGGGTTTTGTCCAGAGACAATGCGACAGGATCTCCGGTGTGTAACCAGGAGACTGACCAATTTTCCTGCGGCTACTACCATCCTAATACCGAGAACAATAAAGATAAAATTTGTTTGCCGGTGTGATAAAAACAACATGGCGCTAAACTAATTTGCGGCGGGCACTCTCACATATATGCCCTTTTATCAAAAAAATCGCTTTAAATAATTATCGTGACGTCATCGCTATGCTAATTTCTAAATGGGTTCGTGTCTCCAGCTCTACATACTTTTTGTGATGAGGGACAAGTAGACAGTCACATTTTATAAGGTAAAGGTAATGTGAAAATGATACAGCTTGCCTTGTTTGATTTATGTGAATCATACAGAGTTGAAAATAAGTTTAGGCCTCTGTGGTTGTTTGTAAGATAACTTGACTAAGCATCTTAAAATGAAAAACAATGTGGGTACATTGTAATTGATAGGTAGATACTTCAAACATCAAGATCGAATTTCTTCAAAGTTCATCCTATCGGTTTCGTTTTAATATAAATAAACTCTAAAAATTATATCACTCATCAACAGAGTTTTTTACGGAAATCCGGAAGATTATCATCGTATAACAGGTTATCACCATATACCATAGAATGTGTAACATGTTACATCACATCAAATTTGTCGACGCCATATACAAACTTTGGAGGTCAGTGGGTGAGATGTTTCCTTCCGCTTGTTTGCCGCATTCCCCAAGTTCCATAACTTTAAGATTGACGCGCTTCATTGCATATTAATTAGTATCAAAACAGTTTGTTATAGTATAGTAGGCCTACCATAACACCATTTGCTTTCATTTATATTCAATTATTCATGTATTTAAGTATATATTTTCTTTACAGAGTTATCTACATAACTTTACATGTGTTTACAATCATCGTTTGCAAAAATAAACTCATAGCATTTGAAAATTGTTTTCTCAGTAATTCACGCCATTAACCCTTCTAATTCACTTTCAGTGAACAACTGCCATTAAATGCCAATGGTTACAGGTTGTGATATTTACGAGAAAACGGCCTTATTTACTTTGATAAATATAGGCACGATACAGGTACTATCTAAAGACTTCAAAACTCGCCACGTTAATCTGCAACCTGTAGGTGACTTAGCTCAGAGGCAGAAAATATCGTAATCGATGAGGTTTATCTAAATCTGACATCTACTGCTTGCATAACCTAGCACCTAGGTGACAAGTGCTACTTATTAAGTCATTAGCACTAGGCTAGCCATCAGATGTGAAAGTGGTTCAGTCTAATACACATTGCAGCATCGCACAGCAAATCTACGACGCGTGCGCAATACTACTCGTATGTGCCTAGATTACATCCTGATAAGGCCTCGGTGCTATCTTTACGCTCTATAAATACGTGAATATGTGCAATCAGTCTCTTTGGATCAAAGATGCTAATGTCGGCAAGCCGATGAAGCTTGATTGTAATTTCTAAACTTTCATTACAATTAAAACGTAAGTGATTGATTAGTTATATTATTTCTATTGACGAATAAATTAAGCAGCCACCGAGTAGATTCAAGCTCTATAAAACGGGAATCATAGATGTAGAGGACCCAATTTGGTCTACAAATACGAGTATAAAGAATACGAAATAAGAAATAAACTACAAATACAATAGGTACTAGAAATCCTACACACTTGAGCATCAAGTATCAACTGTACACATATACCTATAATATATTATTGTTATCAAGAGTCTTACTTCTAAAACACTGATGAGATCAGTTCTAGATTTAGTTGACATAGTCTGTAGATGCAACATTGTTGATACCTATTTTAAATTTATCGACCTATGCCTGCTGGCGTTCGTTTGACAAACAAACATGCGTAGATTCATTTAATGAAATCTCTCTTCCAATGTTTACTCTTACGTCTCTCAACTGTCCGTGCTAGTATTACGTACACGTCATTTGTACACCTACGATCCCTCTGCTCTATATAATTGGACAATAGCATCTCACAATCGAATAACGTCAAACAATCACAGCCTCCGTAACAGTGAGCGGTTAAATAGATCAAACAGTCGATCGAGCGTCCAACATCATTCACGCACCATTACTTAGCAGACGCGAAGATTAGAATTACAAAATGTATAAGTATCGAGAAATAGAGGAGAGATGTGATTGTGATGTTTTTATTGACAACTAATCTGCGGTGAAATAAGACTTCGTGTGCTATTGAAGTACTCTGTGCTCTGCGATACGAAACATAGTACATTATCGTTCAATTCAGTTACGCGATAATAATTTTAATTTAGTTACATAAAATGGTCTAGTAAGACTATTAGACCAGGCCCAGCCACGGTCCAATTTGGTAGATGTAATAAATTGAGACACTACCGACATCCAAGTATTATTCCTCGCAGACTTGTTTTTATATCATTTGAAGGAATTAATTAGATAACCTACAAAACCGACAGGTAGCTGGAATCCGCTGAAATTGCCTATCTTAGAATTTTCTTTGGATCCTTCGTAGCTTTCAGAAATATATTTTAACCTGACAAGCAAAAAAATATAGATAAATGGACAATATTTCATTTTGATATTTAACATTTCGTTCGCCAGATGCTTCTTCCTCAGTAAAAAAGAGCAATCCGTGATATTCGTATTTCTCTGCTCTACCGTGAACGAGTTTTATCTCAGTTTTTATTACATGAGCGAAATCTTTGCAGGCACATTTTTCATCTTACTATACTCGTATAATATTTCAGGTCGCAACGCTATCTTATCAGATTACGTCATGTTGATCACCCACATCACAGATTTTATCTCGAATCTGTCGTTTCAGTAAACACAGATATAGACATGTATTTAGTTACCTCTACCTTATTTTGTATTAGTATTAGAAGAAGTAAGTACCTACTATACCATACCTAGGTAATTTCGATTTTATACGATGATCCCTAATACGCTGTATAGGTATTGTAGAGCCCTATTTTTATTTTATGCGCATTGTTCTTATTCATAGGCAGGTGGGTACCTATTTACAGATAGGTACGCACTATTGATTACCAAATATATAAAATACCGTTAGCAAGAACTATGTCTGATAGGTACAAAAACACATCAAACGAAGGCCATGTTCAAAATCTACATCTACAAACTAATTCAAATGAATGAAACAATGCAGTTCATTATATTGTAGAACTTCAACGTTCGGCTTTAATTCGAGAAGATTGAATTGTCTGGGAAGGCGGAAAAGTTAAATGGAAAATTTGTTTAATTTGTGATATCTTCTGAATTACTTTCTATTAACTTTTCTTTGTGTATCAAAGAATAAAGTATACTTACTTACTTAAAAAGTTTACTTAACCGATCCATGTAGGTTGCTCGAATACAAAGTCGACGAATTTTTAGGTTTTAATAATACAATTTTGTGACAAAGGAAAAGTACTCATACAGCCAAGCCCTGCTACACCGTTCTAACTACTTTCATTGGTATCTCACCGGTGCAGGTGACACAGCAATACAAACATATGTTATCATTTTCTGTCGAATATACCTACGTACAGCCAGTACAGCGCATCAGATTGGTTCATAGCCTCGCGTATCTTGTATACGAGTATGGTACATATCATTTGCAGTATAATATCGGTGATGTTGGTTCGAGAAATTTTGTCGATAGCATGAAGGCATCGCAAAGTACACCTACATATTTGAGACGCAAAGTTCCTAATATTGCTCGAGTTAGTAGATTCACTATTCTTACCGAGTAACTAGCCCTTAAATTTGTGTAACTACCTCCTGTTGAGACAAACAAGTCTGTTGATTTTGCCGACGGTAAAGTTCCACAAGAAAAGCAATTCATTTATTTTTTTCGAAAATAAAAAAATCCACTGGCGAGTTGTTATAGGATTGGAGTCAGCTGTTAGCGCATTTTCTATGAATTCAAAACCATCCTGAAAATAATTAAGTACTTAATTTGCCGTAGGTAGGTAATTCCTTTATCCCCCAGAGCTACAGCTTCAATTAATGGGTTAATCATTTAAAGGTATCACGATTTTCGATTAGCTGCAAACACTATGCTATGAGCGGATAATACTCGTACACCTCTGGCTTTTATATGCCCATACCATCCTGAGTTTATCTCCTTCCTAAACTACGCTATCCAAAATTCAAGAGTATGTTACAGACATAATAAAGTCTCTAATAGACAGCTCAAGTTGCTCAATATACAAACACTTGAGAGATACGAAATTGTAGAGTCCTGAAGTTTGTTTGGCAAGGAAACTTCCTAGTTATCTACAGTCAACATTGAAATTCAGTACGATAAGATAAACTTCTTTGTCAGGCTCTAATTATTAGCCTACATGCAACTTTGCCTCCATATGTTAGTCATTAAAAAGTTTGTGCAACTAAGTTCATTGAACAGTGGGGGCTATTACGGTTCTCAAAACGATCAAATCATACCATGTCATAGCGGCCGTGAAAGGGACAGTGCTATGGCATTGGTGTAGCGGCGTCTCTGTTTGGCGCGCCATGACATGGTATAATTTCATCGTTTTGAGAACGGTAATAGGTACAGTGTCACATTGCAAGTGTTTGAATTGGATAAGATGTGATATAAATGATATCTTTCCGTAAATTGAAATGTTTGTAAGTAAATACATCACTTCGGTACTAAGTATTGGTTACATATCCTTCCTTCTACATTTTGCTCAAAGGGGGGACATCACTGTCATTTCATGTCGCAAATTCTAGTAAGTTAGTATCTTACTCTAGGGATAATGTTACCTTTACTTTAAAGACGTTTTGTGGAAACAGTCCAAGGTGTAGTCTAGACTAAATAAAATACAATTTAAATGATATATTCTCCGAAGACAAGCCTATTTACAGACGTCTCTATTGATTTTCCAGCGCTCAGTTTCGACGGCGACGAAAAGCCGCTTTTCATATACATATGAATGAGCCGACCAAAATGAAATATTCTTCAAACCGTGAATTTGTCGCCGAATATATTATTTGCTTCCTTTGTTCTGTCAGTTAAACGATTTCTAAGGAATATTGTACTTACATGGATACTTACGTATTTTTGGTAGTAACAAAATATGATTATGAATGTCAAATTAATTAATTACCTAACACGATTCATACTGGCGGTGGGAGGCGCGGCGTAACATGACGCATAATATAAAAATTACCATAAACTTATTGCGGCACGACTGGCACGTTTAGGAAGCTAAAATTCCCTTTAAGTCGCTCATGAGCCAGCCGAGTAAGTGTTGGAAATCGTTCATATTCGTCTTAGCACTACCTGGCACAACCAAATAAGTACCTATCTAGGCATGTTCAAGTTTGACGGAATTAAGAAATCCGTCTTTCCAAAGCTATCCTTAAAGGGCCAGCTTTTTTAGAAGTTAAATGCTTGTTAATTTCAAAGATTAGAGATCTTTTGCTCCATGAAAAAAGCTTTGCACGTAATGAAATATCCTGTCCCGGTAAAAAAAATCACTTAAGTACCTAAAATGGACTTAACTCTATATGCTCATTAAATGGTTTATTGTTTACAATTTACAATGATAATCATTAATCTCTTGCGAGATTTTAGAATATGAACAGGACTCAGTCTGTCTCTAAGTATGGGCTTCGATTCGATGCCTGTCACTTATAAATGTGAGTTAATAACCAATTGCCATCGATCAATGTTGATCGTACAGCTCTAAGAGCGCCCAAAGTGTATTGCAAACTCTTCTATGCCAATTCTAGGACATGACTGCAGCAATACGTGACACTTATTGACATAGATTGGACGCGTGAGTATAGATTGTTAACAGCCTTGTCCGATTCACGCTTTCGCTAAACGACATGCAAATGTCGACATGGACGTAGACCGTATTTTCAGAGTCTGACATGCAAATAGACATATTGAAGAAATTAGCATATTTTACAAGGCTCTTAGTGTGTAATATTCCTTAATAGAAATTGAAAGTGTAAACTAGAAACAGAATACAAAAGGTAACATTATTTAGAAATAGTACCTTCCTATATTTATACCTATTACACTATCTATCTACACGAGCAAGAGCATGGATGTGATTAGGTACTTATTGCATTTTAGGAATTAAAAATAAAAATAAGTGACAAGCCGTTCCACATAGGTATACCGGAGTTTCAAGTAGCTAAGAATACCATATAAATAGGTAGGTACCTATACAAGGTATATACCTGTATAAGGTAACTTAAAAAGAATCGACAAAAAGGATACAACGAATGAAATAAAATAAAATTCAAACTATCACAACAATAACCAAGGAATCGAACGGATAACTTAGTAACACTAAGACTTAGAAGTTAGACTTAAAAGTTATCAGACTCAAGTCTAAACGCCAAGAACTGCAGAAAATTCGAGACAATCGACTCGGATAAACTTTTACGAGACATTCCCCGTCGTCGTCCAATTTGCGGGTATAAGAAAAAATAAAAACAAACCTTGCGCAAGCCCAGCCGACCTTAGCACCGATGCGGCTCTTGTGACCCGCGACAACAGCGTTGCGGTAAAATGAACCACTCATGCGGGCGCCGCGACATTCAGTTCTCTTTATCTTGTCAATAAAAAAGATATTAGCGGAAGCCTTCAATTCCATCCAGAAAATTCAGACGGTCCTACCACGTAAGTATGGCGGGCGGAATTATTAGATTTTAGGCTCAAATCGCGAAATGACAATTTTACCGATATTTTCCATTACTCAAGCAAAATATACTGTCTAAACATTGATCTCATATAAACTAGATACACATATATATTTTGTATATATAGTTTTATTTTATTTTAGTTATATTTTAGTAAGTACTTTTATTTTTAGTTTAGTATTGTAAGTTTAGTAAGTTAGTTTATATTTTTAGTTATTTTAATAAATTAATTTATGATACACAGTCTGCCTTCTAAAAATGTCCGAGCGCAAGGAAGGTCTAAACGGATGAACGGACCCTCATTTGCTTTGATTATTTGGACGTTAACAATGGACCCTTATTTGGACGTTTTTTTAAATTGTTTTAGTAAGACCTTTGTGTATCTAGTTGTTTATAGGAGATCAATGTGTCTAAATAATAAAATGCTCACATAGTTCATCATGATCATGAATAAACATCCGAAAATTTAATCCAATGAAATGAGACGAAGCCTTGACCTTGGCCCTCTGAAAACGTGATTACAGCCGGGAGAAGTTCGCAATTCCCGGAGCTGTTCCTTTTCCAGTAACCATAATTAAATTCTTGCGAAATCAGTGTAAAAGCACACTTTATCATAATTTTACGGAATATCGTCTCGGGGGAAACTTTTTGAAGCTTGATGAGAACGCAATTGAGTGAAAAAAGTAGATAGGTAGATAATACTTCAGTATTCATGACAATAATACGATCAGTGCCTAACTTTTCAATACAGGTAGGTACAGCTAACAGCAGATCAAGTGTAACACTTTGGACCGTGTAAGGATATACTTATCCCAAAAGTATATATGTTGACATCCCCACTCTGTTCATTCATATCCACCTAAAAGGTTATAACGTTGTGGTTTAAAGTCCATTAGAAGCAATAACGGTCCAATTGGAGGGATTTGCTACGCTCAGCACTTAATGAAATGATTTGGCGAGCGGAACCAACTGATTCAATTACATCTCTGTCTTCGTCTTATTCCGTTGGAAATATATCAATTAGTAACATCAGGTTTCTTTGCATGGAATTATATGTAGTTAAATGAGTAAATCATAAATACCTAGGTCGTAACTGACGGCCTGCAGGAAGTTTATTGGGTGTTTATTTCTTGCATCAGTTTGATCATAAATTAATATTATGAGGATTAAATACCTATGCTATTTCTCGAGATAGGTTAGATCTCAGTCAAAAATTCATCACTCAACTGTTGTTACAAGTACAGTCGAAGACAGAGATAAGTATACAGGGGGCCTCAAAAAGGTTGAGATTTTCTCAAAAAGTACTGGACCGAATTTAATAATTCTTTTACAGTTACATAGTTTTAACTTTTATATCAATCGCCAACCCGCTTGCCCAGCGTGGCGATTACGGGCATCACCTCCCAAACATGATGGACACCACAAGGCCCCGGCCCCCAGTTCCCGGCCGCCCCGCTATTCCTAGCCAAGGCAGCGGCTACGGTAACGGCGGGGCAGGGGGTGCTAAGAATCCCCGGGTTACGGGAGGCTGCCAAACAAAATTGACCCTGGCTACGTACAACGGACGAACTCTGCGGCTGGACGATCATGTCACGGAACTCGAAGTAGAGTTGGAGAGGATACGATGGCACGTCCTAGGGTTATGTGAAGTCCGAAGAGAGGGGGAGGACACACTGACCCTGGAATCGGGCCATCTACTCTACTTTCGAGAGGGCGATCAACTCTCCCAAGGCGGGGTAGGTTTTCTGGTGAATAAGGCCCTCGTAGACAACGTAATGGAGATCTCCAGTGTGTCGCCACGGGTAGCGTACCTCATTTTGAAACTTACCGAGAGATACTCTCTTAAGGTAGTACAGGTCTACGCACCAACGTCGGCACACTCGGATGAAGAAGTGGAGGCTGTCTATGAAGACATAGCCAAAGCCCTCAATCACACCACTAAGACACACTTCAACGTTGTCATGGGGGACTTCAACGCTAAAGTGGGAGTACATAGCAACATCGAATCGAAAATCGGACCATATGGTCTTGGTTGCAGGAATCATAGGGGGCAAATGCTAGTTAACTTCCTGGAGAGAGAGGGGCTATTCTTAATGAATTCGTTCTTTAAGAAGCAGCCTCAGAGGAAGTGGACTTGGCAAAGCCCCGACTCTATGACGAAAAATGAGATAGACTTCATCATAACGGACAAAAGGCATATATTCAGGGATGTCTCTGTACTTAACCGGTTTAACACTGGTAGTGACCACCGACTCGTGCGAGGCACCCTGCATATCGATTTTAAGCTAGAAAGACTCCGTATGATGAGGTCTACGCTCCGACCTAACCTGCAACAGATCATAACCGGCTCCGATAAATTTCAGCTGGAGCTGAAGAATAGATTCGATGTCTTGGAAACCACAATTGACGTTGACCAGGCGTTTGACACAGTGGTGAAGACCATCAGGGACGTAGGCGTAAGGTTTTGCAGGTCGCAACGTACTGGCACGAAGTCTAAGCTCTCAGTGGAGACTCTGGATCTTATGAAGGAAAGACGTGAAAAGGCTACGCAAATCTCTCAGACAGAACAGCGGACCCTCAACAAGCATGTAAGGAAGCTTATACGTCGTGACCTTCGTCGCTCCAATACACGCCGCATACAAGAGGCAATTGAGCAAAATCGAGGGTCAAAAGTATTCATGCAGCAGTTGGGGAGAAGCCATCTGACCAAACTGAAGTCGGCGAATGGCAGAACCGTCACTTCCAAACCAGAGATACTCGCTGAGATCGAAGACTTCTACGGCCGATTGTACGCACCTCACGCACCGCAACCTGAGCCTAGTACCGATGATCCCCGAGCCACGCTAACACGCCATTTTACCGAAGACCTGCCTGATGTGAGTCTTGACGAAATCGGACTGGCTCTCAAACAGCTTAAGAATGGAAAAGCCCCCGGTGAAGACGGGGTTACATCTGAGCTCCTGAAAGCAGGTGGTACTCCTGTCCTGATGGAGCTACAGAAGCTTTTTAACTCCGTCTTACAGAGTGGGAGAACTCCGAAGGCATGGCACAGGAGCATCGTTGTCCTGTTTTTCAAGAAAGGGGACAAAACCCTATTGAAAAACTATAGACCTATCTCTCTCCTGAGTCATGTATACAAGCTGTTTTCGAGAGTCATTACGAATCGTCTTGGACGGAGATTTGACGACTTCCAGCCCCCGGAGCAGGCCGGGTTTCGCGGAGGATATGGCACCATAGACCACATCCACACAGTGAGGCAGATTATACAAAAGACAGAGGAATACAATCGGCCCCTGTGTCTTGCATTTGTGGACTATGAGAAAGCATTTGACTCTATCGAAACCTGGGCTGTTCTGCAGTCCTTGCAGCGATGCCAAGTAGACTGGCGATACATCGAGGTGCTGAGATGCCTGTATGACGCCGCCACAATGACCGTCCAAATCCAGAACCAGCAAACAAGATCTATCCAGTTGCGTAGAGGTGTGAGACAAGGAGATGTTATATCACCGAAACTCTTCACAAACGCGCTGGAAGATGTCTTCAAAACACTGGACTGGAATGGACGTGGCATCAGTGTAAATGGCGAGTACATTTCACACCTTCGGTTCGCCGATGATATAGTGGTCATGGCTGAGTCGCTGCAGGATCTGCAGACAATGCTGGATAGCCTTAATGCTGCTTCTCGCCGTGTCGGACTCGGGATGAATTTGGATAAGACCAAGATCATGTTCAATGATCTGGTCGTCCCGGAACCAATAGTTGTCGATGCCACGGTCCTCGAAGTTGTTCAGAAATATGTCTACTTAGGACAAACTCTGCAGCTGGGTAGGAACAACTTCGAGAAAGAGAGTGACAGGAGAATTCAGCTGGGCTGGGCAGCGTTTGGGAAGCTACGTCATATCTTCGCGTCTTCAATACCACAATGCCTAAAAACTAAGGTCTTCAACCAGTGCGTCCTACCAGTGATGACCTACGGAGCCGAAACGTGGACATTGACGGTGAGACTGGCCCACAGGTTCAAGGTCGCTCAGCGAGCTATGGAAAGAGCTATGCTTGGAGTTTCTCTGTTAGATAGAATAAGAAACGAGTATATCCGCCAGAAGACAAAAGTGGTTGACATTGCTCATAGAATCAGTAAACTGAAGTGGCAGTGGGCTGGTCACATCTGTCGTAGAACCGATAACCGATGGGGTAGACGAGTTCTCGAATGGAGGCCACGAACGGGTAAACGTAGTGTGGGACGCCCCCCGACCAGATGGAGGGATGACCTTCGCAAAATGGCTGGCAGGGACTGGATGCAGAGGGCCGAGAGTAGGGTTGATTGGCGCGCTTTGGGAGAGGCCTACGTCCAGCAGTGGACTGATACGGGCTGATGATGATGATGATGAACTTTTATATATCAAGCATTGAAAGATTTTTTGCAATAGGTCAAGTAGTTTTTGAGAAAATCTCAATCTTAAAACTCTCCTGTACACCTTTCTCTGTGTTCCACCGTACCTACCCAAGTGGGCCATATACCTACCTTGTTATTAGTACTTATTTACTTTTTAACTTGAAGCCGCTGGAACCATGTGTACCTATCTAAAAGCAGATCTATTAGCTGTTTAATCTTCCGTTAAATTACACAAGTGATCTAGTCTACTTTCTCTCTCCCACCCGTATCGAAATCAAGACGGGATAGATTTAGATTGATTATTTCCGTTTAGGGCGAGATCAGGAGATTTTTATCAAACGTAAGCAGATTTAAAGCTAAGTGGATTTTCCTTGATTGGGTTTCTTTCCGTGAACGTATTTGTAACATGTCAGTAATTGTTCAATCTATGTTTGTAGCTAGGCAGGCTGGAGCAAAATGTACTCATCTTATCTTATGTGAACGAATTTAGCCTGATGACATGACAAACATAGGTAATACTTATAATTAGAAAGTAAGAAAATTCCTCAGAATCAATGGGTAATTAAAAATATCGCATGTAATGCGGCCATAATTGGTTTTAATCTGATTCAGTAATAGAATATCAACGGGCCTACATATAATTAATTTTCCCCTAACAATTTATTTCACATACCTACTAACAAGTAGGTGCGATAAATCGAATATTCAATCCGTCACAGGAAAACCGCATCAAACGCGCGTGGAGTTGTGTTCATATAGTTCTAAGCGACCAGATAGGTACCTAAATATAGTTTTATATCAGGCCTTTATACCTATTGTAGCAAAATGTCAAAGACCTCGAAAGCTATAACGGGCAATATTATTTAATCGATGCTACTTTTTGCTGGTTTTATGGTCAACGATTACACCCTTTGTCGCAAAAACTATTGTATTATTCAATAAAGAATACAATGAATTGATTTACCCAACAATTTGTTGTGTTGTATTCAAAGTCAAGTTAAAGTCAAACGAAAAAAATATTTACTTGCTTACACCTTGAGCAAAATTAGCTCCATGTACAGTCAACAGCGCATTAAGTACACAAAACCTTTGCAATTTAGGCCGTATTAGTTTGCATATGACTGTGTATGCTTGGTGTTCTGTTGACGAGGGTAACGTCATTTCGACATACGACAGATCTACAATATTGCCATGTATTGTATATTAAAAAATAGTGTTTATCCTAATAAAGATTGCGTACATGACTTTTTTAATAAAAAAATAATAATTTGTAAGATATTATTTTTTTAAGATTGGCGGCGCTAGTTGGCTCATGGAATGCCCTTAAGTATATGATTGCAATTAAGTTAAAAGGTAATTTTAATTAATATAAGTAGTTAATTAAGTGGAAGCTAACGCGATAATTTTATGCTTACGTGACGTGACAAATTTACAGTGAACTTAACCTACATATCCGAACTGTCAATATTAATATCACCAAAATCAATGAAACTCGTTCTGTTAAATACCAAATTGTAGTCAAGGCTTTCGTTAATTAATTTTAACCAAGTATAAGTACTTATCAACCTTTTAAGTTGGCAATGGATTACGCAACATTTAAGTAGGTATGTAATCCAACCTTTCCTACTACTAACGTTGACTACTATCAAATTAAAATTATATTAAGCTGATCGAGTTAAATCACCTGCTTTCAAGTACAGCCAGCCATTATTAGTATTTAGTAATTAGGAACTTTCAATGGATTTTAAAACTCAGATATAATGCCCATACTTTCATAAAATTAATACTTTGCATTTCGTATTTAATAATTTGCAAGTAGTGCTTACCTACCTACGCATAACAAGATTGTAACACCTGCCCCCTTACCGTGAACTCTTATAGCAGGATTACTTCAATAATACTTTATTATTTCGTACAATGACGACCTTAAAGTAAGCTTAATAAGGACGTCATGTTACAAAATAATAAAGTATATTATTGAAGTAATCCTGCTATAAGAGTTCATGGTAAAGGGGGTAGCAAAACTAATTACAAAATCAGTCATCGCTCCTAACATCAGTACCTTGCACGTGTCACCATGTCAGTTTCTGTCACAATGGACTATTCATCTTCATTTCTTTAGTGAAGGTAGTGAACAAAAAAACTACATTATTTCGAAAAAACATTAATTAAACTACCTGCGATATACCTTTACAGGACTACTGAAATGTTCGTTGAATAATTGCTAAGCTAACTCATAAATAACATAACCTACAATATTTATTGACCCAGATTATCACCAATAGTTTTATTCTCATACTCATATTCAACTTTTCGGTATAAATACTGAAATAAAAAAAATCTACGAGTATATCTCGGGCAGCAACGAGTTTTAGAAGAGCCCAACGGAATTTCTGATAAAGAACTACACTTTGTGAATAAACTATAAAGTCTCTTCAATGAACTGTAGGTATTATTTACCCGACTCTACATCTCTGAATAATTCAATTTATTTTTAAAACATCTTTCGTTCTAGCTCATTACTCCGACTCGGACCTGGCACGTCGAATTTCTCTGTGTCACAGATAAGATATACGAGACATAGGTACTACCTATATCGGCTTTACAATACATGTAGTTGAGTTTTTGAAACCATGTGCGTCATTCCATGATTTTAGTTTTTGTCTCTTAAAGCGAGCTGAGAATCATTATTATTTTCAATGGCAATAAGTAATGAATGACTAAATGACTGAATAAATAATACTCAGTGATTCTTTTAACGCAATTTAGGTAGGTACCTACGTCATGGTGGAAAATATATAAGAACTTACCTACGAACGTAGGTAATGTAATTTTCACACGACAATAAATGAAACTGATATATTTTAGATATAGCTTCGTATGAAGATGTGATTATGATGATATGTAACACTCTTAGGCCAGTCATTCTGGCGAGCGTTTGTATGGAGACCCCAACAATAACTCCTCTATCGATGAAACTTTTTTGTATACTTAATAGCATATTTATAAGAACAATTGTCAGAGAATCCAATAATATTTCGAGGCGGAAGTTACTTATTTTAATTGAAATTCAACATTATACCGTATCTTTTTCTGGAACAATGTTATGGTCATAATTATTTTTCTATAAATTGTATTTTATTAGTGTGCTTCTGTACATTCATAAGTAAAACTACTTTTTAATTCGAAAGTGTAGGTATTTTAATAAAATGTCTTTTTTGGCCGTAGTTTCCATAGGATAATTGCTCCGCCGGGTTTCTGTTTTTAATATGCCTTCAAATTATTATTTCTAGTATAAGTACGAAAATCCAACAAAAAAATCCAAATGAAACAATTCATTATACAGAATTTGTCTTTTAACTATCTCTGGAAAATTACTCTATCAGATATTTTTTACAATTGCAATGAGATACCCACAAATAACCTGATTTCAAAAGAATCCAACAAAATATCCAGGCGGAACACCATTATTTCGAAATACCTATCAAGCGCAGGCCAGCGCGGGGCCCGAGGCGGGCGAGGGGCGTCGAAAACCGGTCGCGCGGCGGGCGAGTTTCTTCAAGTAGGTTAATAGGTACAGCTAACAGAAGATCAACACTTTGGACTAAGTACCGTTCTTATTATCTGCGTCGTAAGAGTTGAAATCGTGCGAATGCGAGCGAGTATTACCATTGATCTGCTGTTGTCCGTACTATACGTACGTATGTATGTATGTATGTATGTATGTATGTATGTATGTATGTATGTATGTATGTATGTATGTATGTATGTATGTATGTATGTATGTATGTAGGAGGTTGATCTAAACATCGCAATTTAATTATTATTATCGTCATCGTTTCGAAACATACGAACGCAGTAAATGTAATATGCGTATTGCCTTGTATAAGTTGAGTATATAGTGTGTGTTTTCTTCGCGACACGGGGTCTAGGATAAACTAACCCAGAGATTCATTTAGAGTGTCTTTAACTTAATTGGGCGCTTAGTGTTTTTTTATGTTACTTCCAGCTTTAAGAAACGCCCCTGTTGTGAATCTATACTAGATTATTTGCAATTTTGTCGAAATCTAGTCGCGTTCATGTCTCACGCTGGTGCATGAGATAGTGTTTGATAATTTCGCCACGCCAAAGAGCGGGCGTATTGGTCGAGTGGCTGGAGCGGTCGCCTCCCGTGCACGCGGTTCCGGGTTCGATTCTTAGCTAAATATATATGTTTTTTTGTTTGTTTCGTGTTTTATTTTGTATTTTATTTTAATTGTGTTTCGAATTTGGTTAGTATTTTATCAAACATTTTGTTGTAATTATCTTTGAATTTTATTTGAGCATAAACTCTGAACTCATTTATACCGAAGTAGGTGTATTAGGAGAGCTGGGAATCTGTCTGTACTAGATTACTTGCAATTTTGTCGAAATCTAGACGGAGCGGTCCGTTCATGTCTCACGCTGGTGCATGAGATATGCTTGGTAATTTCGCCGGGCTAAACAGCGAACGAATTGGTCTAGTGGCTGGAGCGGTCGCCTCCCGTGCACACGGTTCCGGGTTCGATCCTTAGCCTAAATATATATTTTTTTGTTTCGTGTTTTATTTTGTATTTTATTTTAATCGTGTTTCGAATTTGGTTAGTATTTTATCAAACATTTTGTTGTAATTATCTTTGAATTTTATTTGAGCATAAACTCTGAACTCATTTATACCGAAGTAGGTGTATTAGGAGAGCTGGGAATCTGTCTGTACTAGATTACTTGCAATTTTGTCGAAATCTAGACGGAGCGGTCCGTTCATGTCTCACGCTGGTGCATGAGATATGCTTGGTAATTTCGCCGGGCTAAACAGCGAACGAATCGGTCTAGTGGCTGGAGCGGTCGCCTCCCGTGCACGCGGTTCCGGGTTCGATCCTTAGCTAAATATATTTTTTTTATTGTTTTTTTTTTATTTTTATTTTTTGTATTTTGTTTCGTGTTTTATTTTGTATTTTTAACCGACTTCCAAAAAAAGGAGGAGGTTATCAATTCGTCGAATTGAAAAATTAATTGTGTTTGGAATTTGGCTAGTATATTAGGCAGATCACCCTCACTTCTAGATTTTTGTGGTTGCAGTTTTGCGATTACATATTATTAGTAGGTGAATATCTCACGCTCATCGTACAAGTGTAGAATTTAAATTTGCTTAGCTGTAGTCGTCAGTATGACGTAAGTAATAAGACCTATGCCGCACGCAAATATACCCGTAGTCGATGTGCGAGCGAGTTGAAAAATAACAAGCTGTCTTTGTTACTCGAGGGGGTGAGGGGGGTCCGATCGCATGTAGCACGGCGCACCGTTCCGCTGAATCACTTATTGACTGATAATCTATTTTGATTCTAATAATATCACAATACAGTAGGGTTTTATATAACAGATAATTATAATTTTAAGAAATAATTTGATACACGCACACCAAACGAGATCCCACGGCGAAAAAAAAGTGTTTTGCCATTGTCCGTACTAACCTTGACATATGTTGTCGTACTTATGCGTTGATGATACGGGCTAGATTACGTTTTGTGTTTGTTGGCGTAGGTACTATCGTCTCGGTCGAGCTTACTTAAACATTCCACGTAGTAGGTACCTAGTAAGTAGGTACACATAAAAACACATCAAGTTGTAACACTTTGGACCGCTCCAATCTATATATCTATCTGCGTCGTTAGAGTTGAAATCGTACTGAAAGTGTTACTATTGATCTGCTTTTGTCCGTACTAACCTTGACTTGACATGTTGCGCTTATGCGCCGATGATACGGGCTAGATTACAATGGTTTTGTGTATGTTGGCGTAGGTACTGTTGTGTCGGTCGAGCTTACTTAAAACATTCCAAAATCAGATCAAGTGTAACACTTTGAACCGTTCTTATTATCTGCGTCGTAAGAGTTGAAATCGTACTGCAAGTGTTACCATTTGTTTTGCTATGTCCGTACTAACCTTGAAATGTTGTCGTACTTATGCGCCGATGATACGGGCTAGATTAGAATGGTTATGTGCATGTTGGCGTAGGTCGGTCGAGCTTTCACCACTCGGTAACGAGTTAACCTAAAATAAACCTTATTCGTATAACTGTAGGTAGAGTACAGAATCCTATCTCCAAAATATTTGTTCAACTTCCAGTCCACGTTACCGATGCGATAGATATTTTCTACTTGTATAGGAATAAGGTTTATTATAAATTGACTTTGACTTTGAAGAACAGTTCGACTAAGATCGTAAGTATGTTCATAATGATAAGAAAAATCGAACTTAGCATTTTTCTCAACTCTAATTTTTCGTCGATTTCTAGAAAACGCTTGTCCGCATGGATCTTTACTGGACTTTAGTAAAGAGTTAATCTACAATTAACCTTATTTGTATATGAGTAGACAACAGAATCCCATCTCCAAATGTCTCCTCCGCTCCGTCCAATTTCTCGTCCGCGTTCCCGCTGTTCTGTACGTGTAATAGGAATAAGGTTGTTAATCGGCCGCAGTAGCGATCCGCGCGCAGTGGCGCATGCACCGCCGCGTTGATTAGAAATATTTGAATACAACTCTATTTGATATTTTGTGCTTCGCCTGCATTTTTTATTGGAAAACTTGAAAAGCAGTTTTAATAAGATAGTCTGTTCATAATGACAAGAAAAATCGGGCTGAGCATTTTTGGAAACCCCCATTTTTCGTCAATTTCTGGATAACGCTTTTCGGTCTGGATTTTTTATTGGATATTCATAACTACTTTCGAAAGTAATATTTTAAATACATAATTAAATAGAAATTGGAGTGAGTAATTATCCCTTGGAAATTACGGCAAAAAAACACATTTTATTAAAATATATATATTTCCATATGGAAATATGGTTGGATATTCTGTGAACACATGCCTATAGGTAACTAAAACTTGTAAAAAAAGAATTTTGGATAGAGCAATTTTCCTGTAATTGATACCACGTAATTTAAGTTTGACCTTGAAAATACCTAACTTCCGTTTCTACAAATTATTGGATTCTATGTCAATTCCAATCTACATATGGTACTCTATCACTGTGCCAAATTTCATAGATAGATGAGTTACTGCTAGGGTCAACTCCTTTAATGACTGGCCTATCTAGATATCAATTGCATGCGTCGTTATAAGTGTGAATAGTACTTTAAGTAGGTATGTAATTAACGTAATGTTATTATAAGCTATGCTTAGCAACTCTCTTACTTCCCAATGATACTAAATCCATTATCTGATGAAAGAGCTCATGTTTATTTACGTTTCCAACTAGACATGTAGGCGGTACAGTGTACACCACATCAAGGCCAACACACTCCAAATTACATGTCGGTAATACGGCCTATATTACGTAGGCTCATGTGCTGTTGAGTGTACAATGTGAGACTCAAAGCAATCTCATATACATAACACCGATACACCAGGTATTGTAAACTAGACTACGCGTATCAATCTAGACATTGTTATCTGCCCAATCCTAAATAGCATGCAAGTTAACATGAGATATTCAGTAAATTGTAGGTAACTTATTGAAAATTTAGAATGTCTCACAGCCAATTAACGTGATATCAAAATCAACTGAAGCAACTCCCGAATAACTAGTCTTCAGCTACCTATAACTAATCCGAAGTTTGTTTACTTTAATTAAGCCCAGGCTACCACGTACGGTATGGCTTTGCGATAAATCGCCATTGTGCCTTCTCACTAGTACGAGTAGTGTAGGTAAGGGCTTCTTATGACACCAATTCAATTATCTTTTATATTATCAGCATCACATTTTAACTTGCATGGTTTGTAATTATTGTTAAACATGGTAAACCCCGTTTATCTCGTTAATTTTATTTTTTATTTTTTTTCAAAATTTAAGTAAGGATATACTTAGGTACCTACTGTGTTTAGTTTTACTTTCGACACTCTTCGTTTCTGAATAATTTCTCTTTGTAGTCGGCAAAGAAAAATAGGCAGATGTTGTTCCGGGATCTAGATTTTGGAAAGTCATCATGTCCATAAACAATATATTTTTACAATTACGATTCACCTGGCTATCGCTCTCGGTATGATAACAGCATCAAAGATAATTCTCCACTGAAACTAGCACAACTATGTTAATAAACTAACTTTCAGTTCACAAATACTGAATCCGACAATATTCGCTTTCAAAGCGAAAACAGTACATTTCAAACAGCCAAGTTCGAGCTTTCAGGAGATTTCAAAGACAGCTCTGTCTCCTAGGAAATGGGTAACTACCTAGACAGAAATAGACACTACGTAGCTGCATAAATATTTGCCATATCCGCAGTAGAATGTTAAATTGACACAATAGCTTTCGCTACACGAATTGTATTTGCTTGTTCTGGAACGTAACCAGTAGAAAAGAGATACCTACGTAAGTTGTTAATATCTATTTTTCGCCGCTAAAGATATAAACAAGATTCCCTCTTAATCTGTAGGTACAGTCGACGACAGAGATAAGTATACAGGGGGCCTTAATAAGGATGAGATTTTCTCAAAAACTACTGGACCGAATTTAATAATTCTTTTACAGTACATAGTTTTAACTTTTATCTATCTAACAGTAAAATAATTTTTGCAATAGGTCAAGTAGTTTTTGAGAAAATCTCAACCTTAAAAACTCTCCTGTACACCTTTCTCTGTGTTCCACCGTACGTATAAACTTTTTCGAAATATGGTTATCTGTCGTCGTTGTAGAATACATCATAATTATACCACTCTGCCGCACTCTACTCGTTTTATTAAATAATTTAGTTCAACAGTCCTCCTCATCGCGGAGCGGCGTAATTGAATTGGTAGTCCCATCTTTCCTACGTCAAAACTAATCTAACCCCCGCAGCTATTGCCCGCTATCTAATTTACAAATTGAAACAACTAGACCAGTGCATTGTCCATGCAGACTGATTACCGGCATTTATAAGCGATGTAATTGAATAAATATGGCGTGAACAGTGAACACACATCGGAACTGGGGTGTCACGGGCGGAAGAAAGCGGCCGCTGCGGATGTGTAAATGCCTTTTACCCGTGCATTATGTGGCGCCCATGGGTGTGCATTATGTGGTGCCCATTACCGTGTATTATGGAGATCACATTACAACGTTATATAGGACGCGTTTAAATTTTAAAAGGGTATCGTTGAAAGCTCTTTAGTCGCCCTCAGGAAGGCAAGCTGCTCAGGTGGAGCCCTTTTAACTAAGGCCGTAATAGACTTCAATTATTATTAGATAGGTATTAGTACCCACGTAGCAATATCTCCGTAATGGATTCAGTGGGATGATAAACTGCTACAGGTAGTCTGAACCAGGATTCAGCACCGTATTCGTAGTCTCTGAATTTGAATGAAATATGAGAATATAAATTCTCAAGATCATATTATAAGTGAACTTACATAAGTTACCTTAGATATAGGTTAATTTATGTAACAAAAGTTACTTTTTCTTTAAAATCGACATAGATAAACTTGTTCGAAACATATAAACTCATGTTTATATTCCATCGACTTTTTATCTGTTTCGTGTCCCAAAATAATGTCTGACATTGGATTGCGAAAGTTCTAAATATACTTTTTTCTAAATTTAAGATGTGTCGGTCGGCGACGACTCGTGTGACTCTTGGATAAAGAGATCATCTTAAATAAAATCTTCGATGTTAAAACCCTTTAACGACTGCATAACCTTTATGTTTAAATAAATAAGGTAAAACTATCTTTGTTCCGTCTACTACGTCTTCAAGGGACGTTAAATAGTTCACCTTTTGAGTTATCGTCATACTTAGTAGGTGGAGAGAATTAGGTGATTACGCGTACTTACTAGGTATCTACTTAATTATATTATAGGTAAGTCTCAAAATTAAATTAATATATTAAAGTGCCTATGTAAATATACCTAATCTCCAAATGAATTTAATTAAAGCCGTTTACAAGTACGTTTACTACTTCACTTAGTACATATTTAATGTATAGTGGTATTTATATTTTATGGTTTTATGTGAATTGGAAAGGGCTCTAAAGTATATCGTTAAAATTATCTCAAAAATCTACGTTTAAAATATGCCTAATTAGTAGTAAAAATGAGCCAACACTGCGTAGTAACCAATAAACCAAAATAAACAAGCATTGCTCAATAACCACGAACGGTGGCAGTCACGAAAGTTCCCCCTTCTGCTAGGTATAAACATAAATAAATAGTTCCGAGATTACATTCTTAAAATTACTTGACGGAATCAATCTCAACTTATGACGTATAAACACGAGAGGCACGAAACGGTATATTTTACTAACGATTAAAATACGGAGCAAGAAACAGGAATTTTGACAAAAAGGATCAAAGGTTTAATTCAGATTGTTAGTAAGTACCTAAGTCAGACTTTTAACATCAAATATATTTAAAAAATCACGGGATAATTAACACAAATACTTGAGGTTACAAGCAATAGACACTAGTGAGGCGAAAATAGAAAATAAACCCAATAGTCACCTCTGCCGTCTGAGCTATAGACGTAATCCATCATTAAACCTTGACCTTGTCTCCGATGAAGCAGAAAAAAAAATCGTCGAAGTTATTCGCTGCCGGTTTACTTGGCTAGCACTTTCTTTCCTCATAAAAATATATCACATGGTAACAGACCTTGCCACATACATTTCCTAGCAACGAGTAAATTACACGAAAGGATCGCTATCGGTACCTAATTCACTTTTACTACCATCAATAATACACACCGCTCTCATCGTTATTAATAGACGCTTCATGTGATTGACAGTTTTGGAGAAAAACAACCTTTCGTGATCAATCAAAGCATTTCTGCTGATAGAAATTGATTAATTTTCTCAATTATTAGTAAGTATTTAGTCGTATTCTGTTACTTCAATTTTCCACGTTCTCGGAACCTACTCGTACCGAGAGTATTCACAATTCACATTCGATAGTTCCTTGGGTACTTCCCTTACCTTTTGGGATCTGATAACGAGTTGGTTATAATTGTATGACATTTTCTAACGATCCGATCACCCTACACCTTTACAAGCCTAAAGGAAAGGGGGAAATCCATTTTCGTTTCTGCAATGTAGTGCAACAACAAGTACGAACCAACGGCCCTGTTCCGAATTTACGAGTGAATGCATTAGACAGGAGCGGGCAAACGAGAACGTGCCTGGAATAATAGAGTTTTACCCTCGCCTACTCGGGAAAGCTGAGACCAAAAAAGAAGTGAACTTTATTCTGACAGTTGATATACGCTTTTGTATTCATGATGGTCAGTCACTAAATAACTTCTAAAATTATATCTATACATATAATAAGACTGGAAAAAGTTGTGTATGTACACTGGCTTTTTTTGAAAAGAATAATTGTAATGTGTTTTAGGATCGATACTGATGCCAAAATACAAATTTTTAGAATTTTTGTCTGTTTGTCTGTGACTTTGTGCAAGTATCACGCCATAACTACTGAAGGGATTTTGATGGGAGTTTCACTAGGAGACAGATGAAATATCCGGGCAGCTCATAGGCTATAAGCTATGGCGGTATGTGATGTGGAAACAAGGATCCAGAGAGGAAGATCTACCTTCTGATCTCCTCCATCCTCTACCCAAACGAAGTTGCGGGGTACAGCTAGTATCATTTTATAAGCCTATTTTTTTTATTTGTATTTTGATAAGCCATTTGGCGATGTAGAGAGACAATTTCCTGTAGTTTTGTAAACTCGCAAGATTAGGAAACCGCAACTAATGGACGCACGGAAAAGCGTAGATGCTTCCTTCCTTTACGCTATTGTTCTTCTCGACATGCATTAGATGCGTCTCGAAATTGAGATCATCCTGTAGTAATTATCTGTGACAAACACTAATGGGAACCACGAATAGTTTACTACATTACTTCCATTATTATTGTTGCCAGGACTACAGCTGGGGCTTTGTTCCCTTGAGTATCAAAGACATTAATCAAAAGGCCAAGAAATACCTACCTAAATCCGCAATTTCGCACTCAACAAACATTAGTCGTTTACGACATGTCATCCATCATAAGCCGCGGCTATACAGCCAATGAAAAAAAAATGGAATTGCAATGGCGACGACATATCATATCGTTCAAATGCGGTTTCCTTGCGGAGGCCCTATCCAGGACACTTTCCATTCCATTCAGAAGATCCTTTTTATTAGAGACAAGAATAATTTCATTGACTTACTAAAACATTTTTAGGCTGTCTATAAGGATAATAGAAGATCAATAAGCTTTTTAAACTTACACGGTTTGGATACATATTAATTAGATAAAAACATTCATGTTTTGTGTCACCCTTCTGACGTTCAACACTCACCGACTTCAGTCTACTCGTGACCATTATGGCTGCAATGCTGTCGAAATATCGAGACATCAATAAATGAATGTTTAACACGGTAATTGCCGTTTTTATCTAAATAATATAAATAAGCTTTCTTCATTTCGTAGTTATCATATTGGTGAGATAGTGATAGAGGCTCGTCGAAATAATTATAGCGTCGTAATGTCGTCATAACGATAATTGCGGCCGATCTTCATGTCTGTAATGAGTCTTTAATGACACTGTTATCTCTGAGGTCATGATTCGGGAACTCCGCTTCTGAGTACTACGGCACTGATGTCATTTAAATATTGCTCTCTCAGACTTTTGTAATTATTTTTCAATAATTGGTTTCGTATAATCTCTTCACAAAAGTGTTTTATGTAAATATTATACGTATTACAAATATATATAGCTCGACTACCACTGACTGACTCACTGACTGACTCACTGACTGACTCACTGATTGACATGCCCGTTTAGTCTGAAGGAGTTCCCGGAGGTGAAAGTGATGTAGGGGGGAGTTGTATAGTTTAGTGATTGGACCAGAGGAAAACTATAGGGAAGTGAAAAAAACAAGATGGCGGCGGGTCACGTGATGCCATCTCCGCCATTTTCCAACCGATTTCGTTCAAATTTGGAACACGCGTCACATGGTCGACCTACTTTGTGATGAAATTGAAAAACAAAAGAAAAACAAAATGGCGGCGGAAATATAGCCGATTGAAAATTTGGACATTTCAGACCAAACTTTGACGAATTAGCTGGCCTAGCACGAGCGCATGAGGAATATCCAACCAATTCCACTTCGTAGCACATATGATGTAGTATACCAGAAAATTGTCATTTTTGGGAAAAACAAAATGGCGGACGAGCAGTAAACCATAATATTTTCTCCATAAATTTTCCTATACGAAACGAAAGGATTACTGGCGTGCGGTAAATATCTATCAGTAACTATAGCGAGGCCGAAGGCCGAGCACCCTCTCGCGAGGCCGAAGGCCGAGCTCCGCGTAGGGCGAAGCCCGAAGCGATAGAACACCGCGAGGCCGTAGGCCGAGCTCCGCGTAGGGCGAAGCCCGAAGCGTCCCCTTGCCAAGCAGAAACATCTCCCCACCTTCCAAGTAACTTTTGCGAGGCCGAAGGCCGAGCCGGCCTGCGAGGCCATAGGCCGAGCTCCGCGTAGGGCGAAGCCCGAAGCGTCCCCTTGCCAAGCAGAAACAACTCCCCACCTTCCAAGTAATTTTTGCGAGGCCGGAGGCCGAGCCGGCCTGCGAGGCCATAGGCCGAGCTCCGCGTAGGGCGAAGCCCGAAGCGTCCCCTTGCCAAGCAGAAAAAAACTACCTACCTTCCAAGTAACTTTTGCGAGGCCGAAGGCCGAGCCGGGCTGCGAGGCCATAGGCCGAGCTCCGCGTAGGGCGAAGCCCGGAGCGTCCCCACGCTACTACTACGATAATGTTTATTTAGTTGCGGCGCCTACAACACGAAAACAAAGCAGTCTCGCGGGCCGCGCGCGGCCCGCGCACCATGCAACACCTAGTCTAACGTATATTAACACAAAAATAAAATTTTATAAATGGATATAAATACTGTCGAAGACAAAGAAAGCACAGTAAAGTTTTTAAGGTTGAGATTATCTCAAAAACTACTTGACATATTGCAAAAATTCTTTCACTGTTTGATAGATAAAAGTTAAAACTATGTAACTGTAAAATAATAATTAAATTCGGTCCAGTACTTTTTGAGAGAATCTCAACCTTATTGAGGCCCCCTGTATACTTATCTCTGTCTTCGACTGTACCTTACAGAAATGATGAAGTAGCTACTTATTTTTATTAGTTTACCGTACTTCGCAAATTTGTGCCATTAAATAAACCAATAATCAATAATCCCGGGTTTGTTCAGTGATTACTTTTCCATTTATCGAAACAAAAGCAAAACAATTCGACGACACAACTCGAAATTACAGCGCGCGGACATAAATCCAACGTTCGTCGCGTCCCAACTGACCAATACTATTCCATGTGATTGCAATTCGATAATTCGGGATTCCAGCATTGGGGAATACAGTCAACATTACTACTCGTACGTAGAATTGTGAACAGATAGGTATGAACCAAACGTATACCTTACCTATACCTACCTTTTTACACTACCTTTGTATCAACAAAATACTCGCCTACATAGACAGGAAAATAAGTATAACCGAAGCCCAAATCAAGTGTCTTATTTTGTAAACAAAAACTGCATAGTTATTTTCACATTATTAGATCGGATCACTTTATTTTCACAATGATGAACAATTTCAATCAATCAGTTCCTTCAGTGTTACATCACAACAGATAAATATAGACGATCAGTTTTTTTACATATTTGTTTACAAAATATGACACTTGATTTAGGTTGCGGTATATAGATAACAATATCTCTAAAGGTCTCTAACGGTCAAGCATGAAATGAAATACATGATTTAAGTATCATGAAATATCAAGTAATTTCCATATGATCAAGATTATGCATTTGCAGCTCGTCGAAATATTTAGCGAGTTCCACCTAGCATTTAATGATAAAATAAAATACGAACATAAGATTTAATTATGAACCTTACGGAAAACGTAACGCGGTCTATGTGACCGCGTTACGTTTTCCGATTGAAAAGGCCGCAGACAGTTACAGTAGGCATTTATGTGAATGTAGATTAGACATAAGCGCCGTGACCACAAGTGTGTTTATTGGCCCAGCGGTTTCATTGCGAAGCCCACACCCACAGGCAATAGTTCCCGTTTTCATGTTAACCTTTGATGAAAGCACAACACACAGTGTGTTGCGGTCGTGAGAACTAAGTAAGTAATTAGAGTTTATTGTGTGCTCAAACATTTCGGATGAGTACAAAAATTGCGAGGATATTTACAGCTTGGAATTATCGGCTGGCGATATTTGACGGGAATTAGTGTAAGGTTAAGACTCCTAATCCAACATGGTCTTTTCTACAACCCTAATTTTCCTTAACTTTTCTTAAATACCTACATTCATTCACTAATCCAAGAAGCATTTGATTATAGGTAAATTTTAAAACCCAAAAATTTACGGGTAATCTGTTTGGTTCCGTCGTCTCAATTAAAATTAGTCGTAATTCGTGCATGTGACTTCTTGACGTTAAAATATGAATATATTAACGACGATGTTAATATTATTGACGTTTTGTATCGTTGCCAAAATGGGCGTACACTGTGATTTTATCTTGTTATTGTTTTATTTATTTAATAGGAACAATATCAAAGAATAAATCTGAATCTGATTATTGAATTTACTAAGATACAATACGATAGTAACAATTTATTACTATTACAGATATAATCAGATCATGTTAATATTACCGATAATGTATAGGTACCTAATGTTGCCAACTAATATACTTAATAGATTATACTTGTTTTCCTAGTGTAATATTTATTAACAAAAGTATTATAATAATTATTTATGTACACAGTTAATCGGCAATACAAAAGATAAGCGTACATTATCTTCAGTCTACCTCTGCCTATTTCGCCATCCATCCCATCTCACGCGCAAAACGTTCTTTTGTTTAAATTCACGAACTGAGACCAACACTGAAAAGCGATTCCCTGTAGATCTTTGCGTAGTATTTCCCCAGTTATTGTCCGCAAACTCTCGAGTGACTTGTCAACAGAAGGGCTGTCTGCGGCCGAGATACACTATGAATATTTATAGATGACATTCTTACAGCCGCGCTGAAAAAATAGAATCCCGTTCGCGTTGTAATAAACGAAACTCTTTCGATGTTGTCGTGGAATCGTATTTTATTTCCTACTTACCATATCATTGTTTACAACTGAAAAGCAGGTTTTATTACTTAGCGTATTTTACTTAAATCTATCAAGTAATTCGATCAATAGTGTGTTTTGTCAGACTATTATAATATAGTGCAGTCTGTTATTTTCTGAAATCTTGCAAAGTTCGAAGATTACTTTCAAATGCGAAACCGACGCGATATTTTCGTAGAAAATTCGAAAATAACACGAAAATCGCAAGATAACTCGACTATTGTAAACTTTATTGCAATTCAAGATAACAAAGAATCGCTGTTGTCGGAAAAGTACAAAGAGAAAAACACTTAAGAAAGTAGGTACCTGCATTGTACAAGTCTAAAGGCGTTATTTCTACAGACAGAACCATTAAAATCATTCGAAAACAAAGAGATGCAAACGCTCCCTGTAGAATTTGCGATTTCTTGATTAAAGATTTCTGCTGTCATTAAGCCAGCTGTAAAATTGTGAATTAAGATTTCGTCTTCAAAGTGTTGCTCGATTAGGGAAGGCTTTGTTGAGCCGGAGTTCAGGTTCAGAGTTTATGTAGCCATTTGGTGTTTATTATAGAAAACATGCAAATAAACATGGACATAGGTAGGATTAATAGAGGCAATGAGAATGAAACGTTTACCATCATTCCCATTCTATCGTATAAACATTTCATTTGCCGGGACGCATGCCTACCTTGTGTTTTAATAGTCTAACAGCTTTGGTCTAATTTATGTAAGAGTTTTAAATAGTCAGTTACCGAGATCCACAAAACTATGTCCTTTATTTCATCGTATAGGTACCAAAAGACCGAGTATTATAAATTACTCTATTAGGTTATGTATCACTTTATTTTCTTTTTTGGTCTCATTGTTACCTAGAAGATGAAGAGTGTTTTTGCATAGGTACTATAATTTTCCCATCATTCATTTACCTAGTTAAAATATCACTCACTAATTTAATCTTCTGACACTTGTTACAAATTCGTTTCGTAGTCAACCGTTCGCACGGGCAGGATACCATTGCATTTCACATACAAGCATGACAGATTAATGCTCGGCCACTAAATCTTATGCGCAAATGTCGGTACTGCGTTTCTATGTCTCTGAAAGCAATTATCTAGAATATCCTCTAAAATGTAGCGTTTTGTCAAACACATTAAAAACAAATGACTGTAGCTGGTACACTTTCAATATTGATAGTCATTGTTTCAATCAATGGTCTTATCAAACATTTCTTTCTCAAAATGGCTGGTTTACAGTCATTTCATTAATCGAAACTTAAAATATAAGACGTTACGCTTGATTTTGCATAAATCCATATATCTAAATGGTCCACCTCACTAAGCTATTAGTAGGTACGATTGCTGCTCAAGACGTCTGACAACACACGGACTAATCCTCAGCTAGTACCTAATCTCGTGAGCAAACAGCAAATGTGCCATCTCCGTCGAGTCCAATGGCCCTGGGGTTAATATAACCATGACATGAGTACACGTAGACATAGCAGATACAGTGATATTTCAGAGTTTAGCCAAACTTTTAGCAACGAATGTCTATCACAGCAATTCATGGCGATTAATCCTCAATAACAGCCTGCCTGCTATTTCTGTACAACTCCAGTCGGAGACTAAATAATTCCATAAGTGGATTAAAATAAAATAGAGGTATGAATACTCCTAGGTTATGTGCGCCTGATATTTGCACCGTGTTCTATATATTGGTATTTGTTAGTGTGCAGTCAAATTGTGTAACCTGTATTATACTTGATATTCTTATTATTAGATTTCAACCGGACAGTTTCTAATTGTAGTTTTTCATTTGTTAATAGTAGTAACATTGTATCTACTAGGCGCCAGTTCTTTATGAGTGAGACCAACCCATTGCATTTTGGCAGGCTTTCAAATAGTCTCTGCAGATGTCGCGAGCTTTAACCCTCATTAAATATCTTTAGATAGAACTCAAATCCTTTACGAGTACGAAGACATTGAAACTGTTCGAAACTCATATGACACAAAAATCACAACGAGCTAGTTATATGTTTAAGTTTTTGGAGACCTCTGCCCTCAACAGTCGCGTTCTGTTACTTTTTACGACGCCCAGTATATATTTACGCCATGTATAACTGGTCATAATGTTCAACTGACGTGGAATTGTCACGTTTATTTGTAAAGTGAAAAGTAACTGTGCCTCTAAAGTATCCTTCAAAGGTACTTTAACTTTTTCCAAACTTGAATTAGGTCTGATACGCCCTTGGGCGCTGCCAAGCGTCATTGTCGGATAAATGTCTTTACAATGCCGGGGGCAGGCGTCTACTCGCTTAACTCAAATGCAGGATGCGTGCCAAGCCGAATTTGGACAGCAACTGCATATCAATTTTGTAGCTGGGGAAAGACATATGGATTTTACGGGTACCAAACTGATAGTGAACTGATTCTCTGTCACTCCAAGGAATATCTAACACTGGACTGAAAATTCAACTGTATTGTTTTTTATGTTTGAAGGAATGAAATATCCACAAAGAACTTATTTGTTTTTTTATCACCCAGTAACATATTATTAAGCTTTAAGCATTTACAATAACTGTACATTAATTTGTTAAGAAATGTCCTCGAAAAACTGGGTTAGGTGAACAGACAAATTTTACGGCCTGGACATTATCCTCATTACTACTTCATTTGACTAATTTAAGTCAAGCCCGTCTGCGGTCGTTCGGTGAATGGAAAGGGCAACCATTCCGGATTGCCTTCTAAAAAAATGATTGTACTTAACTTATTAGTCCCTCCATCGTTTTATTAATGAAAACGAGAAAGTTTTAATGCGATCATTCACATTATCTTACAAAGAATCTTTATTATTGCGTACTTGTTTAAAAACCTATCTTGGGAGAGAAGTTTATTAAATTGGCATCGTTACAAAGTTTTCTATTAAAATATGGTATTTACAGGAGTTCGGTACACAACAAGTTGTATCCGTTTTAAGTTCCACCTGAGCTTACTTCGTAAGTAGGTTTAATTTAAATAAAGAACAGTCTTTTGATGCTACGTAATTGTACTTCTGCAGACTAAATGGTTTGTTTATAAACATAGAGTGTTTAAAAATATGTTTCTAAGTATTTAATTACGAAAGTACCTATTCATATGATTCAATAACACCAGGATCATATGGACTTAGGCAACTATTGGCTACAAGATAAAATGGCATAGGCTAGTGGACAGTTGATCGTCGTATAGATCGACTATGCATGACTCTGGCGCTTCGCCAAAACTTCCCCGGCCGTAAACCATCAACCGGCGTTGCCCTCGAATCTGTCTGTCAACAACACCCGTCTCGTCCACAATAAAGGCTTTATCAATATAGGTACCAAAGGTTTATCATTGTTTGTCGTCCTACATCAATATTTAACCCACTTGACGTCATCTAAAAAACTATGAGTCAAATAAACCGTACCCAAACCTAAATCTAGTGCAAACATTGCTATCTGAGCTCTAAGGCGTAGATCTTAATCTAATCGAGGATGTTTTCCGTTCCAGGCACTCGGTGGACTCGGTCGCGTCGTATTCTAGCCAGAATCACGTTGACCGGATAAGAACACAGAACTTCTCAGCGGCTTCTTGCCACGACGAAGACTTCGGCTCGATCAAGACAAGCCTCTTCAGACGATCTTCATCTAACTTAGATTGTCCGAGACGGCCGGAGAGCGTCACCTCCAACACCAGCTCCACAAAAAGCCGGCTTCGAGAACTTGTCGAAAGGAAATCGTGTCAGGACGAGCACAAGTCCGCGGCTAATGCTGTCGGTGACATCCAGTACTTCGAGAATCCTACAGAGACGTTAGAGTTCGATAGACCGCGGAATTCACTAGAGAAAAAGCAAGAGGAACGTCCGAAGAAGAGAAAGCTATCGAAGAGCAAAGAAAAAGACAAAGAGAAGGATACCTGCGACAGTAAGAGTAAGAAACACGAGAAGTATCAGAGCAAACTAGCTGAGTATTACAAGATTCCCGTTCAATTGCCACAAGACGAATTCTATCAGCACTTGACTAGGTCTAAGGCGGCTGAAGATCTTTTACAGAAACGGTTCTCGAATTCCGACACAGAGTTCAGCGGTAGCTACGGCAGACTGTGCAAACACAAAGAGCCTGAAGGGTCTAACTTGAGGCGCAGTAGGAGCTTGGCGGTGATAAGAGAGGAGACCTTCACTGACCTACAGATCCAGAACCACGCGAAAAGCAAGAGATCTCAGTTGATACCTCGTGCCCGCTTGTTTGACAAGCCCTGCTTCAAAGATAGGTGAATATTTCTAAATTTTAGTTTATTTTGAATGCATAATATGACGGTAGGAAAGTTTGGGAGAGACCTTTGCTTTGCTCAGCAATATAGACATTATGCTAACATCCCAGCGAACTATGTGTCAGTACCCGTAATATTTGATTAAACACAGCAGCAAATTTATCTTGATTGGGCGAAGATTTGGCGAAAACAGATGAATAACACAGTTTAAAGTATTTTATTAATTTATTACCACGTGCAAAATCATTAACGATTTGAAACAGCTTGTGCGACCAAATAATTATAGTCATACTCATATATTTTCACGTGCACTTTAAATATTAAAAGAAGCGATAGCAGGTATTGCATCTGTCATTTATCAAAATACAAGTGTTCTCACGATGTTTCGATAACTATCGGTTGTGATTGTGATTCACTGTGTTGCTAGTTATTACATTACACCTTGCATTATTGAGCTTCGCGGTTTGTTTGAAGTAAATGGTAATTCTTTTTCTTGTATTCAATTTCAGGTTGATCGGACGCGCAAAATACCAAACCAAAGAAGAAGTATTGGAGGGCATTTACATTGAAAGTACCGCGTCTTGTTTTGGTGAAATCAACGCGCAAAGAGAGAACGACAAACAACTTGAAAAGACGGTCAACAAATCCGAGAAAGACGACGCAGTATCACAACACGGGAGTCACCATTCCAGATCTGTATGCGGTAGCTGGCCGAACTTAAACGAAGAAACTAAACAAACACATCTCTCAGAGGACAGCATCGGCCATTCGCGTAACCCAAGTGACATCGACAGCCTAGACTCCAACTACGTAAGGAAACATTACAACTTCGAAGCACATCGAAAAAATTTCAAAGACAGTTCACCAGAAACAGAACGATCAGTTGTCTCGCCAAATCAGAGTAAAGACCTTTACGTAACTACTGACGATCACGAAACTGACAACGAAGACAGGGATAGATCTAAAAACACCACACCGAAGTCATTCACTAACGACAGTCTATCGATCACTCAAAGTGATAAAGACAAAACTGAGTTGATTGAACCCGATCACATTACTGATATAGAGTCTTACGACGAAGTTTCTTTAAGAAGCAAAAAAAGTGGAACATTAACCAATAATCAGCTAGAAGCAGTTACAAAGGCGTCTGAACCTAAAAACGAAGGCGACGAACAGTCGGTAGTGTCTGAAAACGACGGAACAATATCAAGCCCTCCTGATAGTATTACTTCATATATCTCTATTTCAATTGCTTCTTCGGCTGACAAATCACATAAACTAGAATACTTGGCGAACTCTCTTGCCGAGAAAATAGATGAGTATTGTGATTCACAATTCAAGGAGACTGTATCTATTACGTCAAATACTATAAATTCTGAAACTAATCATCCAGAAAGCGATCCCATTTACACAAAAGTAAATAAGAAGAAAACCTTTGCTGACATAAGAAGGGATTCCTTTGTAAACAAAAACGGAAACTATTTCAACGAAATACACAAAAATCAAAACAACGAAGTTTATGTTAGCAATACATACATCGAAAGTGATACATACTCAACTAAGAGTAACTGCACTTCCACTAAAAATATAACAACAGAGCCTTTCGTAACTACACTGATAGAAAATCAATATTATTCTTTGCCAGATATCAACATCAGTAAATGTTTGAGGAAATCGGAACGGATTGACGCTCAACTGAGAGAGGAGGATCCAGAAGATATACCTTGTGAAAACACTTACGAAATAGCACAAACGCATTTCCGAGAAATCTTGTCAAATAAAGGCAGTGAAAATTACGGTCAAAATTACGGCCAACTAAATAAACAAGTTAGCCAAAACAATAACATCAATATACATACGAATGCTAGCGTCCACTTACCAGAATATTCTGAGCCGCACATAATTCAAAGTTTCACAAAGCTCGAAGACGACTTGAAGTCTATCATAACTATTGAAAGTTCTAACACCGACGAGAGAGACGCAAACTTCTATCGTTCCGATACCCATCAAAATGAAAGGGAGATAAACGAAATAGAAGGAACCATACGAAACAACAAAGTTATAACTAAATCAGAAAGCTTGAAAATAACAAGCTCCATATATAAATCAGAGATTAACATATCAAAGTCCTTATCAAACGATAATATCAATAAATCTATACAAAAGGGGCGAACTGGAATAAGAAAACATTATTCACTTAGGCAACGTGATCCTACTGATGAAGATATTCAGCGCTTACCCAGTCCAGACACAGTCGCTAGAACACTAAAACCAATCGAATCTGTAACAGTTAAAGCTATACAAGTTGAAGAATTGAAAACTCCACTAGTGACACGAGTGCAATCGTTTAAAACATCAGCTGATTCTAGTATAGCTATAGTGCCCTTAAGCGGTCATCAAACTATAGTAATTGATCCGCCTCTAACCCAGGACTTGAAAGAAAATAAACAAATAATAATTACAAGGCTTCCGCAAGAAACGCAAGCAGGTAAAACTTTCACAGCTGAACCTATTCCTAGAGTCGAGCAAATAAAGAAAATATCGGAAACTGTAACTGAAAAAACTAAAGAAACTAAACCCTTAGCCAACTCAGTTGATACATCTAGTTACTATACGCCTAAAGATCCCTTCATAACTATAAAACTAAATAAGGTAGTGAAAACTACTATACCAAAACTGAAAAAGGAAACGACTGACAAAATTGCTTTTACGCAACACAAGTTCGAGAAACCACCTGCAAAGCTAATAATAAAAGACAACAACAAAAACAGTGCAAACGCATCAATTACATTGACGAAAGTAAGCTCGAGCATGACTCGCCCTCAAGTCTTACAAGTAATCGATTCGAAGAGTAAGAAGCAAAACACCCCAGTTAAAATGGATAAAAACAAAGAAACAGGAACAACGCATTCCCCAAATGAGAACATCGCGTCAGAAATGAACCAAGATTCCAAACAAGAAGGCCGAGATATCAAAACTGACATTACTGCTAAGGAAAAGTTAAACAACGCTATAAAAACCGATATTGAATATCAGGAAAAATTAAATTCAGTGAAAAACTATTGGTCTAAACTTGTAGATCACAAAACTGAATCAAAGGAAAATACCAAGGCAGAAATCAAATGCATGCAAGATGACCAGAATAATAACAATGAAACTGAGACGAAAGAAGAAAAAGAAGAGAGCACAAATGACGAAAATAAATGTTTAACTGATATATCAGTTGGAAGCATGATTAAATCCATAGAAAGTGTTAAAATTGTGGACAGCATTCCAAAAATAAGTCAAACGAAATTACAATTGTGGAAAGATGAAACAGAGAAAGTCAAAAGCGATTCTGAAATAGAAGAGACAACTGTGCAGAAAATCGTCAAAGAGTCTGAAGGAAACTATTACGAAAAACCAAAGCCAAAGAAATCAGACGTTGATATGTGTAGAGACACTCCAGAAATTGAAATAGTGGAATTAAGTTGTGACGATAATCAAAATCAAAAGACTCAGGCGACACTTATAAAAGCTAAAGGTTTCGATAAAAGTTGTGATGAATTTGATCATGTTCGATACAAAGTCATGAAATCTGAACTGTTCAAAAACAGTATGATAGCTAATTACCGGAAAGAGGCTCAATTCGACGGCTTATTACAATATTTGCAAGATTACAGCTTCCAAGAATTGCTTGTAAATAACAACATAGTAATAATAGAACCAGTAAGAACCAAAATTGAACCAGCGCCGAGAAGAAATAATACAGAGACATGTAAGATTCCGCCACTCCTAAAGAAAATTGATAATACCACTGGACAAGTAGACCGATCAAAAAATGCCATACGAAGACATTTTTTCTACCATCCAATCAGAGTCAATAAAGAAATAATTGAAGAAGAACTACCAAATCCAGATACAGTCAAGAAAGTACGTAACTTATTCGAGGACACTTTGAAAATGAAGAGTCCAGCGACGCAAGACCCACCTCTCGTCGATGAAAACGGTGGTTTGACAAGACGTGCTACCTCCTACAAAAACTTAAACGAAGAGTCAAAAGGAAATAAAATTGGTGGCAGGAAGAAGGTAATACGACAATTGACTATTGACACGAATTTCGGAAACAAAAAATGGGATAATGCTAGTCTTTCGAGTGGAGTGTCGAGTGGAGATCTCAGTTCCAACAACGAATACGAAACCGACGGGTTGAGTCCATATTCACACAAAAATATAAAGGACAATGTATACAGTTCAAGCGACGAATATCTTTGCGATTCAGTAGGTCAAGATTTTTGTTGCGAAAGTCAATACGTTAGCCCCGACATTTTGAAGAAAATAAGAGAATGTGGAACATCAATCACATATTATGGAGGTAAAGTATTGAACTCTAAACCTGGATCGATTCTGAGTCCCATGACAAAGGCTATAATGGAAGAAATAAAAAACCTACAAAAGAATTGCAGTAGAGACTGTTACTCATGTCAAACTAAATGCCGAGGTGACAAGTGTTCATGTCTAGTAGCAGACAAACACAAACAAATGGTATCTGATAAACAGAACTCCGCAGCGTCCTCGGATTCAGGCAACCAAAGTCAAGACAAAAATAAACGCACGGAGGGGTTTCCTGGATTTAAATTTAAACTTGTCAAATCAAACAGCTGTAGCAGTAGATTAGAATTGACTGGGACTGACGACTGCAAAAATCCTCGGCTTAAGTTCAAAAAACAATCAGCTAAATTAGACGATCCTCCTCTAGTTTACGATGACGAAAATTCTGTTAAAAACAAAATCTGCAGGTTGGAAAGCTACAGCAAGGGCATAGCCAAAACCCCGTTTGAAAGCACTGACCCCGAAGACCATAAATGTTCGTTAAAGATCACTGAAATAAGTAAAATCAGTGATTTGAAGAAAAATGAATTTGCCCTGAAGAAAGGAGACATTAGACAGCAGCAAGAATCAACTGATAGTCGCAGAAATTCCACACAATCTGAAAAGCAAACAGGTGAATCACAAACCTTTGAGAAGAAATTCTACTATGTAAACGAGAACCTAGAGCAAGGCAAGGTTACGACGGGAAAGTTTGGAGAAATGGTGTTCGAAGAATTCGAAGTGCTAGAATCATGTTATGATAGTTTAAATAGCAATAAGTCAGTGAAATAATAACATAATATTATTATACTTATTATAAGCTTTTTGCTTACATAATTGTGATCTGTATTCAATTAAATCTATTAAATTATTGCTTGTAAATTTAGTATCGACATAAAATATCGTGTCTTAATCATGTATCTAATTTAGTTATTAGGTGACCAGTGTAACGTAGACCTATTGTAACATTCCGAATCAAACTGTACGTAGTCTTGGTGATGGTCTCTTTATTCTTTGTATTAAATAATTTGTGAAATGTGTGCGTTTTCCTTAATCTCCTCCTGTAGCTTACCGTCAGATAGTTCGTGGTCGACTTTTGAGCCGTGTGCGCATACGCTTGTGAAGAACGAGCGACGGGTTGGCCGCCATCTTCGACACCAGGACTCCTGGGAATGCAAAATATTACAATTCATACAGAGGTCTTTGAAGGATAAATTATTCTAGACTGTGTTTGTACTTAGAATATCACTACGTATACGCATAAAGGAAAATATATGAAGGAAACAACAAAATAGTATTTTTATATATAATTTTGTTTAAATAGTTTAGTTTTAATTATTTTTTTTTCAACATATGATATGTAGGTGTATAATAAATAAATCCTCCACAAACTAGTTATGAATGTTTGAAGTTGTATGGCGGAAGTTTTCGGTGGATTATATAATTCAAAGTTGTAAAAAATACAAGGAAATAACTTCTTAGTAGTAGTAGTCATACTTCGGTAGGTAGTACTTTTCCGTGCAACAATTAAATCTACAGAATATGAATTGAGGGGAAACTATGATTAATAAAACTTGCGAGAAAAGATAACAAGAAACATACATAACTAACATAGGTGCCTAACATAATATTAAAATATCTCTAATAGTTTATTGATGAGCAACTTCCTTGAACTTGCCCTAATTATCCCGCTGATGATTTACGAGTTCCCATAAATTAGTAAAATAAACTCATAAACAGGCTATAAAAAAGATAAAAGATACAATCTACAGTAATCTAGTGTATCATAATAAATTGCGGCTTCGGTTATTATAGCGTATGCTTAGAATACTATTAGGTCAGGCCGCAAATCAATAGATCTACTCGTACGTGCAAACGATAAATGTGTTTGTTGTATGATGCATTGAAGATTGGGGACCATTAAATTAGTTGTTTCCTGTGCGTTTTGAATTTGTAATCACTACATAAGAATAGAGCTGTTAGCTCCAGTTTAGTATCTCTATGAGATGGTAAGATGTTTGAAATAGGTAAGTACCTATATTAAGAGGGAAGAAGAGCTGACTTGTTACCATATACCTACAAGTTGCTATCGCAACGATATTGGTGATCAAAAGTTAGAATAATAAATCTAATTGACGCAAAAAATCAAGAAGAGAAAATCCTGAAATATTTAATGTAATTTGGACCGCTCTATACAAGAAGAAGCCCGTATTATGATAATTTACTCGTATTTTGAAAAACTTGCGTAATTTACCGATTGTTCTCAAGCGCTGAAAGAAAACATTGTCTGGGGAAATCTACATACCAAAGTTTAAAAATCGGTATCCCATCAAGCAGCACTAGGTTCGCGTAATGGATCGCATATTTCAAGCTCCTGGTGATGATGCTATTGTTAAGCTTTAGTAACAGCTAATCATCTTGCGTTGACGTCTATCAGTGACTCAACGGTGAGTCAAATGGTACATAGAATGGAAAATGAAAATGTTTAGTTTATCATATATTTACATGAAGTTTAGTAACCAATGAATCACACACTAGGATAGGCCTTATCCGCAGGGTCTAAAAATTTAAAAAGTAGTAAATGTATTAATTAAATCTACGATTTAAATGGACGAAAACATGCGCGAGAAAAGCGAGCTGACATTAAAATTCTGCGCGTTTCGTGAACATTGCAGTGACGTACATTAGCACATTCACGACAAGCCACGAGACTGTTTTGGAATGCGGGACGGGATACAATTTTATTTTAGTTTTGTTTACAACACTATGTAGTGACACTTGTTGTCTTGCACCTGTAAAGATGTTCTAGCAGTTTAATAGGAACAATACATTGTAAATTCGCATGTTTTTCTTAAACCTTTGTACGGATTTAGTCCTTTATTAGCATCAATTGAATTAGTTGATATATGATAGGATATAACTTTCGAAACTCACTTTAATTGTTCCTTTCCTTTAGTTTGTTGCTAGCTGTAGGTTTCGACATTGCGTATATTTGTATACCTACTTATGCCCAGTATTTTATTCATAAATAAGATGTAAGTAGAAAACTAGATATTAGTTTTCTACTTACATCTTATTTAGATAGCGTAGAATGAGAACGTTGATTTAACGATAGTTACGTTACGACTAACTTTATTAGTGAGGACCTATTATTGGCTCTCCGATATTATTCTATCATTATTCATGTATGTTGGTCTTCCCTAAATTGTAAAATAAAAAATAAGTAAATAAAATAATCTAGGAATGATCTGACCTGTAATTACCGACGTAACAATAGTTATGTCAACAATATGTGTAGGTAATCTCGTTTATTTAGAAAACGATTACTACTCATGGACGCTTCGGTTTAATTATAATGTCGTTAAAATCGTGACAAACCGTTCAAGGAATATTGTGTACAAATTATGAAGTCACGATGTTCTTAGTTTGCTTAAAACATTTTCACTCTCCCAACGACTTTGTCCAGCCAGAGCCATGTCGAGGCGAGAGTTAGGTGTGAATTGGAAGTTGGGAGGTAGGTAGTAATAGAATGACTGAGGATACTAAATGCCAATTGATAAAAGTAACTGAAGAATTACTTAAAATGGTATAGGTAGTCACTGATATCCTATAAACAACAGGAGATCAATGAGGTAGGTTAGGTTAGTTAGGGTTTAATAGAAATCATACTAAGTACCTAGCTAGGTATATGGTTTTGTTATAACGGGTTGTAATCGGATAAATGTTTTGTAAAAAAAAAAAAGTATTAAGATAGATAACGAATGTTAGCAGAAGGAGCGGTACCGACCGAGGATTGTACCATTTACCAAAAAAAACGGACAAGTGCGATCTGCCACGACAACTGTGTATTGACGACATTGATGAATGATGGAAAAAGCGAAGATGTGATGATGGAGCAGATGGAATTCGATAGTCTCTGCCTACCACTAAAACCTAACTTTTGGCAGTTTTTAATGGTTAGTATGAGCTTTTAAACCGAGAGGTAAGACTGGTTTATAAATTTTCGTAATACCGAATACGTTTGATGAAGCACGATGAAGCAAATTGAGCTTTATGTCAAACCTAATGAAAATCCGTCATGTTACCAAATTGTTACGTAAATACTGTTTACTATTAGTTCAGCCGTTTAGTCAATTACTGAAATGCTAATTGTAGGAAATTGATGATGGCTATTTAACGGTTCAACACTCTGGTATCACGTCACGAGGTCACCTTGGCGAAACATTGCGTACTACATGTTTTGGACATAAAGTTTCGCACAACGAAGTTTGGCATAGTATGATAAAAATATTCTAATAAGAATCATTAAATATTCTAATATATCTAATCTGTAAACGATAAATACAGTGAGTCCCTGTCCCTATGAATGAAGCTAATAGGTTTTTTCTTTATTGACAGAGTACGTGTACTTATTTAATTTTACTAAATAAAAGTACGAATATTAAAAAATAATTATTTTACTCATATTTACATAATTCATTGTATAGATCTTATCTGATAGCTAATAATTTATTGAGAAAAGTTCTATAAAATTGATTCAATTATAATATGCTTATTTGTAGAGCCATTACCTAGGTAGGTAGTATAAAAATTAAAAATATGGTCCTATAAGTAAATAAAATAAGTACCTCGACTGCTAATAAATTAAAACTAGCTAACTGCTTATAAGTTAGTAATAGTACTCACAATACTTATTATAGTCTAGCTTGACCTACCTAGTAAAAATGGAAATTAGTCTTCTATTAGAGTTAACCATCTCTTGTTAATATTATTAAGGTTCATGTGCATGCAATAACAGGTAATGCAAGCATGGGCTAAATGGCTACTCAGCACAAGAAAACAGTGAAAACAGCCAACAAATGAATGTTAATTAAATCACTAGACCAGGCGGGTTAAGATCAATGACCGGTGTAGTCAATGCTCCTTATCAGTGTGTTAACCGTATGATCTTGTTGACATAGTTTTATAACGGCCAAGTACCAAATTTTAATACATAAAGTATTCGTGCCTAATTAAAATTAAGTTGTAAACGATATTCTCATTATTGTTTTATTCCAAAGTAGGAAGTAGGAACCAATGTGAGTGGAGTTAATTCAAAGAATAAATTTTTTTTCATTTGAGGAAAATATACATAATACCTTGTAATAATAAGTTGAGTGTTAAGTAAGTATGTAGGTATGCATGAGTCATTGAACTCAGCACTGTATGACAGTGATATAAAAGAATAAAGTGTTTTATGACACAAAATGTATGTACTATATTCTGTATTATTTACCTTGGTATAGCATGGGCTGAGACAAGGTTTTTGATTACCTAAATGTAATGGATATATAGATAGATAAGACTCTTTATTGTACAAAAGAATTACATTTTTACATGCTTATTACAAGTTATATTATTGTACAAAGGCGGCTTTATCATTCAGAGAGAGAGAGCTATGTCCTTACTTGGGCTTATATTTTTTAAATTTATTTTTGTATTAGTTATATATTATATAAATATAATTTATAGATCAAGTCTAAAATAACTAACTTAGGTAGACCTAGTTAGCAAGAAAGTTTACATATTAGCCTACATATACCTACGTGATAAACAAGAACAACACGAAAGGTAAATAATAATGACGTTGACACTGATAATAATGTTTTTCGGTAATTTGTAAATATCACAAGCAATCAGTATAGTTAGTACGAAGTTAATTTAACAATAATAGAATTAAGAATATTTATAGCATTGTATAAATATTCTTACTTCTGCTATGCTCAGGTTATTTTTAATTTCTAAACTTCAGGCACTTTTTACACTTATTTTACTTTAGGACATTCTTATTAGTAAACATTATAAATATTACACGGAAGGTAAATATACGATTAGGTGGTAACTAATATTATTGTAGACATTGTGGCTACTTCATGAAAAAAATTATAAATAAAAACAAATTACTTTTGACAGTTCCTTATAGATCTATCTAAGTATACATAGCATAGCACGTGCATATCCAATGAATATCGTTCCGAACGATATCGTCTATGAAACAATATAATATAAAAACGAAAAACCATTACACACTTACCCTGTTATTTGACAAATCTCTAAATATCGGTGATAAACACAAACCACGATTTATTTCTAATTTTGCTAAAAGTCGGCATCGAGAAACACACACCGTCGACGCCATCTTTTCACTACTTATGTATAAAAAAGTGGTTATGTATGTATATCCGACAGGACACCGGTTGCCGGCTGTACTTGAACGCTAGAAAGAAACCTAAATAAATGAAACGACTGATTAACTTATTTCCAGTTATAGATGATTAGCAAATAAAACATAGTTTAGTTACCTTCGTCAAAGTAAATAAGTACAAAAAAACATACAATACCGAAGAAGAATAAAACTTCTTTACGTATTGTTGTACGGTAAGTTTGCTTGAAGTTTATATTTATATGATACAAATCATATATTATTTTCAATAAAATGATATTTATGCATAATTTATGAATTTTAACTAATAAATTAAAATAAACACTAGAAAATTATACTACGCGGGTTATTTTATAATGTTGGTACTTCTGATTGCATGACTGACATTTCAAAGGCTGCGTTCAATTTTAACTATCATAGACTAATTTTGTAAATTGCGAAGTCACTACCAAAATATACTTTTTAAAGCATCTTGTTTTTGCTTCTTTCATGAAAAGGAAAGCTTATAGAGTAAAATGATGTATGCGAAATCAATGGTTTGCGATGTGTTCAACTGTGTCCAACCATGAAAATTAGGAGAGGCAGTTGTGGTGCAAAAGTGGTGCAACTACACGAGCGCCGCGCCGCGTTTGCGCGTGCCTTACCCAAAAAATAAAACTGTCACTTTTGACACATCAACATGACATGACAACTTCGGTCGGTCGTCGTTGGTTAGCGTTTGTTTGATTATTTTCGATTCGTATTTCTGTTGAATATAATAGATATTAGTGATCTACGATGGCTATACCCGATTATAAGCTTAGCGCCGTCTTGAACGGGCATTCATTGGACGTGCGATGCGTGGCGAAGACTCAGGAATACTGCATACTGTCGGCGTCTCGGGACAGGACCGCCAAGCTGTGGCACCCGGAAGGGTTAGTATCTTTATTTCTATTGTATTATTTCACATACTTAGTAAGCGTACAAAACCCAGCAAGTTTCGCCTTAAGACTGTCGGCATTTCGACTATTATCTGGTGAATTAAACTTGTGTGGTGTGTTCAACTTACGTACAGAGTTCAATGTCTTCTCTGTCGTATGGGAACAAAAGCATCTATGTGAAATCCTGTGTATTTATAGTGAGTCCGTGGTTTATGATATAAAATAATACCCTTTATTGTTTAAGAAATAAATTAATGTTAACTTATCGGTACCACAGTCTATGTAGTGGCTAAAGTTGAACTTTATGTGTGACCCTGCCCTACTAAATTGCACTGCCCTGTCAGCATCTGTATCCTACAAGAGAGCAGAGGGTCATGCAAGAAATTGATAGACTATAACAGACTTTATTTTTACAGCGTAAGAGACTATGTCAATGTGGTAACCTATAAGGGTCACAAGAACTTTGTGTCCTGCTTATGCTGGGTGCCGCCATGTGAGGTGTTCACCGAAGGCCTGGTCATCACGGGCAGCAATGATAACACAATCCTGGGCTACAACCTGCAGGACGGCAGTGTTCAGATCACACTGGAAGGTCATGAGAATGCTGTATGCAGCGTCACGCCTGCTCATGAGTCTGGGATATTGTTGAGGTTCGAATTTGATCAGCTTGAAAAATTTATTATTCTTTTATTCTAAGATTTCTTTTGTTTATGCCATACTCACCAAGACAAGTTCAGATGGGGTCCCATGATGATATTATACACTAATTAGATTATAAATAGATCTTCTAATTAGATTATAAATAGATATTTCTGCTAACCAAATCACTTTGCCTTTTTTGCAATGGCAATCATCCTTTTTGGACATTTCTGCCTGCATCATGTCAATGCTTTTAATGTGGTTTCCCTCCTGATATTCTGGCTGTGAGGCATATAAAGTATAAACAAACTATCTCATATTGTCTAGATCTCACTGGCTAGAAAGCGAATGAGTTTTTTGGGGTCTGCCTATCCGGAACCAGAAGAATACAGGCTCCTTCCCATGAGCTGCATCGCAGACCTATTGAGTTACATCTTTAGGGAGGAGGAAGGAGATTAAAGGAAAGGGGAGAGCACAAAAGATCCCAATGGGTCGAAGTGCCGCCACATTGGCACAATCAGGATAAGATAAGATCTCATATTGTGATGTGCAGAATCAAGTCAAAATTAACAGAAATAGATAATTATTTTGTTACATGCTTTCTGAAAATGGTGAACTTCCGGTTCGCGATCTGACAAGTGACGAGCGTAAATTCGGTGTCGTAACGTTTTTAATAAAATATTGATGTGTAAACGAGTTATCACATAACAAAAAGTGCACAAAAACCTCAAAGACAGTGCCCGCAGCGAAAATCACTAAAAACCTCGCAAAAACAGTGCGATATCTAAGTAAAAAGGCGAAATTAAAGTGTAGAAAATAATATAAAACTACCTACATAGAGAAAAAAAAAAATCATCACATATTTACACTTGACAGTGACAGGCAATCTTTGGTGTGACCATACGGGAAAAAAGCAACTTCCGCCCAAAATCTACCAAAGAATTGCCAACAGGAAAACAATATTTTCAAATAGTAGATTTTAAATTAAAAAACAAATCAACAGTCCTAAATATTATATTAGCAGCAATATCATATTACCTGTGGAGTGTCAGCTAAATAAAAATCTTCAAGAGAAATATGGATCAACAAATACAAGAACTATTTCAAAAAATGCAAAAAGAGCTTCAAAAGCAAACTGAAATCATTACCGAAAAGATAACCAGCACCTTATCAATAACAATGGAAGAAAAACTTCAACCACTGATGGAAGAAAACCAAGAACTCAAAAAAGAAGTAACATTTTTAAAGACTAGAGTGCAGAATCTCGAAAAAGAAGCCAGAAAAAACAATCTAATATTGCATGGAGTAGACGAAAACGAAAAAAACTACCCTGAACTTTTAGATAGGGTTATAGAAATCCTCAACGAAGTCTCTGAAAAATCTAAAACAGAAAGCTGGGACAAATGGGAAATAAGTAAAGTTCAAAGATTAGGAGAAAAAAGTGAGAAAAAGAAAAGACCGATACTAATTACACTTACCTTAGCTTGGAGAAAGATTGAGCTCCTAAAAAACAAAAAACTGTTACCCCAAGATACTTACATCACTGAAGACTTCCCAAAAGATGTTCTAAATAAAAGAAAAGAACTGAAAGCCAAACTGCAAGAGGAAATAAAAAACGGAAAGGAGGCTTTCATTAGGTATGATCGGCTCATCGTTAAAGACAGACCCAGTGAGAAAAGAAAAAGATCACCTTCGAAGTCGCCAAACACACAGCAACAAGGGAGGAAATCTCTGTATAAAGCCCCAAAGAAGATAAACAAAACAACAGCTCACGTGAACGTTCACCGTCTTGATCGCCCAAGATCAATGTCAATTTCTGGAACAAACATACAATAGCAACCAATACACCACAAATCCCGGAAGCCAAACCTCAATAAAGAACCATTTACAAACAAAACAACTAAAAACCTCTCCCCAAGCCGGCTGGTCACCGTGGGGAAACATGACCACCACCCTCTAACAAAAAGAAGTGAAGTATTTAACATTGCTACACTAAACACGAGAACTCTCAGAACACATGAAACCCTATTGGAACTTGAAAAAGCTTTGGAAAACTTAAAATTTGATATTCTAGGCATAAGCGAAATGAGAAGACATGGCGAAAAAATCGAAGAACATACAGACTATATTTTATACCAGAAGGGAGAAACTGCAGGCCAAAGAGGTGTGGGCTTTCTGATAAAAAAGACCCTGAAATCATATATACAGGATCTAATTGGCATCTCAGATAGATTAGCAGTACTAAATGTTAAACTCCCAGGCTACAAGAAACCATGGTCAATCATACAAGTATATTCACCAACTGAACAAGCTGATTTGCCAACAATAGAGTCATTTTATGCAGAGGTATCATTAGCATTAAACAAATATGCAGACAATAATTTAATTTTAATGGGAGATTTCAACGCACAAGTCGGAACTAGGCAGAAAAACGAAGAAATTGTTCTCGGCAAGTTCGGTTATGGAAAAAGAAGTCGTAACGGTCAAATACTAATCGAATTCCTTATGGAACATAACCTGACTGTACTCAATTCCATTTTCAAGAAAAACAACAAACATAAATGGACCTGGGTGTCTCCTGATGGTACATATAAAAACGAGATAGACTATATAATTAGCAACCAACCGAAAGCATTCACAGATGCTGGCGTTATAAATAACCTCAACTTTAACACTAATCATCGCATGGTTAGAAGTTCTCTCAGAAAAATTGTGGCCAAGAAGTCTCGAAACCACATGTACCAACACATAACTAAACAAACAAGATTATCATATAATCAAGCAGACTGCTCAAACTTTTTCAAAGATACAGAACGACAGATGACAACAACAGCCATAGACGTGACACAAAAATATGAAATATTAGAAAAGCAACTAGAAAATCTCTCTCTCTCCAACAGAAACCAGAAATGCAACAAATATCAACTGAGTGACCATACCCTGAAACTAATAAATAAAAGAAAAGAACTAATAACCAACCAAGCAAAAAAGGAAAACATGAAAATAATAGCTGAAACAAGTAAAGTTATTAGAGAAAACATCAGGAAGGATCGAAAAACCAAGAGACTCCAAACACTAGAATACCATATACAAAGAACCGGTGGTGTAAAGAAGGCATTAAAAGAATTACGAGAAGCGGGAAAAGAATGGATACCAAGAATAAAAAGAGGCCGAAAAATTACTACAAAACGGAACAACATTAAAGAACATGCTACTCAATTCTATCGACAGCTCTATGCAAGACAGGAATCGAACGCATGCAGAGATCACAATAGTATAAATACTCTACCGAAACTGGAAGTTAATCGTGAACCAGTTCCCGAAATACTACCATGTGAAGTTGAGAAAGCAATAAAGAGCCAGAAAATGGAGAAGTCCCCAGGTCCCGACAAGATCCCTAACGAATTGCTGAAGGGAACGATGGAAAACCTGACTCCCATCCTAACAACCGTTTTCAACGAGATTTTGACAAGCGGCCGAATTCCACAGCGATGGGCAAATTCTCACATCATCTTAATACATAAGAAAGGAGACAAAGAGAATATCGAGAATTACAGACCCATAAGCTTGATGTCAAATGTCTACAAGGTTTTCGCAAAAATAATCCTGGAAAGAATCAGCCTAAGGTTAGATGAACAACAACCTGTCGAACAAGCAGGTTTCAGAAAAGGATTCTCGACTATCGATCATATCCATACAGTGAAGCAGATCCTTGAAAAATATAACGAATATAATAAAAAGATATACATCGCTTTTATCGATTATGCCAAGGCCTTTGATAGCCTAAGCCACGAATACATATGGAACACACTAGAACATCAAGGTATACCATCAGTGTATGTCAATGTCATCAAAAACATTTACGCAAACAGTAAAGCCAGAATTCAACTGGAAACTCTGGGCAACGAATTCCACATCAAAAGAGGGGTAAGGCAAGGTGACCCACTATCCCCAAAACTATTCTCAGCTGTCCTGGAAAATATCTTCCGCAAACTTAACTGGGACGAGTATGGCTTGAACATCAACGGATTGAGACTGAACCACCTAAGATTTGCCGACGACCTAGTCTTATTCGAGGAAAATCCAGAAAAACTAGAAACTATGATTCGAAGTCTAAACGACGAAAGTGTAAAGATTGGTCTCAAAATGAACACAAGTAAAACTAAGTTAATGACCAACTCCACAAAAGTTGACATAAGAGTTCACAAGGATTTATTAGATTATGTGGAAGAATATATATATCTGGGCCAAATTATTTCTGCTAAAGACCAAATTGCAAAAGAAATAAACACAAGAATTGCAATAGGATGGAAAAAGTACTGGTCTCTTAAAGAGATTATGAAGTCCAGAGACCTAGGCATGGCATTGAAAAGAAAGACCTTTAACACATGCATTCTCCCATGTTTAACATATGGATGCGAAACATGGGCACTAACCAAATCACTCCGAGAAAAGCTTGCTAAATGCCAAAGAGCGATGGAGAGAAGCATTATAGGGACAAAAAGACAAGACAGAATTAGGAACGATGACCTTAGATCCAAAACGCGACTGACTGATATCTTAACAAGAATTGACCAACAAAAATGGCGATGGACAGGCCACATGTTGCGCGATACTAATGGAAAGTGGAGTAAAGCTGTATCAGAATGGTACCCTAGGGAAGGGAAAAGAAGCCGAGGAAGGCAACTCGCAAGATGGGAGGATGAACTCAAACTAACAGCTGGTCCATGCTGGAGGAGAGTCTGCCGTGATAGACCACAATGGAAATCGTTGGAGGAGGCCTATGCCAAAAGGCACACCGAATTAAGAGATATTCTATGAAACATTGTTACTACTCAGTTCACAATTATTTTCTTAATTTCGGAATAAAAGGCTTTATTATTATTATTCACTCTATTTATTTTAACTCTTATTTAATATATTTATACATTTCAATATAAAAAACAATAGAAAAATATATAAATATAAAAAATAGCCACCCACCGGCAGCGGGATGCATGCGCATCCAAGCTGCCGGAGGTTAGGATCCCAGAGTGAGGAACCTCCTCACAATGCGTGCCGTGTCCAGCAGCACTGCCTTCTGCATCCGGCTCTTGACCCAACTGTCTAGCGAGAGTCTCTTAAGGTGTTGGTCGAGACTCTTCGCTATTAAACCGTTCACGGTTACGACTATCGGAACAATTATGGTTGAGTCCACATCCCACATGGCGGTAATCTCGTGAACCAAGTCTAAGTATTTACTTAGCTTTTCCTTTTCGGCCTTCACGAGATTCTCATCATGGGGGATGGTGACGTCAACCAGAATTGCCCGACGCGACGATCGGTCTATCAGCACGATGTCAGGTCTATTGGCGACAATAGTCCTGTCCGTGATGATAGACCGATCCCAGTAGAGCGTGGCACGGCCATTTTCGAGAACTGGCGCTGGTGCGTACTGATAGTACGGCACCTCAGTACTGACAAGACCGTATTTAAGGGCAAGTTGCTGGTGGACTATCCTGGCTACTTGATTATGTCTGTGCAAATACTCGCCGTTAGCAAGATGAGAACAACCGGAAACTATATGCCTGAGTGACTCTCCGGGACGGTGGCATGCTCGACATATGTCGACCGTACCGTCCTTCAGGATATACTTCCGGTAGTTGTTCGTCTTGATAACTTCGTCCATAATTGCACAGACAAAACCCTCGGTTTCCCCAAAAAGGTCACCGAAGCGTAGCCAGGATACAGATGGTAATAGGTCTACGTCGGGCCCCATGAGAGCCCGGTAGAACCGTCCGTGTAGCTCCTTGCCCCTCCATACGTCCATGCGGTCCTGAGTGCTGAGCACCGGTGGTTTGCGCCAGTTCGCGTTCGCCAAGGAGAGCGGCGTGAGACAGGGGTCCACTGCTACGACATCGCGATGCATCCCACAATCTGTGTTTAGGAAGTACTCCCTGAGATTGCACACCTCACGGTTGTGTAGGTTCTTGGCGTTTAGAAAGCCACGACCCCCACACTTCCGTGGGATGTACAATCTCATAACAGATGATCGTGGGTGTAGCATGCGATATGTCGTCAGCAGTCGACGGACTCTTCTATCCAGGGCGTCCAATTCGGTCTGAGTCCACCTTAGTATGCCAAAGGTGTATGTGAGTAGGGGCATAACCCAACCGTCAAAGGCGCGCACCTTGTTACCACCTGACAGCAGACTTTTCAGTACCTTTGTCAAGCGGTTAAAGAAGCGCTCCTTCACCGATTGTTTTATGTCCCTATCAGCTATACCTAAGGCCTCCGACATACCAAGGTATTTGTATGTTTCGACTTCAGAGAGAGACCTGAGTGACATTTCTTCTGAGAGTTGCAAATCGTCAGAATTTACAACTCTACCTCGTTGTACATGGATAACCGCACACTTGTCCGTCCCGAACTCCATACTGATGTCGTTGCTGAAATCTTTAGTTATTTTCAGCAGCGTCATCAGGTCTGGTTTATTCGGAGCAAACAACTTGAGGTCATCCATGTACAACAAATGTGAAATGGACTCACCCTCTCTCCGAAGTCGGTAACCTAGCCCTGAATCCCTAAGTAAAGTACTTAGAGGATTGAGGGCTAGGCAAAACCACAACGGACTCAGACTGTCGCCCTGAAAAATGCCTCGCTCAATCCTTATAGGGTCACCCGAGTCAGAAAGATCACCACCGTCTGGTTTCCGAAGGACTGTGGTCCACTGCCCCATGCATGAGCTAAGGAAGTCACATAGAGTTGTATCTACTTTATACAACTCTAATATCCTCCGTAGCCATGAATGGGGCACCGAATCATAGGCCTTCTTGTAGTCAATCCAGGCGGCAGATAAATTCTTTCTGACTCGACGAACCTGTTGGCAAATGGCCATGTCGATGAGGAGGAGCTCCTTCGTACCACGGGACCCAGCCCTACATCCGTTCTGAGAGGGGGCCAAGATATTATTTGCAACTATATGTGCTGTTATTTTTGATCTCAGAACTGATGTAAGGAGCTTATAGATGGTAGGTAAGCATGTAATGGGTCGATAGTTTTTAGGATCCGTGGTACTTCCGGTCTTATGGAGCAGGTAGGTGGTTCCTGTGGTCATAAAGGTTGGGAGAGATCCGCGGTCAATGGCATCTTGAAATTGAGCTGCCAACAGTGCGTGCGATCCTCGAAACCATTTCAGCCAAAAGTTGTGCAACCCATCCGGTCCGGGACTTTTCCAGTTCTGGGTCGGATGGATTGCACGCCTAATGTCATCTTCACTGATTGACACAGTTGTCATGGTTTCGATCGGTTCACACGCACTCTCGACAGCATCAATCCAAACACCTTCGTTGTGATTGACAGGCACCGACCAGATGCTCCGCCAGAACGTAGTCATGGCGGTTCCATCTGGCAGCCGTCCATCAATCACACGATCAGCGGGTTTCTCCCAACCTCTATACACCTTCCTTTGGTCACTTTGGAAGACGCGATTCTGGTGGAACCTATCCGCACGCTCTCTGTAGCGTCGAATACGGTTTGCCCATGCATAAATTTTCTGCTTCAGAAAGTCAATGCGCTCTGTAACCCAGGACATGTATTCCTGGGGCCTAATATTGGACCCAGCAAAGGCCTGGTGTACAAAGCGCATAACTCTGGGACGGCTATTGCCTTCTATTATTATTATTTATTATTATCTCTCTAAATATTATTATTATTATTTCTGAAAATGGTAGTTCAATCTTATTCTCAAATCTTATTAAGAATTACTCGTTTAATTAAAAAAAAATTAACTTATTAACCATATTAATAATCTACTTTACAGTTCAAGCTGGGACAGTACTGCTAAAGTATGGAACATTAATGCGGCCCAGAATGTCCCTGTGACCTTGAAAGGCCACCAGGCTGCCGTGTGGGGTGTCGCAGAGCTTGGTAATGGCACTTATGCGACTGCCTCCGCGGACAAAACTATTAAACTATGGAAAAAGGATGGTAGACAGATTACTACACTGACAGGTATACTATTCTACTATCTAGCAGTAGATATAATATATAGAAACAGAAATATGAGAACACAGATATTATATTGTAAATGTAGATAAATTGATCAAGAGATGCAAAGGGAATGGGGGAGGTGTTTGATCAACAGCGGGACATGTAATTAACATAAGATTATACACAGTATCAAAACTTTGATTGCTTCTGAAAGCACTTGCATCATCAGTGCAACTAGATTTATCCAGCGACTTCATTCGTGTCAACATTTTCATGCTCTTTGTCTAGACTTATTTTAAGATAAACATAAAAAAGAACCACCCAAACAGATTAGCAACTGGCCTAATTCGCAGTAGAAGAGTCGATTGAAGAGGAAAGGTCCACAAGATTTGCTGCTAAACTCAACAGCGGACTAGTCACTGGACTCGTACCGCGTAAGCCAATAGATAAATTCATAAAGTCAGCTGCCCCTGTGATAGATTGCGGCAAGAAAAGAAGTTTAAAAAGAAATATTTAACCATAAAATGGAAAAGCTATGTTTTGCAGAGGGTCCACTGCGATTTTTCTCGTTTTCAATTTGACAAGTAGACAACATTTTCGCAAGTTTTAGTAAACCATAAAGAAACATAATAATGTACTTATATCATCCATGTGTTAAAAAAAAACGATAAAAGTCTTGGTCATCTTCGACTTCCTCATTAATTTTACCTATTTCAAACCTCATGCATTTCTTTATTTCAGGTCACACAGACTGTGTAAGAGGCATCGCAGTAGCTAGTGAAGAGACTTTTCTCACTTGTTCGAATGATGCCTCAATCAAACTGTGGACCAACAATGGAGAGTGCCTTAATACTTACTATGGTCATACTAATTATATTTACAGGTGAGCATTATAAATAAACTCACACATGTTTCCCATAGGGGAAGGTTATAAGGACCAATTTTACAAAAATTCGATAAATTACTATATGATTAATCTGTCATTTTATGCGATCCTGGTACACAACTGTCGCTTTCTCCTTTTGCCCTCTTTACCCCTCTTCCTGCCTTGGCTGCATACAGTAAACGTGGCGTGTTCCACTTTAATATAGCTCCTTTGCAGGCCACGTCAATATGTTCCAAACCTCCTTGGACGTCTGTGGGCCTATTACTGTTCCCATAGCGGTCAAATCATTACCAGGGGTTTAATTGGAAGTGACAGCAAGCCCATTCCCATTTATATACTCAATTGCTGGCTTTCAATAGTAACATCGGCACTAGTTCATGTCAGGCCCTTAAAATAGCATAGATAATTATCTATCCCCAGCATAAGCATGAACCCTGGCCTAGAGCTAGCTGGTACCAGTAGTTTCGCCTCGTGCGGCGAGGACGGCAGTGTGCGCATCTGGGCGCGCGGCGACTGCGTGGCGCACCTGCGACTGCCCGCGCAGTCCGTGTGGAGCGTCGCGTGTCTGGACAACGGGGACATCGTCACAGGTCAGTAGGACTTCAGCCCGTAGCACATGTTCGTTAGCGTACCACGCCCACGCCACGCCGTGACAAAGAAAATCATGTATTCGTGATATATAGTCGTGCTACGAAATGTTATATAGACACGAAAGTTTCTATGGATGGACGGATGTTTGTTGCTCTTTCACGCAAAAACTAATGACTGGATTATAATGAAACTTTACAATAATATAGCTCATAAAACAGAATAACACATAGGCGCCTATTCATAAACGTGATATAAAGTTACGCCACCTTTTAGCAACACGATTTAAGGGACGTGAGGTTTACCTAGGTTTGTGAATAACAGCAATAGGCTATAATTTATAAAGATCCTGTGCAATCGAAGTCGCGGGAAGAAGCTAGTAGGTTATAAAGAATATGGTTTGTTAAAGAATAGTTTGTATTAGTCGGTCATTAATAAATGTTGAATTTGAATTAAATGTCATCGAAATGTCTGGAACTCAGTCCTCAGCTTTAAAACACAATAATCCCATTTGTAAATTGGATTGGATACTTACATTCTAGATTTTGTTTCGTTAATTAATTCAAACCTGCAGGTTCTAGTGACAGCGTGGTTCGTGTGTTCACCAAGGACCCGGCTCGGTACGCCGACGAGGCCACGCTGAAGGTCTTCGCGGATGAGGTGGAGACGCTACAGGCAGCCGCGCAACAGGAGATTGGAGGGTTCAAGCTGTCGGAGTGAGTTGGTGGACACTTCAAAAGCAAAGAATATATTTATAGTTTTACCTACTGTTATAGTATAAATATGTATCCTCCAGGTTACCGGGTCCCGAAGCGTTACTGGAGCCCGGCAAATCGGACGGCGCGACCAAGCTGGTCCGGCGCGGGACCAACGTGAAGTGCTACTCGTGGAGCGCGGCGGCGAACACGTGGAACGAAATCGGCGACGTGATGGGCGCCAACCCGCCGGGTGAGGGGAAGACCATGTTTCAGGGACAGGTAAGTGGTAGTTAAGGCAACCAAACTCCTTACTAGGAACCACCAACATCATTCCTGGGAGCAACCAAACTCGTTACTAGGAACCACCAACATAATTCCTGGGAGCAACCAAACGCATTCCTAGGAGCAATCGAACTCATTCCAGAGAGCAACCGAACTCATTCCTGGGATCAACCAAACTCATTCCTAGGAGCAACCGAACTCATTCCAGGGAGCAACCGAACTCATTCCTAGGAGCAACCGAACTCATTCCTGGAAGCAACAACTCAATCCTAGGAGCAACTAAACTCATTCTTGGAAGCAACTGAACTCAATCCTGGGAGCTACCAAACTCATACCTAGGAGCAACTAAACTCATTTCTGGGAGCAACCGTACTCCTTCCAGAGTTTTTTGGTCCCTTTATGCAAGTAATATATTGTGCACGTGAACATTGGTTTAAAGTTCACATGATATATGTGGATTTTAAAAAAATACGTGCAAACACACACAATGTAGGTAAACGTCGTTAGTCATTGTCCAATGTGTTTTCAGGAGTACGACTTCGTGTTTAGCGTGGACATCACCGAGGGCGCGCCGCCCATCAAGCTGCCCTTCAACAAGACAGAGGACCCCTGGGTAGCGGCACAAGCGTTCATACACAAGTAAGACTCTTTTCACATACTCATACATCACGAACGAGTACACGTTTAGTAACCCTCATACAATCAGTAATCTATGGTTGCTGTATGTAGCCGTTTTTTTGTAATGAGATTTTCAAAGTGAGAGATAAAAAAGCAAGCTTTCTTAAGTTGATAATATTATAATTGATGGCGTTGCACCGAAGTCAAGTCTCATCGTAAAAAATTGCCATAAAAATATCAGTTGAATAAATGTTTGTGTAATTTTAAACAATCCAAATTAATCACAATACTTATTCGCATTGATCTCCTATAAACAACTAGATACACAGTCTGCCTTCTAAAAATGTCCGAGCGCAAAGGTCCAAACGGATGAAAACCCTCATTTGCTTTATTGTACATTATTTGGACGTTAACAATGGACCCTTATTTGAACGTTTTTTTAAATTGTTTTAGTAAGACCTTTGTGTATCTAGTTGTTTAAAGGAGATCAATGCTTATTCGACCAAAAAACGTTAACCGTCATCGTCATACACATATCTAATTTTCATACTTAACGAGGTAGTGTAGTCACTCTGAAAACATTGGCGCGTATTCATAAACTAGATTTAAGTTACGTCACCGTTTAGGGGGCCTTTTTATCTTATCCTTTATTACCGAAGTGTGAAAGGGATAACAACACGATTTAAGGGAAGTGGGGTTTAACTAGATTTATTAATAACAGCAATTGTATTTTGTTTTACTAAATAGGCAATAAAATATTCATTTTTATTTCAGAAACAACTTGCCACAAGTGTACCTGGAGCAAGTGGCTAATTTTATTATTACCAACGCCAAATTGGATACACTGCCTGCTTCTAGTAATGGGTAAGTTATGAGGGGCGGTTAAATAAGGGGCTTAAATTATATACAATCGTTTTGTTTCTTAAATAATTTCGGCTTGTCTTATTAAAATCTACGGTATATTTTTGGTTAACATATAAATCGTCCCACTGCTGGGCAAAGGTCTCCCCCCCCCCCCCTCCTTCCATCCACCCATCCCTGTATCTAACGACATCGTCTCTCCACCTACGCCGAGGTCTGCCCCGACGCCGGCGACCGTCCAATGGCACCCATTCTGTGACAGTCCGGGCCCATCGATGCGGCACACGTGGCCCGCCCAGTGACACTTTAATGTAGCTGCTTTGCGGGCCACGTCTGCTACGCCAGTTATCGATCGCAGGGTTGTTTCTGACACGGTCCGTTCTCCTCACGCCCAATATGCTGCGTTCCAGGATCTTTAGTCAATTACCATTCTGGGCACCGTAGGTTAGGATAGGCAAGATGAAAGAATTATTGAAAGGCAACCTTCCATTAGGCGTCGGGGCAGACCTCGGCGTAGGTGGAGAGACGATATCGTTAGATACAGGGATGGGTGTCTGGAAGAGGCTCAGGACAGGGATGGATGGAAGAGGAGGGGGGAGACCTTTGCCCAGCAGTGGGACAATTTATAGGTTAACAAAAAAAAAACTTCCATTGTCACTAAAGAGGAAACTTGTCGACATTTACTACTTGTGTATTTATTTATATTGTTTTAAAAATTCTCCAGTTTCGCCGACCCGTTAACGGGTGAGTCCCGCTACGTGCCCGGCTCTGGTCCTGTGGGCGGACTGCCGCCGCCGTCCTCCGCCGACCCGTTCACCGGCGCCGGCGCATACACCACCGCCGCGGCCGCAGCGGCCAATGAGAAGCCGCTCATACCGCACGACGCGTATATCAGGTAGAAAATATGTACTATATTTATTAAAATATTGTGGGTAATTGTGTAGTGTGGACCAGATGGAGGGCTGACCTTCGCAAGATGGCTGCCACGGACAGGATTCAGAGGGCCGTGAGTAGGGTTGTTGGCGCGCTTTGGGAGAGGCCTGCGTCCAGCAGTGGACTGATACGGGCTGATGATGATGGGTAATTCTGGGTGCGTTATATAAAACTAACCTAAATCTGACTAAAATGCTGCCTCTCTTTCCTATACCACAGTTATAAAAAAGACTACTTCGAATTTTTTTTTTGCAATTTTGGTTTTACTAAAAACCTTACCAATCTATTTCAATTTGTCGAATGAATCAAGGTCAACCTGTATACTCTCCTATTTCAGATTTGACCAGGCCAACCTGAAAGCGATATACGATAAGCTGAAAGAGTTCAACGGTAAAATAGGAGACGGCTCGAGCGCCATGACGGAGACGCAGCTAGAAAATATCGTTAAATTAGGAGAATTGGTGAGTGAAGTAATAAGACAAGTGGTATTTTAAATAAGGATATATATTACAGGAAAAATCTTTCTTTAACTGTCAATTAAGCCGTTTAGCAATTTGTATCGATACGAGTCTGTGCTGTCGTCACCACCAGTGAACCATTTCTGTGTGTAAGAATTTGTGTAAGTATATGTCTGTCTGGGTTCCCTATTTTTGTGCATAAATTGTTATGTCATAATATAACATGGCATACTTTAAATTGTCCTAGTTATAACTACGCATAATAGTCATTAGGCATAACTTTATAGGTATAATATTATTAAGCATAACTACAAACAGCATAAAGATTGTTAAGAATAATATTATAAAGCCTAAATAAACTTTGTCATAAAGATATTGAGACATAATTGTAATAATCATATTAATTATTCGCCGAAAAATATACTCCTGAAGTTTTAAAAACAAAAATTAAACCAAGGGCCACCCCCGCCGCACCGTAACCAACTATTACACTATGGTACCTAAGTTATATCTGATATACCTACCTAATACCTACTTTTTGATTGTATATAAAATAAACATGTTGGCGGCTTACGGGTGGCCCAAGGGCCACCCCGCCGCACCGTAACCTACTATTACACTATTGTACCTAAGTTATATCTGATATACCTAATACCTACTTTTTGTTTATATATAAAATAATCATGTTGGCGGCTTACGGGTGGCCCAAGGGCCACCCCCGCCGCACCGTAACCTACTATTACACTATGGTACCTAAGTTATATCTGATATACCTAATACCTACTTTTTATTTGTATATAAAATAAACATGTTGGCGGCTTACGGGTGGCCCAAGGGCCACCCCCGCCGCACCGTAACCTACTATTACACTATGGTACCTAAGTTATATCTGATATACCTAATACCTACTTTTTGTTTGTATATAAAATAAACATGTTGGCGGCTTACGGGTGGCCCAAGGGCCACCCCCGCCGCACCGTAACCTAATATTACACTATGGTACCTAAGTTATATCTGATATACCTAATACCTACTTTTTGTTTGTATATAAAATAATCATGTTGGCGGCTTACGGCCCCGCCGCACCGTAACCTACTATTACCTAATACACCATACATACAACACCAATACCAACAAAAAAGAAGAAATACACAGACCAACATAACCGCCTTGACAAAATTATCAACAATAAAAATGAATACACTTCAAAACTTGCCTATTTACAAGCTATTGCTAAAAATTTACATTTAAAATGAAAGGAATTATATTGCATGAAAATTATATTAAAAAAATAACATTACATTCATTTCAAACAAACATTATGAATAAATACATTTAAATTATTAAAGTGTGTTTCAATTATGCCTTTTGTTATTTATGTATAATATCTATTAGACGAATAAACAATATGCCATAAAACAATATGGAAATCAAAATTAGGGCAAAAACGATTAGCCCAAACTAGAATTATGCTTAGTTAGATTGTATGCCCAAAAACAATTATGACAAAATATGATTATGACAAAAAACATTATGCCTAACTCATTATGCTAAATTAAAATAGGACAAAAAAATTATGCGAAAAAAAGGGATCCCGTCTGTCTGTCTGTACCCCATAGTACAGTCGAAATGACATAGTCCTGGCTTTTTAAATAATTTATTTAAATAAAATTGTAACGTAATAGAGCTTGGTGGCTCAGTGGTTGAGTCAATGGACTTACTATACAAAGGTCCCAGGTTCGATTCCCAGTCAGGGCAGCCATGTACCAATGAGTTGTCCTCGGTTTTTTCGACGGAAAAACTTACGTACATTACGTCCCGAGTGAAATGAAATGAGTTTATTTGCTCGAAACACGGCGAATGAAAACATCGTGATGAATCCGCCAATCCGCAGTGGGTCCACGTGGTGGATCATGGCCCCAGCTCCCTCGATGTAAGGGAAGGTCTGTGCCCGAGCAGTGGGGCAACATAAATAGACTGATGATGTAACGTTTCTATTATCTGTGCTAGAGGAATTGAAATCGCTCCCCAAGGTTTACCATTGGTGTACTGTCAATGGTACATGGAATCCTTTCTGCTATAAATGTCATAACTTATGTATCGTCATTTGTTCCAGAATAGTAATTACAATCCAGAAACGGTAACGTTATTGAAGAAATCGTTAGAATGGCCAAAAGGTGAGCATTTTATCTGCGTACACAGTCGCTTATCTAACACAATTGTTATTAGTAGTTTTATTTCAACATAGACACGTTTCTGTTACAGAAATATTATTCCCAGTATTAGACATCACCCGACTAGCAGTGAGAAATAAAGATGTGAACGGTCAGCTATTTGATACGACGTACGGACCTAACTTTGTCAAGTATCTACTTACACTACTAGCGCCAGGTATGTTGAATTTACGTAGTACTTGTTGAATTTACGTAGTACTTGTTGTATTTACGTAATACTTGTTGAATTTACGTAATACTTGTTGAATTTACGTAGTACTTGTTGTATTTACGTAAACTTGTTGTATCTTCGTAATACTTGTTGTATTTACGTATTTCTTGTTGAATTTACGTATTACATGTAGAATTTACGTACTACTTGTTGAATTTACGTAGTAAAACCGAAACTGACAGTCTTTTTCAACTTAACGTTTTTTAACGATGTGTGATAGTGACAAAACACGGTTTATGGGGAGTGACAGGTTAAATTATGTTTGTGGCTTTTACAGATAACTTGCCAGCGAATCAAATGCTGTCAATGCGAGTATTAGTCAACGCATTCTCTGACCTGCCCGGCGAGATGTTAGTACTAGCGGCGAGGGAGAGCGTAGTGCACTCCATCATCTGTCTCACTCAGCTCAGCAACAATGCTCAGGTGAGATCGAGAGATTATCAATTCAATAGAATTCGAGCGTATACTTAAGCCTGGGCCATACTGCGAGCTAGCACGGGAGCGACGGCCGCGAAATATCAAACATATGAAACAGCCCCCATATGTTAGATTTTTCGCGCCAGGCAAAGACTTAGGTAAGAAGGAAACTTCAATAAAAAAAAATTTCATCTCTTTCTTATGGCACATTTGTCTAAGTCATCTAATTTGTCAATAGACGTGCTCTTTTTTCACTATTTTCTTAACGCGGACGTACTATAGTACCCAATAAATGTTTTTGTATGTATTATAATAAATGGAGAAAAAAAAATTTTTTTCTCCATTTATCTTTATGCTTATGATTGAACCGAACAATACTAAAACAGACTAAAGAATCCCTGTTCTGTTCGCAGATCGCCGCCGCGTCCCTGCTGCTGAACCTGTGCGTTGCGCTGGCGCAGCAGGCCGACACGCTCGACCTCACCGACTGCCTCGTGCAGCTGCTCAACAGGATCACGGACCAAGAGGCATACTTCAGGTTACCATAAAACCCTCGTTCTTATTAACTTACGTACCAAATGTGGTGACTCTTAGCCATCATTTAGTACAATGTTCTTCGATGAGTGATGTAGTGTATGTGTGCGTGCAAATAGTGCCTAGTTCAGTGCTTGATATTGGTAAATACATTGCCACATTTCAATGGAGCTTTGCACCACCAACAAAACTACGTGACCATTTAAGCTGTATCATTTTGTTGGGGACTTGTTACAGGTTTCATATTGCATAATCAGTATCATTTTCTACTACTCTCGCAACTCCTATAGAAGAATAACAAAAACAATGAATAATTCGCTTCGATTTCTAATAAATTCTAAATAAATAGGGTCAGCGTAGCCCGACGGATTGATGACGAAACGACTAATTTAGTAACAATTTGAATTCAACTTTACTTACTGTAACATACGACTGTAATCGGTATAGCGAAGTGACTGCGCGTGACGCCGTCGAGTCGCGCGGAGGATCTCAATTTATCGTATATAAATAAAGTAAATAAGGTTGAATTCTAATTGTTACTAAATTAGTCGTTAGGAATACTATTCGCTATTATTACTTGCTTGTTCTTCGTGGGCCTTGCTTAATTACCGATGTTATAATGATATGTCCCCAGAGCCCTGGTCGCGCTCGGCACGCTCCTAGCGGAGTCTCCCAACAAGCTTCCCATACAGAGCAAGGTGGTCTCCAACACACAGCTCCACAACCGACTCAAGCGAGACAGCGCAGACGGACGCGTAGACCCGAACCTTAGGAAGATATCCGCGTGCTCATATCAGGTCGTGAGGCTGTTATGAACAGGCTATACAAGTAGGATGTTTGTGAACTAATTTAATAATGAGGCCACGGCATTCGTCAAAGACCGATTCGCATAGACGTCGCAAAGGCTATCTTGCAGATTCGTTTTCTAGCACAACAATAGTGGAGAAAATTGATGGACACTCTTAGGCGCGTATTCATAAACTTGATTTAAAGTTACGCTACCGTTTAGCTTTCTATCTTAACTCTTTTTAATGAACTGTGAAAAGGATAGCAACACGTTTTAAGGAAAGTGAGGTTTAACTAAGTTTATGAGTAAGGCTGGTTTTAGAGTCATGTTGACCGTCGGCGATGAAAAGTGTAGGTGACTTTTAATTAAGGTTGAGATTTTCTCAAACAGTACTCGACTGTAAATGGGGGACCTGCAAATATCAACAACTTTTCTCAACGCAGTCGGCGAACACGAAAGAGGGTAGATCGTTTGGTATCACCCTTCTGACGTTCAACACTCACCGACTTCAGTCTACTCGTGACCATGATGGCTGCAATGCTGTCGAAATATTGAGACATCAATAATAAATGTTTAACACAGTAATTCCCGTTTTATTATTTAATAAGTACTTGACTGATTTTTGAAAATACAATTTATATTGTGTACTCTAAACTATCTACTAAAAAAGATATTCTACAATCGAACAAGTAGTTCTTGAGAAAATCTTAACCTTATTGCGGTCCTCTGTATACTTTTCTGTCTTCGACTGTACGTCCAGTAACATTACCGCGATTTACTGAGACAATTTTAACCCCAATTCAACATCTAATAATTGTTTTTCAAATTTAAACGATTTATTGCAGTCACAAAGACCATATAAGTGTTAGTACGTACTTAAGACTATGTTAGTGTTTACATGAGGTGTATTACGTGCTATACATGCGACTTAGGTCCGACTCTGAGACCCCGGGACATGTTTTTAAATATTTTTAAGGCGCTATTTGGTTGTCAAAAGCAAGACATAAGATGCCCCGCAGCGGCGGAGTGAAGAGCATGGCGGCATGAATTTTGGCAGAGAAATAAAAATACGCTAACAAAAATCATTTTTTAAAACAAGCTCTTGTATTTATTACTACTTTTTGACATATACTTTGTATGAATAACTATTTCGGTTTAGATAAAATTTTCATTTTAAAAGACATGGTTTATGGGTATGTTTGCGATTTTTTTCTATCGAGCGAAGTTTGTCCAATCGTGTATCGGTATTCATCAGTCTCTAAATAGACACCCCAAGGTTGCTATATATATTTTTGTCAGACGTTTAATTTTAGTAGTTAGTGCCTTCGTAGAAAAACTGAAAATACGCGCATACGGCGCCTTAATAGTTTGACGAATGCAGCGGCTATCGTAATTTTGTACTATGCATCGACTGTTATATAGTTTACATATCTTTGGAGAATGGCAGAAAGTCAAGTGAATTTACTTGTATTTTTTTTAGTAGTACTAGAGATACTTAGGTGTGTCATTTGTACTACCAGTTGTACTTCTTGGTAGTACTACCGGCACGGAGGGGCAGTGTCCTTGACAACAATGAACTTATACTTCTGTATTTCACAATGAAATATCACTTTTTAAACTTTCACGGTTTGTAAACGGGAATTACCGTGTTAAACATTTATTATTGATGTCTCGATATTTCGACAGCATTGCAGCCATCATGGTCACGAGTACACAATAATAAATGTTTAACACGGTAATTCCCGTTTTATCTAATTAATAAAAGTTTAAGAATCTGAAAATATTTGAGTAATGTGAAATTAAATAATTAAATGTTGACGAAATTATCTAAAAAATGTGATCTCATTATTTCATTCTCCATTGCTATTCTAATAAAAGGCTAATATGTCATAAGAAAATATTTTATTCAATAAATGGAATGTAGTACAGTCGACAACAAATACAAATAATCATAAATATTTCGATTATGAGTAACAAATAAATTAAAAGATATGGTGTGATGTTGACTGTACTATCATTAACATAGCGTTATTAATATTACAAGATTTACAAAGCAATAAAAATGTCTTCAACAAAATACATTTTATACAGTGATAATACATGTAAAATTTAATTTATACCTATGTTTTATTTAATTTACAATAATTAAAATATCCTATCACATTTTCTCCCTCCATTACAAGAATCTCAGATATATTTTTCGTTATAATTATTACAGTATATAATAATTCCAGAGCCAAGATTCCATAGACAATTTTGAGTACGAGCTTTAGCGTAAGCTCGCTCTTGCAAACGTCTTTTGACGTTTGGAGTGAGCTCGCGCTAACATTAAGCTCGAAACTGTCTATCAATCTTGTCTACCAACCAATGCCTTAAACTTAAATATAATAAAAACATGTTTTGAGATTAGATTTTTCTTTCAAATAAGAACCCGACTCTTATTTATTCCAATCACGTGGACTAAACCATTTGATCATTTCTGAGTCATACATATTTGTAGCAATTCTAGACGTACACTAAGATTAGTCGCCGTTGCTAGGCGTCCCGCTCGCTCTTACGCGATATAGCGACATATGTGAACGACAGTGACTGCTGAGCTGCGTTTGGGATTAAGCTCGACACACACAGCCGCGATCTGTTGAAACGCATGTCCCGCCTCATTTTCTGCCATCGTTACCTACTGGACGTAGAACGCAAGCCTCAGATCGTTACCGGACGTTAAAATGCCCAGAAAATGAGACGGGGCATGCGTTTCAACTGATCACATTCCCAGTGAGTGAACGAGCGGGCGCGGCTACTATGTATGCGCTGGAACCCGCGCCCGCTCCCCACGCTATTGATGTATTTGGGACCTAAGTGACAGACTTAGGAGCCGCTACAGAATTAGCTACATACATTGTTGATTTATTAGTCGATTTTTGTCAGAATTCTTAGGCCAGTTTTGAGCACGAACTTACATACGACTGACTTTTGACAGTCGCGACTACAAGACTTACAGTTGTAAGATCTGTCTAAAATCAAATCAATTTATTGCTTCATGTGGTACATACATGGTGTTACATTTTAATGACTCTCGCACGACACCCTGCAAGGGCACTGCAACTTAATATCATCATCATCAGTCTATTTATATTGCCCCACTGCTCGGGCACAGACCTTCCCTTACATCGAGGGAGCTCGGGCCATAATCCACCACGCGGGCCCAGTGCGGGTTGGCGGATTTCACATGCATAAGATTTTTTTTTCTTCTACGACATGCAGGTTTCATCACGATGTTTTCCTTCACCGTTTTTGAGAGCACTCGGTAAATGTACGTAAGTTTTTCCATCGAAAAAACCGAGGATAACTCATTGGTACATGGCTGCCCTAGCTAAGAAGCGAACCTGGGACCTCCATATTGCAAGTCCATTGACCCAACCACTGAGCCACCGAGCTCTTAACTTAATATACCTACTTAATAATTTTACATTTTATTGTCCATCTATCAAAACTGTAGCGGTCACTAAGTCGAATCTGTCACTATTGTTCATATGCTACGCGTAAGAGCGAGCGGGACGCCTCGCTTAGAAGCAACTTATATCTAATATTACGCAATCTGGAATAGCTACTATTGTCATAGACTATCGGTCTTAATTTTACTTACAAAAAGGAGTAAGAACCTCATCTAACCGACCTCTACTTTTTCTTCTTCAACTCTTCAAACCGTCGATTAAGGTCTTCGAAGTCTATCTCGTCTGGTGCGTTCGCGTCTGTTGTGTTGTTAGTACTGGAGTTGTTGCTATGCGGTACGGACGGTAGCACCAGGTCTGACGGTACGGACGGTAGGTCCGGCAGCTCGGGGAAGAGGTTGGGGGTAGCTGGGGGGCGCGAGCGCGGCTGCGGGGTGGGGTGCGGGTGGACGGGGGGTGGACCGGGCTGGAAATAATAAATTGATGGATATATCAGTAATCCAAAAAAGGGAATATATCCATAAATGGGAACTCAATAAGGTTTTGTAAAAAATACCCAACCGATTGTAAAAATATTTTACTAGTGGATAGTTTAGACCTTAGTTTATGTAAATAATGGTGTAGGTAAGTAAATCCCTCACACATAGTACAGGTCATATTATTTAAGTATATATAATTTATTTATCTTATATTATTTTTTGTTGCTGTTATTTTTTAATTATTAACTTCTGGTTTTTATTATTATTATGTATATTACCTACTATTATTATTTATCAACTTATTAGAATCTTATTTTTCCTCCCAATTTATTATTGTAATCAGGTGAACTTCTTTTGTGGCGTACTAAGTATTGTATTTGTGATATATGTAAATCAATTGACATTGCTGTGAAGTTTATAAAACAATAAATAAATAAATGTAAAAAAATGACCGCCAAAAATTTTAGCCGCTTTGTCTAGTCACTTCTACAATCAAGACGAATCTAACGACTCATATGTTAAAATTCATCAAGCCGTTTAGGCTGTAGGGCGTGCCAAAGAAGTTACCTATTTACTTGCAAAAAAATAATATACCTTATTCAAACTTCGAGCCTAGAAGACTAATAAGAAGCCATATCAAGCTAAAGTAACAAATTAGTTAGATAAAACGGGAATTACCGTGTTAAACATTTATTATTGATGTCTCGATATTGTCTACTCGTGACCATGATGGCTGCAGTGCTGTCGAAATATCGAGACATTAATAATAAATGTTTAACACAGTAATTCCCGTTTTATCTAATTAATGTGTATACAAACCGTGAAAGTTTAAAAAGTGATATAAAGTAACAAAATAAATTAGCAAAATAAAATTATAACATTTACCGTATAATGATTGATACTGTCGTAAGCTGGTGGTAGGTTGCTCATTTCCTCCTGCAAAATAGAACCGGTCTCACTCGACAACACACCACAAGGACAGGGCAAACAAAAATACACGCAACTGAGTATTCTAGCAATATAGCGAAAACGACGAAAATAAATTAAACTATGCAATATACAAGGTACATACGTAGGTGAGTAAGTAGGTAAGGTCGAAGACAAAGAAAGGTGTACAAGAGAGTTTTTAAGGTTGAGATTTTCTCAAAAACTACATGACCTATTGTAAAAATTCTTTCACTGTTAGATAGATAAAAGTTAAAACTGTAAAATAATTATTAAAATCGGTCAAGTAGTTCTTGAGAAAATCTCAACATTATTGGGACCCCCTGTATCTCTGTCTTCGACTGTACTACAAGCATTGATCTCCTATAAACAACTAGATACACAGTCTGCCTTCTAAAATGTCCGAACGTAAAGAAGGTCCAAACGGATGAATGGACATTTGCTTTATTGGACGTTAACAATGGACCCTTATTTGGACGTTTTTTAAATTGTTTTAGTAAGACCTTTGTGTATCTAGTTGTTTATAGGAGATCAATGACTACAAGTTATCATTACATATTGTGGCATGCGTGTTTTAAAATCAAATTAAATCTGACAGTTATAAAGAAAAGTGACAACATAGCTATATTTCTTACCCCAGCGCCAGACATGTGCGCAAATGTTTGCAAATATGCTCGAATTTGATGTTCATTGACGGTTTTTATGACGTCGTAGTTACAGATTCAGTACAAAGCTGTCAATGGTAGTTAAAAGGAGTATCTCGTGCATACCTGTAAGAAACTGTTGCTCAAATTCTTGGAGTCCACCCCTGGGGGCAGGTTGTAGCCCATGGGCGGTTGGCTCGGCCCGCCGTAGTTCTGCGGCGCTGGTGGGGTCGCTATGAAACCGCCTGCTTTGCCGCCAGAAGGCTGCTGCGAAATATTCAACACTTAAGCCACCGATGGACTCCGTTTAACGTGCAAGAACTGCATACTTGTATTTCCAACTCGCTCAGTTCTTGGGAGCGGAGCAGAGTAATTACGGGCTCCGTTTAACTCGAAATGACAAATAACATAGTAGCGTTTCTATTAAAGTGGTTGAAATGAGTCCAACGCGGCGACAACAACAAAAACTCTTTGTTGGTTGGTGGAAATGTAAACCTATTTCATTTAAGGCGCTATATGGTTGTCAAAGGCAAGAGTGAAACACAAGATGCCCCGCAGCGACGGAGTGAAGAGCACGGCGCAGTGCCTCGATATTCGTATTTTTATGAATTTTGGATGAATTTTGGCAGGGAAATAAAAATATGCCAACAAAAACCAGATTTTTTAAAACAAGCTCTTGTATTTATAGTACCTTACCTTTTGATATATATTTTGTATGAATAACTATTTCGGTTTCGATATAATTTTCATTTTAAAAGACATGGAAGGAGTATGTTTGCGATTTTTTTCTATCGAGCGAAGTTTGTCCAATCGTGTATCGGAATTCATCAGTCTCTAAATAGATACCCCAAGATTGCTATATATATTTTTTTTCAGACGTTTAGTTTTAGTAGTTACTGCCGTAGCCTTCGTAGAAAAACTGAAAATACGCGCATACGAAGCCTTAAAAATTCATTTAAACGGAGTCCGTTCAGCTTAGCCGAAATGGCGCGGTGGCAACCCGGCTTTAGGTAATCCATTTCAAAAGGCCAGGGGTCCTGAAGTTTTATAGCAGGATTAACGTCACCGCCGACTTACCGATGGATAGCTGAAGGGCTGTACATTGGGCGGGGGCAGATTCGGCATGCTGGGCATCTGAGGCATCTGCGGAGGCGGCGGGTAGCCGATGAAGCCGGGAGGCATCGGCGGCCCGTTGATGTCTATCAGCAGAGCGTCGCGACCTACAAAGGTGAGGTCTTATAATCTAGGGTTCTAGGGCCCATATTAATAAACCGCCCTTAACTCTTATTGCTTAACAAGCTATTTATTCCACTAAATTCTCTACCCAAAGGTTGTCTGGGAGAGATCGCTTTAAGCGATAAGACCGCCGATTATGATGCTGTAGCCTATTTCTTTTTTGGATTAACAAATATTTTTCTTGTCGATCTTGAGAGTGAACTTAAGATGGAGTTAATACTAATAAACATGGTATTTACATAGTAAACGAACTTATTTTGGTGAAACAGCTGATTTAATGTGTATTTTAATAGTAGTACCAACCTTCCTCCTCCCTCATGACATTCTCATCAGGAGTATACTCGACATTATAATTCTTAGCTATCTCTATGAGGTACCTCTCCACCAGTATCTTGGGTGGACTGTGGACAGACATCTTATGTGTCAGTTTCTCGCTCAACGTGTTGACATTCTCGTTTCTGCACGCATCTGCGTAAATCTTGCCGTATTTTGCGGTGAATAGATCTGATATTACTTTGAGCTCCTGTAAATAAGAATAATCTAATTAAACCAGAATTGGGATTAAAAAATGCTGAATAACTATCTATTTATTGTTAACATTATCAGGACACCACATGCAATTTGTTTATCATACTTATGGTATTATCGTACATCGAGAGAGCATGCGCCATGATCCACCACGCGGGCCCACTACGGCCTAGTGAATTACATGCCTTGATTTTTTCCTATGGCATGCAGGTTTCATCATGATGTTTTCCTTCACCGTTTTGAGAGCACTAGGTACATATTATTTCCTGCTTAACATAGTTGTTAATGTCTGGAACTAACTCCCAGACAATGTTACATTAATAATATTAATATTTATTATTACACATAAGTAATTATATTATTTATCATGTTAAATAATTATGTTGTTTTCTTATTATCAGTTAAATTATTCAAAAACAAATTGGGCAACTTGTAAACAAAAAGAATAACCTACTTATATTAGAATATGCTTGTAAACAAGAAGAAAGAAGCAAAAGATTTTTCAAACTCTTCAAACACTTCAATGTTATATCAGTAAGCTGCCTGTTGATTATTAAAATATCTTTAATAATCAACTAGCTGCTACTGAGTACTCATTATGGAAGGCGACAAAGAAAATTAAACGTCCTATCACTTCACAACCACCGATTCTCAACAAACATAATGAATGGGCTGCTAGTGACAAGGATAAGGCACAGGCATTTGCTGACCACTTAGCTGAGGTATTCACACCAAATCAAAATCTTGGCCCGCCTGAGGTTGCAATGGAAGTTAATGAGCTTCTCAATTACCCACATCAACTTGATCTACCAATTAAAAAATGTACCGATACTGAAGTTATCTCCGTCATAAATAATCTTGCCAAAAACAAAGCTCCAGGATACGAACTGATAACAGGCAAAGTGCTCAGAGAGCTACCACAGGAAGGGATAAGATTCCTTACACAGCTATATAATGCCATATTATGGAGAGGATTTGTGCCGGAACAATGGAAAATAGCCCAAATAATAATGATTTTAAAACCAGGCAAGAACCCCGATGATGTCAAATCATACCGACCTATAAGCTTTGTCAAATCATACCGACCTATAAGCTTATTACCTATAACTTCTAAAATCATGGAAGTGCTATTTTTAAGGAGACTTAAAATAATAATTAAAGAAAAAGAACTGATTCCAGACCACCAGTTTGGATTCCGAGAAAAGCATAGCACAATTGAGCAGATACACAGACTTGTTGACAATATCAATGACACCTTCGAGCAGAAGAAATATTGCTCAGCAGCCTTCTTGGACATATCGCAGGCGTTTGATCGCGTATGGCACGAGGGCCTCCTATTCAAGATCAAGAAACATTTACCGCACAATTACTTTGTTTTTCTAAAATCATACCTAAGCGATCGTCTATTCCTAGTGAAACAAGGAGAAGACACAACGGCCCTCAATAAAATACAGGCAGGCGTCCCTCAGGGCAGTGTGCTCGGACCAACCTTATATCTGCTATATACGGCTGACCTGCCACAGACAGATGGAGTGGTAATAGGCACCTTTGCTGATGATACTGCGGCTATGGCTGTAGATAACTGCCCTCATGAAGCATCTGCTAAACTACAAAAATGTCTTGATGATATCTCACTGTGGCTTAGAAAATGGCGTATAAAGGCCAATGAAACGAAATCTGTGCAAATAACATTCACCACGCGGCGAGAAACTTGCCCGCCAGTCAAACTAAATAATGTAGAAGTACCACAGGCTTGTGAGGCCAAATACCTTGGTTTATACCTGGATCGTAGACTAACCTGGCGGAAACATATTTTTACTAAAAGACTGGCATTGAGTCTACAACAAAGGAAAATGTACTGGCTACTGGGACCTAAGTCACAACTGTCTCTGGAGACTAAACTTCTTCTCTACAAATGCGTACTCAAACCCATTTGGTCGTATGGTGTCCAGCTTTGGGGAACGTCAGCCAATTCCAACATTGAAATCCTACAGAGATTACAGTCTAAACTGCTGCGTATGATCTCTGGTGCTCCGTGGTACATCACAAACAAGCAACTGCATCATGATTTAAGAATCCAAACAGTCTGTGAGGAGATTACAGCAAGAGCCAAAACCTATGCAACCAGAACTGAGAACCACCCAAACAAATTAGCAACTGGCCTAATGCGCAGTAGGAGAGTCTTCAGGAGATTGAAGAGGAAAGCTCCACAAGATTTGCTGCGAAATGCAACAGCGGACTAGTCACTGGACTCGTACCGCGCAAGCCAATGGATAAATTCATGAAGTGCAGCTGAATGTCCCTGTGACAGATTGCGGCAAGAAAAGAAGCTTTAAAAAAAAAAAAAAAAACATAGTTGTTAATGTCTGGAACTAACTCCCAGACAATGTTACATTAATAATATTAATATTTATTATTACACATAAGTAATTATATTATTTATCATGTTAAATAATTATGTTGTTTTCTTATTATCAGTTAAATTATTCAAAAACAAATTGGGCAACTTGTAAACAAAAAGAATAACCTACTTATATTAGAATATGCTTGTAAACAAGAAGAAAGAAGCAAAAGATTTTTCAAACTCTTCAAACACTTCAATGTTATATCAGTAAGCTGCCTGTTGATTATTAAAATATCTTTTGTCCCTTATTACCCAAACCGATATAACAAGTAACGGCTTACCTGAACATCGGTATGCATTCTAGGGGCCACCCAAATGAGAGTGGATATGGCCTCAGCGAGACCCTCATCCAGTTCCTTCATCTGTGTGACGAGGCCAAACCTTGCCAGCACCAGATCACAGTACATTTCTACTATCTCCATAGCTTCCACCATATAATCCTCTCTGTGAATAAAACGTGATATGTCTTATAGAATGAATAGAGCCAAAGATTTGAATCTATACATCAAGCCGTTCAGTGTAATTTCATACATTGGTTGATGAACGACTGATGTATGAAATTCACACCAAATGGGCAGAGGCCTATCTGACGATTTATATCTTTGGATAGTATAGCATTAGACAAAAGGTTAAATGCTGCTGTGGTGTGAATCAACTTATAAACCACAGGACATAATCTGACTGTACAAACATAAGATCCCGATTTGAACATAAATAATGTTACTGTTTAAGGCATCATTGTATAGACCACTTAATTAATTTACATGTGATTTGATTGCGTTCAAGGCTAAAAACATTCACCTTCATTGCTCAAGAATACATAAAACTTTTAAATCTCAAATAAGTACTTACGTGATATTAAAAGTGTTTACGATTATGACTCACCTAATTATGTGTTCGACGCGTATCTTGGCCCTTTCGCTTTTCCCAGCAGCGATATATTCAGCAATTTCCTTACGAGCCTTCTGAGCTAGTTCGGTTTTCTTCTTTTCCAGCAGTTTGAGACGGTTTATAGCAAGCCTCAAGTGGGTTTTGAGCTTTGTATAGTTTGGGTTTGTTGAAAACATCTTGTTTTACGATTATTTTACACTATTTACTAGACTAAAGTAATAAAATTCAATTCGAACGATGAGTAATACTAGCGCAAAATTGTGTTGTTTTGCATGAATCATCCATCGAAAAACAATCGTGCTGTCAATGGCTGTCAACGTCAAGTCCATAAACGTCAAAATGACAGGAAAGTTGCGTTTAGTTTATACATATTTTTGGCAATTCAATTGATATTAGGAATGTTCTCGTAGTGACAATCTGGCTTCTTTCTAGAATATCTCTATCACTTTGTTTCACGTTATCATCATACATTTAGAATATCCGTAGAATATCAGTCGAACCTTCTCGTCTTTTGGTTTGGGGACAACCTATTAGGCAAATTAATAACAACTTTCTCTGTTAACTTGTTGGACACTCACTACCTATAATCATAAAGATGTTACATGCGTTTTGCTAAGCTACAATATCAAAATTACGACTATGAAGTCGATTAATGAAAAATCGATACAAATGAAAAACTAATAAGCAGATCAATATGCTTTTGGGATACGCGTGTTAATTAAACAAGATATTTTTATTAGAAAATGTAACATTTTATTTAATTCCTTATACAATATTCAGATTCTTAAGTACAGTAAATTGTCATAAAGCTTTAGAAACAAGCTGAGGAAACAAGTCAGTAGTATATACTGCAAAAATGTTTAACTAATCAAATGATTAGATAATAGTAATCAATCCCTTGTTTCTAAGCCCTATTCTAATACACAAAGGATAATTTAATAATACTATTTATTCAGAGTTATATGTTTCAGTAACGATATCTGATTCATGATGCGATTACATCATCAATAATATAGGTAACAAAAATAAACATTCATTACTTACTTTATTATAATATTGTGTCTACGAATTTTGAACCAACTTGTTTCATGGCATTGTGTACCTACTTGTATTAAACATTTGTGATGTAATGATGTTAAAATAAATTACAGCAGATTTTGCTAATGGAGTTCCATTTGTAGTCCTATAAATATATAAGTACATATAAATTCAACATCAACTTATACACATTATAACTATTATTTATAAGTCTAAACATATAATAACTATTATTAACATTTCTTGGCAACTGTGGGTATTACAATAACAGATTTTATAAATTTTATAAGAGTGAAGATATTTGAAAGAAATGCCCTTAAATAACAACCAATTCTTACTCGTACATCGTACACATACAACTTCCAAAAAAAATCTTATAAGTACATAATAATAGAGTTTGTGACAAAGAATATAAACATATCATGGCCAAGACCTTTATGTCACAAAGTCTAATTTAATTTAAATACACAGGTAGATGCGTGGCACTGCTAAAGTATTATATGAGTTTTTTTAGTCAATAATACAGATCTTTAGAGAAATAATAAGCATTTTCATTTTACCTACGGTAAAAATATGAGTTAGGTAGGCGGTAACTAAACATGCCAAAGTTTTATAGGTACCTATATAATATAACTATTACTAGCAATAGCAGTTCCACCCTGTATACCACATTATATTCGATGATTAACAATTTCATTGTGGTTGTGATGAATTGACATAAATTACAATGTGTATTTTCTTATAGTAGTTAAGTACCAAACAAACATCTCGAGATAGATAAAGTAAGTAGCTACTCAACAATATTGGGAAATTCTATTATTTTGTTCATCAATTATTAACAAAAAGCAACACAACAACAATGATCAAGCTAAGCTCGATTAGATCTCATATTGTCGTTATGTGAATTATTTATGTGATAATTATTGTCACAATAATCGTTTATACATTTTGGAAACTCTATAAAACAATAAATATTTACAGAGAAAGATAACTGTATAGTCAATACTGCTATTGTGATTAGCAATAGTATTTACATAAAAAACAAAATAATACTGCTACAGTATGAAAAATACTCCAAAAAGTAGGCGTTCCTACACCTAAATACTAATTAGATCTAACATTCAGTCGTTTTCACAAGCTATATTACTTGTGGTAATAGATTGTGTCTCCAATTTCAGATGAGAATGATCAAAGTCGTCGTGCAACACAACCGTCGTAGCACTAACACTGGAAGGGCTGTGGGAATGCGTGACATTTGTACGATTGCTGTCAGCTAAATGCTCTAGTTCGTGGCTTTCCAAATTAGGTACACCTGAACAAATAGAACTAACCCGAGACACTGACTTCCTTTCTTCTATAGGCATGTCTTTCGAATTAGACCGCCCAAATAAATGCAATAAAGAGCAAAGAAAGAAGGTCGCGTAAATCCAGCTCACTGACATGATCAAAGCCATGAAAGTCCCTATTTGGGAGTATGGGAGCAGATTGGAACGCAATAGGAATATACCAGCAAATCCTGACGTGAGCGCAGCTGCTGCCGTCGGTCCAGCTGATGTCGACAATGCATACTTAACTCTGCTAGATTTACTGCCACTGGCGTTAGTGTAACTTAAAGCATAGTGCAGACTAAAATCAACAGCTAAACCTGCCGATGTTGATATCGTGACACTTTCTAATACATTTAACTTCCAACCGCTTAACACCAGAATAGCTATTGTAACAGTCGACGAGAATATCATGGCAGCAAGAGCACAAATACTAACGACAAAACTTAAAGTGGATGGAATAAGTACTATAAAACCTAACCCAGCGGATAATGACAGAGCCAACACGGTCCCACTGGCCAAAGTTTTTTGGAGATCATAAAATTGAAGATCCGATAAAAACCAACCGGACTTAATTGCTGGCGGCGCCGACAGTAATTCTTGCTGCGTCCAGTTTTCGACATGAAGGAAAAAGTCATTCATTGCGGTGTACGACATTGAATACGGCACTACACTCTCAAATTCTACAACGATAGCCGCTACAACGGGGGGAGTAGCGTTTCTTAGAAACTTGGGTCCAGCAACACCCGGCATAAAGAGTTCACGTGGTGTTTGATAAAGCGATTCCATAGCTTTTATAATACAAGCATTGAATACTTCTTTCTTATAAGGGAATCGTGATGTTTCACAACACGGTGATCTGTTGATTTTGTCAATATTGTCAATACATCGTCTGCTCATGTACATCTTAAAACTTTCAATAAAGCAATTAGGAAGTAAAGGCCCTAGTGTTTGCTGATAAAATGGTTGGGACTTTATTCTTTTGCAGAACTGCAATAACCATAACTGAGCTTTTGGATCAGAAATAGAGAAGCTATCATCAAATTCTAAGTGACCTGTTGAAGCAGGGTTCATGTGATTTCCATTATCGATTGCCTTTACACCCCATATCCATCTCAGAGGCATCTTACTGCCGATATCAATGTCTTTTCCAAATCTCTCAAACAGAAACTTATCTCTATATTTAATGTCATACTGTTCAAAGGGATGAGAACTTTGAAAAAGTTGAAATTGTTTAGAGTCAGGCAACTGAAGCCCTGGTGAGTAAAATGCCACCACAATACTGCCAATTCCTATAGCACCCAATATTAATACAAACACTATGTGCAATTTTGTAACACAGGTAACAATAAATCTATTCATTACAACTCTGATATCTTCCCAAATCTCATTAATAGCTTTGTGTAATACATCTAATATTCTTCTCTTACTTGTACAAAGTTTAACATCTATTATAAATACTGATACAGGCAACCAACTTATCATTAGTAAAAAGTTGACTAGAACAGCAGTTCCAGCGAAAACGCTAAAACAGTTAATAGCTGGAATGTAGCTCACGTATGAGGCGAAAAATGCAACTGCAGTCGTTAAAGAAGTAACAAATATAGCGACAACCGAGTGCTTCAATGTTTCTTCAACAATTTGAATAAGAATAGTTTCTCCAGCACTTGATATATTATTTATATCAGTCAAACCATTGTCATGACTAACTATGTTATCTCTAATGAGCTGTTTACTAACCATATTCCAGACTTTGACATAGAGGAAAGCATCATCAGCCCCAATACCTATCACAACAACTATCACTAATAAATTCATAAAAGGAAAAAACTCCAAATTGAACACATACACATACAAGCAGTATGCTATTCCAAGTGAATATGTTATAGCTGTAAACAACAGCAGTGTAAGTAATAGAGATTTAGTATAAAACCATACACACATGAATACAAATAGTCCCCCTAAGCCTATCAACCAAGTATCTTGGATAATCCATAAGTCAAAAAGTGTATTTTTTAGGCCAAAGTCCATTGCAGGTACAATGAGAGTATCATAAGATAAATTTGAAATGTGCAATTTGTTATAGTAAGGTAATACTGTACTGCTTGATGGTAGTGGTAAAAAAATCATAACATATTTAACAATACTCTGAGAGTAATTTGGAGGAGCGAAAGCATCTGAATCCATTAAATAAAATAGTAAATTATACACAGCATCATATTGGGAACAGTATTTAGGGACTTTACATCGGTCCAGCTCACATGAAGACATGAGTGTGAAATTGTGGAAATATCCAGCACATTTCTGTAAAATAATTACAGCCTTCTCAACCTCTTGTCTAGTTAAGTTTTCACATGAATTCTTGCCCGATATTAAAGCTATGTAATTTGGCACACTCCAAACAGGACAACAGAGTTCTTCTGAATGTGTTGATCTCTGGCACAACTCATAATACTCACTATCCCCTATATCCACAAGGAATGACTGCAATTTGCATAACTTTTGTATATTTTCAAATGTCAATAGAGAAGTTTTATCTGTGCTTTTTACTACCAAGTGTACATATGCTGATAACGGTGCTCCGCAGGTGCCCGATGCGTAGTTGCGGTGGATCGGTTTGTCAGGTGTCCGCCGCATCTCCTTTAGTGACACCCATTGTTTACGAGTGTGGTCTTTGATGAACACAGCATTTTCATCCTCATATGAAATATTCTTCCCAAATCCCCAATGAACATGGTTGTTGGACACATTTGTATCAGGTGCATCATACCAGGTTTTTTCGAAGCCAGTGTTATTATTAACTTTTTTCTTTTTCTTCCGCTCTTTCTTCTTGGGTGGGCGTCCTCTTCCTGACCTTGGTCTATCATGTCTAGTTCTATTGTAGTACGAGTGGTTCATGCGAATTTGATCGTCAATTTCTTGAGGATTCACGGCGAGTCTTTTCGAGGGTCTGGTTTCATCATTAAGATTTTCCCAAGCAATGAACCGATTCGCCAAGGTGGTGCCGCGCGTCTCGAAACCGACTACAGGGTCGGAAAATGACGGCAGATTGTGAAAAACAAGCGGAATCACTGTGAGAATCGTGGATATCACACTTACTGTGAAAAGGACGAGGTAAGAGCGTCGAACAATAAATCTGGCGTAAGCAGACAACATCTTTGTGCGTTGAATTCATTGGGTTCATAGTTAATTCCCTACTCCATCTTTTCTCACTGGTGGAACACATGTCCTTTATACTGAAGCTAATGGAGGAAATGGAATAAAAGCTTACATGTTGCAAATTATATACGTTTGGGGACAACAACGGGATTACGGGAAGAATGAAAATAATCACGATCACTCACACAAACATGCACAAATCTCAAATGCTATGTCAGTCATGTCATGTATGACACAATCACAATTGACACATCATTGTCAATGTCAACAATTATCTCAGTTCTGCCAACATAACATAACAGAAATAATGAGAGTGTGTAAAGAAAACAAACCTAATGAACGCAACCTTACTAATGATTATTTTACTGGCAATACTTTAGTATGGTAAAACATAATAATCAACAAAATCCAACGGTTTTACGCCAATATCTTGGCAATTTCAACATTTTTTGGGATTCTGATTCCACCATTATAAATAACTTCACCTAAATTTGGATTCCGTATTTACAAAAACGCTGAATTTAACACAAAATTGGGTTGTTTGGCTGTTAATACTGAATGCACCCATCGCGAAATCCTTAAACACCACAATATCGCGATAAATGTTGATGTAAACGTCGTCATAATTTTTACACTTCATCACCTCCTTCATCACCTTGACTTATCACGAGTGATTTTTTTAGCATGGCAACATTTACATTGTCTCTGACGTCTTGTGATCACAAGACTTCTTTTGAGTTTTCTGTCAAGGCAAAAATTGGGCGAAAAAGGCCTTCCCTTTCGGGATTTTCGGGTAAATTAGCTCCAATAAATATCTCAAGATGAGGTACTTCCTGACTTACATGTTCTCGCTGATGGTGACCCTCGCGTTAGTGATATTTTCTATGTACTACCTGCTGAACGGGAAGGGTGAGCAACTGAGTCTGGGATGGTTTCTGGAGAACACGTCGCCCTACATGTGGGCCACGCTGGGCATCGCGTTCGCCGTGTCGTTTTCCGTGGTGGGCGCCGCCATGGGCATCCACACCACGGGCGTGAGCATCGTCGGCGGCGGTGTCAAGGCGCCCCGCATCAAAACCAAGAACTTGATCTCCGTCATCTTCTGCGAGGCCGTCGCTATCTACGGACTGATCACCGCTATTGTGCTGTCGGGTATGCTGGAGAAGTACACAGAACCATTGGACCTAGCGATCAAACAAACGAACTGGATGGCTGGTTATGTGATGTTCGGAGCTGGTCTCGCAGTGGGGCTCGTCAACCTGTTCTGTGGTATCGCCGTCGGTGTGGTGGGTTCGGGTGCCGCGCTCTCTGACGCGGCCAACGCCGCCCTGTTCGTCAAAATCCTCATCATCGAAATCTTTGGATCAGCCATTGGTCTCTTCGGGTTGATTGTTGGCATTTATATGACATCAAAAGTCAAAATGGGCAATCAGTAATCTAAGAAGAAGTAATTACTTGAATTTAAGTGTAAGTACTACTGTATTTATTGTTGCCGTTGTAAATTGTGACTCTAAACTAAATCATATTTTCATAATCAATGTATCAGAGTTAGATGCACTATCTAGGATAATAACTACTAATAAATAAGCTGTTGTACGTTTTTGAGATTTGATTTTTGTTCATTATTTCTGCTTGAGTAACTTTTAATTTCTTCTAACAGCTCAAATATTTGTAAGCTAAGTAAAGTAATGAAGTGATCTCCTGTTTGAATTTATGTATCGCAAAATTTTATTAATCTTACAATCTTATATTTATGTTTAATTTCTACATAGGTCAGTACATCTACAAATTGGAGTTAATTTAAATTTAAATAAATTATTTCAATTTAAATAATTTACTTCCTTAAATTACACGTACAAAATTGTATGCAAGAGGAATTCCACAACCACTCCCTATTTAATCAATGCTAGAATTGATGCCTTCATTTATTAGAGAGATATCAATCCACAATTCAGAAATGTTAAAGTCACTACACAACATTGTAATTATTTAACCATTTAGCAGTTATGAATTCTACAATTCAAAAGAATGTTGATATCCAATGTATTTACTTGCAATAAAGACATTATGATTCTGATCCTACACTAGCTAAATCAATGAGACCACTTAGTATGATTTCAATTGTTATGGCATAAGAATAAAATGTACAATGTAATAGGAATCTATGTATTTTTATTTGCTTAAATCTTTGGTTTTGTTTTCAGTGTACCATCAGCACTGGTTCGCCCAGCCTTGACCTTGTAAGCAATCGAACTTGGCCAGTGCTTGAAAATTATAGCCCAAGAAACAAAATATGAGGTTTACAATATTATCACAGTGTTGAACTTTTATCGTTGATGTGTTTTTATGCTATGTAAACTTTTTAATCTTTAACTATCACTTGTAAACAATATCTGAACTTAGCACTCTGAGTCTTGTAAAAAAGTAATTTTTGACATGAAATTATACATTGATTAGATTGATATAGTGTTGTTTTTTCAGTTACTGCATTTTGTGCTAAGGTTACAGATATTTGTGTGAACTGGAGTGTTTTTGTAACTGTAACCAATAGTATTAGCTTTGTGTAACCCATGATACACTGTGTTCTAATGTTTGAAGTGACTAGATACTTATTGTAGGCACAAATCAGCATGTCACTGATCTAATGAATTCAGTCAACACACCAGGCCTTGGCAGTATGAAATACAATGACGTATCTAGCCATTTTGAAGGCTTAAACATTCCATGAAACCATATTTTCATCATTTGTGAATGCTGATCGGTTTAATGAATCATTAGCCCATGTAATACATAGTGTATATAAAATTCACTATTGGAGTAGGTAAATCAGTGTTTTTCAGTCAATGTTGTCTACAGCACATCAAATGTAACACACGGGCACTTTACGCGACGGTAAATACGGCCTAAATTGCAATGGTTTTGTAAAGTTGATGTGCTGTCGACTGTACCTAATATAAAATGATAAACTGTATAAAATAATATTGATAAAACAGTGTTTAGGCTGCATGTTCACAGTCAGTTCAAGTTAATTGTAAAGGTATTATAGTCCAACTGCTTATACTTAAAGTATAAGTTTTAGGTTTTCTATTTTTGATTATTATTTGGATAACTGACATGCAGCTTTACAAATACCCATAATAATTAAAAAAATAATTGTTTGTATTAGGTAAGGTACATATCTCCTATTCAACAATCCTTATATCTAGAATATTATTGATGCAAAATTATTTTTCATTTGAATGTAACTTCCAAGTTTTGTAAATATTAGTTTTGCTTTCCTGTACTAATTTATTGTATTTGTAAATGAAATTCATATTCATGTTTAACTATAGGGTGTGTAAGAACATCATTTACAAGAAATTCAATCGAAATTGGGGCACAAACTGTGCACACCTTTTTGGAACAAAGCGATTGAAATAGTATTATATCAGTCATACCATAAGTATCGTTTACTGATGTAATTCTAAGTTAAATATACTTTATTTGTGCAAATGTAGATATTATGTATGTTGATGAATAAATAGACAAAGTTGAATATTGTGGTGATTATTTACACGTGGGGAAAGTCGCCAAAACCTAGAGTTTGTCGGCCAGTCGTTTAAGGTGGGTCCGGTGGCTATGCCTAATGCCTATAGATGCGAAGCCGGGGAGATCCGCGGAGATCACAGAACACTATTACCCTGACGGGTTCACGATCGTCTCAGACTCCATCTGTGTAAATAACGCCATCTAGTGTTTACGCAAAGAAACTTTTTGTTAGATTTCACTGATATTTAGCCTAACTTAACCAAGAGATGGCGGTGTGTTTATAGGCCTTCCACATACTCTCCATATGGTCATGGATCCAGGATATATATATTATGTGACAAACATACGACGATGCCATAATTTATCGGATTATTGCCCGTGCGTGGTCCACCTCAGCTGTTCACCTCGGTGGACCACAGGAAATTACTCCTAAGGTGTTATTGGTATTGCACATGCATGTCTACTATGTAAATGATCACGGATTCGATCATTCGATTCCCTAAACATCATCGAGGTATAAATTAAATGAGATTGTGGTGGATGCAGTGCCGTAACTAGGGCGGTGCCAGCGGTGCCCAGGCACAGGGCGCAGACCCTGGAGGGGCGCAGAAATAACCAGACCAGTATCTAGCTTTGGGTCTTGCATGGTAGTTAGTATTTTGTTTTATTGCGTGTATGGTGTAGACGCGCCCTACTGTACTATCTATATGACATTTTTCAAGCGATCTTGAAACAACAACACTTTCGAATAAACAATTTTTATCTTTAAAAAATCTACTAAGTACCTAATTATTATCTACCTAATTCTAGGCACGTGGTCGTCTCGGCCCGTCCCGCGCGGTAGGGTGCCCAGCGCAATGGCCGCATTGCCCCGCTGTATAGCGAGGCTCATGCGCTGGGCAACATACTTATATTTGTTTTTTTCTGTTTTATATGTCTAAACTAGGTGTTGCATGGTGCGCGGGCCGCGCGCGGCCCGCGAGACTGCTTTGTTTTCGTGTTGTAGGCGCCGCAACTAAATAAATATTATCCGGATTGTTCGCTGTGCAAATAATTCGTGCAAGTCCATCCACTAATTATATCAAGCACCGCCCGAAAGTTGCAATTTCAAAACTCTGTGAAAAACATTTATTTCGAAAAGAATTTTCTCATTTAAAGTAGGTTTTTTTTGTGATTTTTAAAGCAAGCAACGCTCGAAATGCCCTTATGCCAGAAACTTAAAGAAAGTTTTTCGAAACCCAAACGTTGCTAGCTGTACACAATTTCCATAACTTTGTTCATAATTCGAAAGACAAGGGCTTTCAGCCTTTTAGGCCAGTCATTAAAGGAGTTGACCCTAGCAGTAACTCATCTATCTATGAAATTTGGCACAGTGATAGAGTACCATATGTAGATTGAAATTGACATAGAATCCAATAATTTGTAGAAACGGAAGTTAGGTATTTTCAAGGTCAAACTTAAATTACGTGGTATCAATTACAGGAAAATTGCTCTATCCAAAATTCTTTTTTTACAAGTTCTAGTTACCTATAGGCATGTGTTGACAGAATATCCAACCATATTTCCATATGGAAATATATATATTTTAATAAAATGTGTTTTTTTGCCGTAATTTCCAAGGGATAATTACTCACTCCAATTTCTATTTAATTATGTATTTAAAATATTACTTTCGAAAGTAGTTATGAATTTCCAATAAAAAATCCAGACCGAAAAGCGTTATCCAGAAATTGACGAAAAATGGGGGTTTCCAAAAATGCTCAGCCCGATTTTTCTTGTCATTATGAACAGACTATCTTATTAAAACTGCTTTTCAAGTTTTCCAATAAAAAATGCAGGCGAAGCACAAAATATCAAATAGAGTTGTATTCAAATATTTCTAATCAACGCGGCGGTGCATGCGCCACTGCGCGCGGATCGCTACTGCGGCCGATTAACAACCTTATTCCTATTACACGTACAGAACAGCGGGAACGCGGACGAGAAATTGGACGGAGCGGAGGAGATATTTGGAGATGGGATTCTGTTGTCTACTCATATACAAATAAGGTTAATTGTAGATTAACTCTTTACTAAAGTCCAGTAAAGATCCATGCGGACAAGCGTTTTCTAGAAATCGACGAAAAATTAGAGTTGAGAAAAATGCTAAGTTCGATTTTTCTTATCATTATGAACATACTTACGATCTTAGTCGAACTGTTCTTCAAAGTCAAAGTCAATTTATAATAAACCTTATTCCTATACAAGTAGAAAATATCTATCGCATCGGTAACGTGGACTGGAAGTTGAACAAATATTTTGGAGATAGGATTCTGTACTCTACCTACAGTTATACGAATAAGGTTTATTTTAGGTTAACTCGTTACCGAGTGGTGAAAGCTCGACCGACCTACGCCAACATGCACAAAACCATTCTAATCTAGCCCGTATCATCGGCGCATAAGTACGACAACATTTCAAGGTTAGTACGGACATAGCAAAACAAATGGTAACACTTGCAGTACGATTTCAACTCTTACGACGCAGATAATAAGAACGGTTCAAAGTGTTACACTTGATCTGATTTTGGAATGTTTTAAGTAAGCTCGACCGACACAACAGTACCTACGCCAACATACACAAAACCATTGTAATCTAGCCCGTATCATCGGCGCATAAGCGCAACATGTCAAGTCAAGGTTAGTACGGACAAAAGCAGATCAATAGTAACACTTTCAGTAAGATTTCAACTCTAACGACGCAGATAGATATATAGATTGGAGCGGCCCAAAGTGTTACAACTTGATGTGTTTTTATGTGTACTTACTAGGTACCTACTACGTGGAATGTTTAAGTAAGCTCGACCGAGACGATAGTACCTACGCCAACAAACACAAAACGTAATCTAGCCCGTATCATCAACGCATAAGTACGACAACATATGTCAAGGTTAGTACGGACAATGGCAAAACACTTTTTTTTCGCCGTGGGATCTCGTTTGGTGTGCGTGTATCAAATTATTTCTTAAAATTATAATTATCTGTTATATAAAACCCTACTGTATTGTGATATTATTAGAATCAAAATAGATTATCAGTCAATAAGTGATTCAGCGGAACGGTGCGCCGTGCTACATGCGATCGGACCCCCCTCACCCCCTCGAGTAACAAAGACAGCTTGTTATTTTTCAACTCGCTCGCACATCGACTACGGGTATATTTGCGTGCGGCATAGGTCTTATTACTTACGTCATACTGACGACTACAGCTAAGCAAATTTAAATTCTACACTTGTACGATGAGCGTGAGATATTCACCTACTAATAATATGTAATCGCAACTGCAACCACAAAAATCTACAAGTGAGGGTGATCTGCCTAATATACTAACCAAATACCAAACACAATTATTTTTTCAATTCGACGAATTGATAACCTCCTCCTTTTTTTGGAAGTCGGTTAAAAATACAAAATAAAACACGAAACAAAATACAAAACAAACAAAAAAATAAAAAAAAAATAAAAAAAAAAAATAAAAAAAAAAAAAAAAAAAAAAAAAATTTATTTAGCTAAGGATCGAACCCGGAACCGCGTGCACGGGAGGCGACCGCTCCAGCCACTAGACCGATTCGTTCGCTGTTTAGCCCGGCGAAATTACCAAGCATATCTCATGCACCAGCGTGAGACATGAACGGACCGCTCCGTCTAGATTTCGACAAAATTGCAAGTAATCTAGTACAGACAGATTCCCAGCTCTCCTAATACACCTACTTCGGTATAAATGAGTTCAGAGTTTATGCTCAAATAAAATTCAAAGATAATTACAACAAAATGTTTGATAAAATACTAACCAAATTCGAAACACAATTAAAATAAAATACAAAATAAAACACGAAACAAAAACAAAAAACATATATATTTAGCTAAGAATCGAACCCGGAACCGCGTGCACGGGAGGCGACCGCTCCAGCCACTCGACCAATACGCCCGCTGTTTGGCGTGGCGAAATTATCAAACACTATCTCATGCACCAGCGTGAGACATGAACGCGACTAGATTTCGACAAAATTGCAAATAATCTAGTACAAATTCACAACAGGGGCGTTTCTTAAAGCTGGAAGTAACATAAAAAAACACTAAGCGCCCAATTAAGTTAAAGACACTCTAAAGGAATCTCTGGGTTAGTTTATCCTAGACCCCGTGTCGCGAAGAAAACACACACTATATACTAAACTTATACAAGGCAATACGCATATTACATTTACTGCGTTCGTATGTTTCGAAACGATGACGATAATAATAATTAAATTGCGATGTTTAGATCAACCTCCTACATACATACATACATACATACGTATAGTACGGACAACAGCAGATCAATGGTAATACTCGCTCGCATTCGCACGATTTCAACTCTTACGACGCAGATAATAAGAACGGTACTTAGTCCAAAGTGTTGATCTTCTGTTAGCTGTACCTATTAACCTACTTGAAGAAACTCGCCCGCCGCTCGACCGGTTTTCGACGCCCCTCGCCCGCCTCGGGCCCCGCGCTGGCCTGCGCTTGATAGGTATTTCGAAATAATGGTGTTCCGCCTGGATATTTTGTTGGATTCTTTTGAAATCAGGTTATTTGTGGGTATCTCATTACAATTGTAAAAAATATCTGATAGAGTAATTTTCCAGAGATAGTTAAAAGACAAATTCTGTATAATGAATTGTTTCATTTGGATTTTTTTGTTGGATTTTCGTACTTATACTAGAAATAATAATTTGAAGGCATATTAAAAACAGAAACCCGGCGGAGCAATTATCCTATGGAAACTACGGCCAAAAAAGACATTTTATTAAAATACCTACACTTTCGAATTAAAAAGTAGTTTTACTTATGAATGTACAGAAGCACACTAATAAAATACAATTTATAGAAAAAGAATTATGACCATAACATTGTTCCAGAAAAAGATACGGTATAATGTTGAATTTCAATTAAAATAAGTAACTTCCGCCTCGAAATATTATTGGATTCTCTGACAATTGTTCTTATAAATATGCTATTAAGTATACAAAAAAGTTTCATCGATAGAGGAGTTATTGTTGGGGTCTCCATACAAACGCTCGCCAGAATGACTGGCCTATTTGGTATCGTGGGGACGCTCCGGGCTTCGCCCTACGCGGAGCTCGGCCTATGGCCTCGCAGGCCGGCTCGGCCTTCGGCCTCGCAAAAGTTACTTGGAAGGTGGGGAGTTGTTCTGCTTGGCAAGGGAACGCTTCGGGCTTCGCCCTACGCGGAGCTCGGCCTATGGCCTCGCAGCCCGGCTCGGCCTTCGGCCTCGCAAAAGTTACTTGGAAGGTGGGGAGTTGTTCTGCTTGGCAAGGGGACGCTTCGGGCTTCGCCCTACGCGGAGCTCGGCCTATGGCCTCGCAAAAGTTACTTGGAAGATGGGGAGTTGTTCTGCTTGGCAAGGGGACGCTCCGGGCTTCGCCCTACGCGGAGCTCGGCCTTTGGCCTCGCAGCCCGGCTCGGCCTTCGGCCTCGCAAAAGTTACTTGGAAGGTGGGGAGTTTTGTCTGCTTGGTAAAGGGACGCTTCGGGCTTCGCCCTACGCGGAGCTCGGCCTATGGCCTCGCAGCACGGCTCGGCCTTCGGCCTCGCAAAAGTTATTTGGAGGGTGGAGAGTTGTCTCTGCTTGGCAAGGGGGACGCTTCGGGCTTCGCCCTACGCGGAGCTCGGCCTACGGCCTCGCGGTGTTCTATCGCTTCGGGCTTCGCCCTACGCGGAGCTCGGCCTTCGGCCTCGCCGGAGGGTGCTCGGCCTTCGGCCTCGCTATAGTTACTGATAGATATTTACCGCACGCCAGTAATCCTTTCGTTTCGTATAGGAAAATATATGTAAAAAATATTATGGTTTATTGCTCCTCCGCCATTTTGTTTTTCCCAAAAATGACAATTTTCTGGTATACTACATCATATATGCTACGAAGTGGAATTGGTTGGATATTCCTCATGCGCTCGTGCTAGGCCAGCTAATTCGTCAAAGTTTGGTCTGAAATGTCCATTTTTTCAATCGGCTATATTTCCGCCGCCATTTTGTTTTTCTTTTGTTTTTCAATTTCATCACAAATTAGGTGGACCATGTGACGCGTGTTCCAAATTTGAACGAAATCGGTTGGGAAATGGCGAAGATGGCATCACGTGACCCGCCGCCATTTTGTTTTTTTCACTTCCCTATAGTTTTCCTCTGGTCCAATCACTAAACTATACAACTCCCCCCTACATCACTTTCACCTCCGGGAACTCCTTCAGACTAAACGGGACGGTCAATCAGTGAGTCAGTCAGTCAGTCAGTGAGTGGTAATCGAGCTATATATATTTGTAATTGCTTAATAAATTTACTAAGTAAGTAATAAAAAATAGATAGATTTATTTTTATGCACATTTGTCCATTTTATTGTCAGAGCATTTTTCAAGGGCGCAGTTTTGAAAGCTCGCACAGGGCGCATAAAAGGCTACTTAGTTACGGCACTGGGTGGATGACAATGGCTAGAGTTCCAGGTTCGAATTCCTAGGTTCATAATAACCTTATATTAGCATTATAGGGGCAATAATATAGATTTATTGTAAGCGTTAGCCAGGTAGGTACTTAATAACTAAAATGATAGATGAATTTGTAGATAAATAACGAGACATTCATAATTTTAGCAATAAAATATTTTATTTCAATATAAAACAATTCAGTTTGTACCACTATATGTTACCAGCAAGTATAAAAGTTGAATAAATCGAATATATCACAAAACGGAATGTAAAAGTCATCAAAATGAGCCAAAAGTCGCCGAGTACAAAAATGGCAAGTAGAAATCTTACAAAGCAATTTTAGAACTTATTTCCTACCACATAAAGCGTATAAAACTGAGCAGAAATTAATGGAATGTGATGTTGAATTCGTTTCCAAGAACCAAGTTGTACGATCTCAAAAAATGCAATATAAAATGAAAGTACTTAATATTGGATTGAACATACCTAGGAGGTTTAATTAGAGCCCAGAGTTCCCCACAATGCGCTGAGGAGGCCACCGTGGGGTTTTAGTCGGAGCGAGTCCGACATAACCCGTCGCTACCCCCGAGGCGGCGGGTATGCACAAGCATTTCCCCACGAAAAAAAAAGTGGAATTAGAGTGCGTAAGTTAGAACTTACGTTACGCACTAAGGCTGAGATTCAGGGACTTTTGAGCGAGAGCTTACGCTAATATTCATAGACAGTATTGAGTGTTTACGCTGAGTTTGAGCTAGGTCTTACAACTGTCAGATTTCATACAATTTTAACAGTCGTAAGACCGTCTATGAATCTAACGGAACCTGAAAAACAGCACTCATTCTCTCACTCGCGAGTTCCCGACACTCATTCGCCCTATGTTTAATTTATTTGTTTATAAACGGTATTTATGTACTTATGTACGGTGAATAAAATTATTTTATGATAATTTTAATACAGACAGGTTCTCACCAGCGGATTCGCATTTAAATATTACTATGAATCTGTTTATTATTAACGATAAATAAATACGTATCAGTTACCTACTTTCCCTTCCTACACAGCACACTGCTAACTACAAAACTTTACAAACAAATTATGGCGACACCTCGGAGTACAGAACAAACCAGACGTAGACAAGAGCGAAGTGAATTCACTTTTGGTATAGTAATAGTGGTGTGATGGGGAAGCCACCGCCGAACGGACCTATTTTCACTTTCAGTTTGGCCACAGAATAAATAATAGTTCAAGGGTTTGGCTTCATTGCCGTTCGAACCTTGGTGTGATTGACGGCAGACTATCATTCCATTAAAATATTAGACACCCGTGTTGTCAGACACGTGTTCTAACAAACAGTCAGTCGACTACAATTTATTTAATGAATTGACAATCAGTCACATTTAAGATTGTACACGTCCCACATGGGCCAAATAAAGCACTGATTCTTCATAGCACAAAAAAGATGTATTAGAGCAATCTGCAGTTTAAAACCACGAGATAGTTGTAGACCTTTCTTCATCAAGCACAAAATATTGACACTCACCTCCCTTTACATATATATATTTGTAAAAACCAATAGCCACGAATTCGTAAGAGGATCTCAAACGCATGTCCGAAACCTGCGTAACAAAGAAAGTCTTTGTTTACGTCAGTCAAAAACTGCGCTGTTATATAAAAGTGTTTTCTGTAATGCTCCTAAAATATATAACAAACTGCCTGCAGATATACGGAATGCTCCTATTGCTAAGTTTAAAAATAAACTATTTAATGTTCTAATTAATAAATGCTATTATAATTTATCCCAATTTTTTAACGACAACCTCGCATAAAATGACATTTTAAATTTTAAATTTTAATTTTTTGATTTTTTTATATATTTGTGACAATACGTTACTTATAATTAACAATGGAATTAATTAACTTTAAAATGTAATATGAGTATTAAGCAACAATCATTTGCACGCCAGAAATGGCAGAATATTGTAAGGAACTAATGTAAAACTTTAACACCTGTGATACCCGTGTTAAAATGAAATAAATAATTTATGATTATGATTATAGCTTGCCTATTGATTGTCATCTAAACTTTTTGTGGTCGATTCCTTTTTGCTTATGTTTGTCACTTGCGCCTTCTGGCTGGTTCTGTATTCTAAGTATGACATCAGAGAATACCTAAATAAAGCTTTCTCGTAATATTTCCACTATACTAGACGCTACGAGTGTAAAAATCTATGTATTTACAAAATAGGTGGACTCTTCGTTAAAACGCTCAAATTGCACACAACACTCTCCTTTATATACAACATACATAACGCACAATCTTTTATTCAAAACAAAAGTCTCAATTTCAATTCCCTAATTTAACCTTGACAAGTTAGCAGAGAGTGTGCAATTAAATATATTAATTTGCACATGTGACGAATGTATATATATAATTTATCTACCTCAAGGTTGTCTGTAAGACATCGCTCTCCGAAAAGACCGCATTGTAAGTTTACGATTGTATAACCATAATACAATTATTTTGGTTTTATCGATTTTGAGCAAAAAACAATTATTTTATATTATATCAGCGATGCATTGTTTGTAGTTTTATTTATAATCTACAATACAATTTGCCTTGGTAAATAAAGAATTTATTCACTGGTCAAGTTACGAATACAATCTACTTAGTTCGACAGTCTTCGAACACTCTCTGCTAATTTGCCAATCAGAAACTACTCTACTTATATTATTGCAAGAGATGACCCTTACATTATAAAATAATAGTTTTGGTTTCTTATAAAAATAACTGTGATTCACAATTTTATTTATATATACCTACTTACTACATTTAAATAATGTTATGTACTATCCTAATTAAAAATTATTTACATGACTGACTTTGGATGTCATTCCTTTCTCTAACCAAATGTTATTTTATAACTTTCTCATTGTTCTTTCTCATTGTAACTGTATACAGAATGGAACAAGATTACTTACTGATCGTTTGCAGAGGGGATCTAATAAGCAAAGTTTGAAAATTACATTAAAATCTTCAAACCTAGATAAAAAAATTACGAAAAAAAGAAAAAAAATATTTCAATTTAAATGATTAAAAGCCTGACATGAGCCAGCTAGAGCCACCAATCTTTAAAAGAATATAACTACCAATATAATCAATTTTATTAATAAAAAAGCTACTTAGAAAATCTTTATTAAGATAAATACTATTTTTCAATATACAATACATATCATAATTGCGACAAGCTAAGTTGTATTGCCAAAATATGCCAAAAACGGCCGTTTTTCGCAATTATGCTAACTACAACTTAGCGAAACATTACGTTGATAATTAGCATTTAAAAAATAGTATTTATCGTAATAAAGATTTTCTAAGTAGCTTTTTTTAATAAAATTGATTAAGTACATTGGAAGTTACAAATTTTTTAAGATTAGCAGCGCTAGTTGGCTCACGGCAGGCCCTTAAAAAGGGCAATATATAATTTTGGGTACTCCTGCGAACGATCAGTAAATATTGCGTTACATTACATCCTATATGAGAAAATATGCTACTTTGCACAAAACCCGTTTTTGAGTTCATAAAACATTTTCCTATTCAATACAATACAAAATTCATATATCTATAAAAATCATTGAGTATTTAAATTGAGACACTTTAGTTTACTATTTATTACTACTCTTGAAACCTATTTATCTCTATTTATAGCATAGCATAGACAAAAATATAAAATAAATAGTTATCTACACTATGGCAGTGGGTACTGATTGTAAAGAACAGTCTTTGCACAAATTAATGCTAACTTAAAAATTAAATTAATTACACAATTAATACAACTAATTGAGATTCATTGGAAATCTTGTACTATGATTATACTCTAGTTTCTGCGTCGTCTTCAGTAGTAGATTTCCTGTAAAAGAAAGTTACGTTTACTTGTAAGGAAGTTTATGAGATTTATAAATTGGTCAAAATGTAAATTTTTCCAGATCTCTTCCAACTTAGATTAGATTAATTTATCATAAAAATTATAATGTGATATGTACGGTCGACATCGCATCATATGTAACACACGGGTTCTCTATGCGTAGGAAATACGGCACAGTTTTGTGTAGGTTGATGTACTGTCGACTGTACTTATTATGATTATCTAGAAGTCATTGGTTAGTAAAATAATAAATATTAGTACCTACACTATGTCAATTTAATAATGATATAACAACTTAGTTAGGTTCAGTGTTTGAGTTCCATCCTCAATGACGAACATGCATTAGTTTAGATTTTAGACTAGAAAGAATGACAGTGGACGAAGCTATAGAAGCGTTGCTCGAGTTTGATTCACTGTGCCTAAACCGGGCCTTCATACGAGTAATGGAAAACGGACTTTGTGGGAAGCATACGTTAGGAGAAAGCGGACTTTAAATGAAAAATCGCACTTTGTGGGAAGAGGACATCAGGAGAAAGCTGACTTTAGATGAGAAACCTGACTTTATGGGAAGTGATTAGGAGAAAGCGGAATTTAAATGAGAAAGCGGATTTTATGGGAAGCAGACATCATGAGAAAGCTGACTTTAGATGAGAAATCTGACTTTATGGGAAGTGATTAGGAGAAAGTGGACTTTAAATGAAAAATCACACTTTATGGGGAGCGGACATCAGGAGAAAGCTGACTTTAGATGAGAAACCTGAATTTATGAGAAGTGATTAGGAGAAAGCGGAATTTAAATGAGAAAGCGGACTTTATGGGAAACGGACATTATAAAAGGGGAGGTTATGGGAAGTCGATATGAATGTGTAAGTTGTGTTTGAGTACGTACCTCGTCTCTAATGTGATGTAAGATGATTCAGCGCGCCGCCACACCACCGGTTAGCAAAGCAAAAGATGATTTACAATGAGTGTTTCTCATACAACCGCCACCATCTATTGAAAAGTTATGAACATGACATAGTTTCATTTTGGGAATGTCGAATGATAGAAATATTTTGTAGGTACTGGATTCCATAAGAATTGGTGACAACGGATCATTGATAAAACATCATTTTACAATGGTAACGATTCTGTCGTGTGTTCTGTAATTTTAAGATAACGTTGATAGTTCTACAATTAGTGTCACATCCTTTTTATAACATTGGCGTATGAAAGGCTGCATTTTCTGACCTGTCAGCTTTTAGGTTATTAATTTAAGGTATAAGTAACCGACCTTGAAATTGTGTAAAATCCGTTAACAGGTCCATTCATATCATGTAACAACTTCTAGTATTTTTTTATTATTAATGAAAAAAAAAGACTTCATATTAAAATGTATTTCTCCTGATATTGGGTCGTCCACGAATTTTCACATTTAAAATAAATACAGATAAATAGTTGGCTTTAAACAAGTTCTGGATCATCCTTTCATGTTATCACTATACGGAATCCAATACCTAATCCAATACCTGCCTTTATTTTTATACCTTGATTTGAATTGTATTGTAAACATGCAATAATCATGCACTTGAATTGAATAACGAAATTTAGTTAAAATGTATCACTTACTCGCTAGTTTCTCCCATACTCGCTAGAGGCGCCCCTTGGGGTTGACCCTCTCCTATAGAAATAAAAAAAATACATCAAACCCGGCTCGAAGGACCGAATAATAAATGTCAGTTTTTTAAACATAAGTAAATATACGTATTATAAAATGTGAATTGTAAAAAGTGTCTGTAAAATCTACATTAGGGTTGTGTGCTGAAATAAAAATGAAATAATAATAAAAGATTGCAAATAAAACCTGGCGGGGGTTACCTTCGTGTTGTAATTCTCTAATTGCAACCGGCGGGTGTCGGCTGGCGTCACGCAAAGCGAGGTGGTCCTCCTCGGCTATATAGCAAAGCAAAGAAACGGGTCATATACAAGCCACAAACTATACAATATGTACAATTAGGTTATTTATTGTCGGACGATTAAGCAATAACACGTTTTTTTTCATTATATTTGTGTGTGATGCGCTACATTATTATGATGTGATATTATATTTATTGGTAATTTACGTTCATCACACAGATAATTAAAATTATTTCTAACTGATACATGTCAATTCAATTTAATTTTAAACAATAGGAATATCCATTGTTATGTTAATTATATTATATGTATATGCAAGACAGAATATTAGTTGTCTTGTGACATTGCACGTGATATATGTACTCAGAATATGTAGTTATCGTGCGACATTTGGCGCAACGTATGTTATGTCAGTGACGTGGTCAGAGTTGTCGCGAAAAATGAACACATCAATATTAAATTAAAAAATTTTAAATACCTAAGTCATCCTTTTTATTCATGACGTAATTTTTTTAGTTCAAAAAGAAAGCAGAAATTCCTGATACCCGATACTAAACACACGAGAGGATAAAAAGTTAGTACTTACAAGAACAAACTTTACTTTTAAGATGTGGGTGGGATCAAAGGACAACTACTACTTACAAAATATCAAATGAAAACTGGATTTCAAAACCAACTGTGCACAAACAAAATACCGAGCAAATCGTCACTAACCTGTATAAGGAAACAGATATTTATCATGCGTGTGATGTTTATCCGACCCTTCCGACATCCTATCGCCGTAATCCCCGTAGTGACTCTCCAACTTCCTCTGATAATCGTTCTTCAACATTGTCGCGATCCCGGAATCCCGGAAATCCCTCGGGGGATACCCGTCATGTTCCCTCGTCGTCACAGAATCCCGGAAATCCCGGGACCCGTATACATTGGTGTCGGTGTTGAGGTATTTGGTGGGACTGTAGCCGTAGTCCGATGTTCTGGACGATAGATAGGTCTTGGAGCCGTATGGGTTTTGCGGCAAACGGTACATGGTGGGTGATATCGGGTAGTTTGGGTCGTAAGGGACTTGCTTCTCGCTGTCGGTTGGTAGCACGCCGTACATTAGCTCGTCGTCCATTACTCCGTATCTATGAAAAGAAATAGTGTTTGACCTAAATTGATTACGATGAAAATATTGAGATCTTTTAAAATTGATTACTTGTTGTCGAAGTTACTTCTATGGCTACGGCAATCGTTTTCATAAGATCTAATGACTATAATATTTTGTTGTAAATAAGATTTATCACAAACATCTTAAATGTAGGTAACGATGCCTCACAGTCATATACGAAAACCATCAAGCCAAAGCATCAAGCCTTGAGAGTTGAATGAAACCCTTAGAGAATTGAATGAAATCCTTCCAGAGTTGAATGAAATCCTTCCAGAGTTGAATGAAATCCTTCCAGAGTTGAATGAAATTCAATTAAATTCATTTATTTATTAAATCCTTCGAGAGTTGAATGGAATCCTTCGAGAGTTGAATGAAATCCTTCGAGAGTTGAACGAAACCCTTCCGAGAGTTGAATCAAATCATTCGAGTGTTGAATGAAATTATCAAATTGTAAAATTAAATTTTCAAAGTGTTAAAATTTTAAACTGTTCAATGGAATTAATTCCTATATGATACCTCCCGTGCTATATTATCACATACCTGTTATCCAACGGCAGCCTAGACGCGTCCACACTGGCCACATACGTGTCGTGCACGTTCTCTAATATGGACGGCTTCATCCTGTGCCTGCTCAGGTGGTACACGTCAGACGTGAGGTCCGGATTGGGCAATGGGTTGGGGGACGGGGATGCCATCCCGGAATTGAGGCCCTCGTTATCGGAACCCGTCTCTTGCGACCAGCGACCCATTTCTGGACGATTTGATTCTGGGAACATAAAAAGAATATCGCTGGGATTATAGCTACAATAGTCTAATGTTTAAAATTCGTGTATCAATAAAATAGTTAAAATGGGTCAATGGGTCCGAACTTCTGCCTATGTAGGTTGACATAGTCAGGTGGCGCCATCTGGCGAATGCTCTATATCCATAGAGGACACTTGTGTGAACATAAGGTGTCCCAAGGACCCATGTCCTAAAGTGTCATATTTCCATGATATGAGGGTCAAAAGATCGTCAAAAAATAGTATGACCGAGTCGATTTTACCGCAGTATATGATCGAAATATGATAACGACGTCATTTAGTACACACATAAATTCACGCCTGTGAATTCTTTCGTGTTTGGCAGAGTTGCAAACCGTGCCAAGCACCAATACTGGATAATCAGCATCATTACTATAATCTAAAGCCAATATACCTAAATAATTTCATGGGCCTTAAATAAGCCAACTAGCGCCGCCAATCTTAAAAAAATAATATCTTACAAATTATTAATTTTTATTAAAAAAGCTATGTACACAATATTTATTAGGATAAACACTGTTTTTATATATACAATACATTTCATAATTGCGACAAGCAAAGTTGTAGTTCTCAAATGTGCCAAAAACGGCCGTTTTCCGCAATTATGCGAACTACAACTTACCGACATTGAATCACGTTATAAATAAGCATTTAAAAAATAGTATTTATCGTAATAAACATTATGTACATAGATTTTTTAAGAAAATTGATTAAATTGGAAGATATTATTTTTCAAAGATTGGCGGCGATAGTTGGCTCATGGAAGGCCCTTAAGAAATAAAAATAAATTCACATTTCACACACTTTGTACTGATCAACTGATAGTGAATCTCAAACGGAGTCTTTGGCTCATGAAGTTCTCCGCACGTGCCCTTAGATAATATTTTATGTAACAGCATTGATAAATCAATTTAAATATCAAATAATTTACGTACCATCTCGTACGTGTGAAGGCCACCTAGGTGACATAGCCAGCGGCGCGCCTTCAGTGATATTCGGCAGGTAACTGCCAGCAGTGCTGCTCGCGACGCGCTCTCCTGGACGCAATACAAACCACAATTAGGTTGTGGATCCATTGAGCAGACAGTTAGCAGGCTTACTGTTTGTCTCCCAAATAATATTTTAGATGGAGCGGTCATACAATGCGTACTGTATACCGCAGACCAAATCAAGTGTCTTATTTTGTAAACAAATATGATCGTCGATACCTGTTGTGATGTAACACTAAAGGAACTAATTGATCGAACCTGTTCATCATTGTGAAAATAAAGTGATCCGATCTAATAATGTGAAAATAACTATGCAATAATCACAGAAAAGCGTAAAATGTTAGTAGGGTAGTTTTTGTTTACAAAATATGACACTTCATTTAGGCTTCGGTTTTTATTGATAGTCAGCCGCAAATGTTTTGCTTGATGGTAAAATAAGACTCAAAAACGTCCGCTAAACGAAGTATATATGACGCGCTTTGTTCACACGAGTTTTTCTGTTTGCACAAGAGCACGATAAGTGAAAAGTCTATTTTTATGTCCCCGCTGTGACACGTACTCTAATTTAATTACTGAATTTGTAAGGTTGTATAGTAGATAGACATTCATAAGCAGTTTTAAGTATGAGTGGCGTTTGAATTCGGTCTTACAGCTGCCAGTTTTCATACAATATTGACAGTCTTACTTGCGCACGCTGAGTTCGTGCTCACAAAGAACTGTCTAAGACTATCGGCCAAAGTGGGGGCTTTGACCGACCATGGCATGCAGTAGCGACCCTGGGGAAGGTGGCAGCGCGCGATGGCCGCTGGAATGGGAGGTCACTGAACAGCATGAGGTCGGCCATCTAGGGGGTTAGTGGGTACGGGGTACAGTCGAAGACAGAGATAAGTATACAGGGGGCCTCAATAGGGTTGAGATTTTTAGAAACTACTGGACCGAATTTAATAATTCTTTTACAGTTACATAGTTTTCACTTTTATCTATCAAATAGTGAAATAATTTTTGCAATAGGTCAAGTAGTTTTTGAGAAAATCTCAACCTTGAAAACTCTCCTGTACACCTTTCTCTGTGTTCCACACATCCCACATAACCCGGCCTCCCCCCAGGAAGCCGGGTCTGAATCTTTCGAAGATCCCCCCTTAACAACAAACTTACTATATGTGGTGGTTTGTAATTGGCTTTGTATTAATTTTTAAGATGTTACTAAATACATACAATGAGTATTACTATATAAAAATTTGCACGCCTGCTAGCAAGCTGAATACTGTGACACTTCTGTAATTTATAACACCTCATATGACTGTATTCGAGCAAATGAATATTTCATTTCATTTAAGATGTTACATATTTGTAGCTGTAAGCCTCCCAAATAAAATAAAATAAACAAAAAGGGTAGGTATGTTATTGTACGTGAGTACTAACTGTTAGTAGACGGCGGGTGACTGGAGCGTCTCGCGCTGCTGGTCTCGTCGTCGTCCGACGAGTGGCTGGAGGCCAGGTCGAGGCTGCGCGCGCTGTCGCTGTCACTGTCCGTCGCCTCCGTGGCCTCCTCGGCCGTCTCCCCGGTCGGCTCGCCGTCGGGCGCGCGCTTGCGACGACGACGGCCCTCGTCTGAGGATTGAACATGTAATTAGTATGCAGAGAGGTGGCTGTAAGCGAATTCTTCGAAGCAATCGCTATAGCAAAGACTGAAGTAACATGAATTTAAATATACATCTCTGGTTGAGGATCTCAATTGTCAAGATTTTTTACAGTAGCTTACGCCAAATTCTTTTGGTATCCCAAATTAAATGTTTTTATATTAATCAGATAAAACGGGAATTACCGTGTTAAACATTTATTTTATTGATGTATTTTGTTTTTTAACTTTTCTCAACGCAGTCAGCGAACACGAAAGAGGGTAGATCGTTAGGTATCACCCATCTGACGTTCAACACTCCCCGACTTCAGTCTACTCGTGACCATGATGGCTGCAATGCTGTCGACATATCGAGACATCAATAAAATAAATGTTTAACTCGGTAATTCCCGTTTTATCTAATTAATATGTATACAAACCGTGTAAGTTAAAAAAGTGATATATGTTGTTTTATTTATTTATTATAGCATGGCCCAATGCAATCGGCCAAAATGTCTTTAAATTCACATTACAACTTCTTTAGTATATTTTATGACTTATTGTGTAGGTACTACTTAGGTCAAAAAAGGTCCCCTAAATATTTGGAAACTTGGGCCATATTATTTCAATTTGACTTTTTTATTTCATACTAGCTGTACCCCGCAACTTCGTATGCGTAGAAAAAGTTCTATGCTCAGATCACATACCGCCATGGCCCATGGCTTATAGCTGTCCGGATATTTCAGCTATCTCCTAGTGAAACTCACGTCAAAATCCCTTCAGTAGTTATGGCGTGATACTTGAACATAGTCACAGACAAAAATTCAAAAAATTGGTGTTTTGGCATCAGTATCGATCCTAAAACACATTACAATTATTCTTTTCAAAAAATATCCAATGTACAGACACAACTTTTTTACAGTCTTATTATATGTATAGACTAGTGCTGCCATCATTTAAATATGAGTTCTAAAAGAAAACGGCTCATTTAATGATGTGGTGTCGTGTGCGAGTGTCGCTTACCGTCCTTCCTTGTGTGCAGCGAGGAGTGGAAGCCGCGCAGGTAGGCGGGCATGTCGCTCGCGCTCGTATTGTAGTTAGACGTGGACGTGCTCGTGTGACGCAGCTGGCCGTCGCTGCGGCTATACAACATACACATTGGGAGACTTAAATAAGTTTTTTCGCAAACATGCTCGGAATTCCTCGCTTTTCATTTCAAAGTCAAAGCTCTTTATTGCAAGTAAGCACATTGTGCACATTATATTCTTCATGCGGAACCGGCGACATACACTATGCATGTCCATCGTTTAAATAGTCATATATTCTGTAATACATCTCAACAATAGTTCCTTTAATTAAATTTTTAAATTTCAAATTCGATTTGTTCATATTTGCGGTAGCGGCGCGGCGCCATACATTTTCATCGGCCCCGCAATTCAGCCGCGCGTGGTCGAATTCATGCGGCTGAGATCGGCCGCGATAGTCTGTCTACCTTTAGCTACGCGTAGCAGGAAAAATGGGATTTAGTTTATTTTACCTAATCCCAGACAGATCAATTTTTTTTCTACTCAAACGTAGGGATTTTTTTAAATTTGCATCATCTTCCTCATATTCCCGCGGCAAGTGCTGTCGTATAGTATTCTCTAAAATTATACAAATAAAGTTTATTTCATATTGAAGTACGGACACATTCTGATTTGGATATACATAAAAGGCGGAAAACCAGTTCGATTGTGCGTGGTCGAGTCAATTTCAGTAATACTAAACTGACCTGTATGGACTGGAGCTGGTCTTGGTGGTGGAGCGCGATGTGGTGGACGACGCTGAGATGCCAATGTTGCGCATCTGGCGGCCCGGCTCCGTGCTGCTGTGGTAGGCCAGCGAAGACCTGACAAACAAACAGGTAGTTCTGTTTCTTTTCTCGTGTGGTCCGAGTTATTCAGGCCGCCCGTAGGCCTCTGACGTGGCCTAACTACTGCCAAATGACCACACGAGACCAACTGCTTAACGTGCTTTCCAAGGCACCTCCGGGCTGAGATAAAAAGTCACTAGCGGTCACCCATCCAGGTACTGACCTCGCAACGTTGTGCCTAACTTAGCTTATACGGTCGTTTTCAAAATACAAAAATACAAAATACAAAAATTTTTTTTTGGAAAACTAGAAACTTAGTACAGCGCAGTAACAACTTATTTGGACTTAAGTATTTATTACACAAAGAAAGGCTGAAAACTGTGCAGATGGAATTCTAGTATCCGCGATAGGTTTCCCTGTGCTGCGGCTACCAGTGACTCCCGGTTACACCAGTGCGTATGTACATGCCAGTGCTTTTGGACCTATACTTGCTTAAGTTAGTATCAGTTAGTGAATAGGTGGCTGATTACTTATTTGTAGAGAGTGGAATTGAGGTAAAGAAAAAAAAAAGTAGCATGCTCATTGTTAATGTCTACTATTAGTGATTCGTGTAGTAATGCATAGTGTATTGTAATAATAGTGTTTAGTAAATTAAAATATATATAGGTTTATATATGTATAGTTGAGTAAGTTTGTGTTTAACAGTATATTGTCTATGTTTTTGTCTAGTGTGTAGCATGTGTGAGCTGGTCGTGAGATAGTTGAGTGAGTAGTGTGTAGTACCCAGTTAAGTGTCATCCCTAATATGTATTTTAAACCATTACAGCATGTAGGTACTCGCAACTGGGCTACGAGCCCCTCAAATTGGTAGTCAATTTCACAGTTAATTGTCTGTCATAATGGGTATTATCATCATCAGCCTATTCAAATGTCCACACTCTTGGGCCTTCCCTGACATCGAGGAGGCTTGGGCCGCGATCCACCTCGTGGGATCAGTGTGGATGATAGGATTACACACGCCTTACTACGTTTGTTTTTATCACAATTCTCATGTTTTCATTCGCTGTGTCTTGTTGAATTTTCCATACAAAAACACATATTAGGACGTGAATCTCGCCTATTGTCTAAGTATTGGATTCCTAATTTTCAAATGCCGATTCGATTTATGTATAAATTGGAAAAATAAAATTAAAATAGCACAAATACACTAGCTGGGATATTCAGTAGGAGAAGAAATGTTTAAGTCACCTGTTAACTTGCGACAGGTTCTGTGCACTGCTGCTTACTATGACGGAGGTGTCGGCTAGCGGCACTTTCTTGCCCATACACCTGAGTATTGTCCTGTGGAGATATATACAGGATACATGTGTTATATGCTGTTTATACTCAATATTTTAAGGGGACATATTACTGTTGTTTTCAATCCAACTGAGATAAAATCATGTACACACGAAGACAGAGATAAGTATACAGGGGGTCTCAATAAGGTTGAGATTTTCTCAAAAACTACTGGACCGAATTTAATTTTTTTTTACAGTTACATAGTTTTAAGTTTTATCTATCTAACAGTGAAATAATTATTGTAATAGATAAAGTAGTTTTTGCGGTAATCTCAACCTTAAAAACTCTCCTGTACACCTTTCTTTGTCTTCGACCGTACTTATTAGGAATCATCACAACAGACCAATAATTGCCCATGGAATGGAATTGTTTTGGCGGGTACTTATTAAATTTGAAGTAAAATGATTGCAACCAAATAGAAAACACTTCTAGACTCTTAAGTTGTTGTCATTATCAAGTTATCGTTCTCAAGTCGTCATTCCCAAGTCGTCATTCCCAAGTCGTCATTCTCAAGTCGTCATTCCCAAGTCGTCATTCTCAAGTCGTCATTCCCAAGTCGTCATTCCCAAGTCGTCATTCCCAAGTCGTCATTCCCAAGTCGTCATTCCCAAGTCGTCATTCCCAAGTCGTCATTCCCAAGTCGTCATTCCCAAGTCGTCATTCCCAAGTCGTCATTCCCAAGTCGTCATTCCCAAGTCGTCATTCCCAAGTCGTCATTCCCAAGTCGTCATTCCCAAGTCGTCATTCCCAAGTCGTCATTCTCAAGTCGTCATTCCCAAGTCGTCATTCCCAAGTCGTCATTCTCAAGTCGTCATTCCCAAGTCGTCATTCTCAAGTAGTCATTCCTAAGTCGTCATTTCCAAGTTGTCATTCCCCAGTCGTCATTCCCCAGTCGCCATTCTCAAGTCGTCATTCTCAATTTGTCCCTGCCAGTACCGAGAAAGCTCACCTCCTCAGGTTGTCTCGCACGCGCACGTTGAATGCGATATATCCCAGCGCGGCGGCGATCGCGTGCAAGGTCACTGCGCCCGCTAGCACCGAGCTGAGCACGTTGCGCCGGTCGCCCGCCTCGCTGCCCAGTATGAGTCCGCTCGCCCATGCCACGCATAACAGCGGCAGGCACACTATGCTAACGGCTAGCAGCATTCTACGGGGATATTAGGAATCAAATCAATACTTTTGAAGTCAAATTTAATTTTTATGCATTATGCCTTGGTCAGCAAACCATTTTAAATGATGATAAATTTCTAGCCGTGGGCAGGACTTGAACCTGCAATCTTGTCATTCCGTGACACGCTCTTACCAACTGAGCCACCACAGGCCACAACTCCGACCACTGAAATCCTTCATCGTATTATACATACTAACCGCTCGCCCACACCAATCGCGCGGGCGAGTGAAAACAAAAACAAATGAGCGGACGCGGTGACAATATATGCTCGAAAGCCCGCGCCCGCGTTATTTGTGTGTTTGAGGCCTAAAGGTAAGGGTCGCAGGTTCAAGTCCTGCCCCACGGCTAGAAAATTTTCATCATTTAAAATACTTTTGTAGTGTTTGGTGGGCTTGGACGAGTTAATCAAAAGGACGCGACCGAAAAATGTATGAGAACCGAGTAGACTAATATTGAGGGCAAGGGAAGTAATGCCTTCGTGAAAAACTACAACGGCCAAATTGTTTCTACTTTCACACCTAGTGCTGCCACGGAACTGTCAGAAAGTAGAAACGGTAGAACGGACTGTAGACTAATAAATTAACAAACTAGTGCTCACCTGAGGTTGCCGAACCCCGTAACGTGGTCTCGCACGGTGAACGCGGCTCGCGTCGCGCCCGCCAGGAACAGCAGCGCGGCCGCCGCGTACACGCCCGCCGGCACCACCACCCACCACACCACGGGCTCGTGGCAGCTCACCCAACAACTGGCAATACATAAATATACGAGTGAGTGTAAAGAGTGCATGAGGTTATGTGAGGAGATGGAGGAATGACGATAACTTCACATATTTTTTAGGTTTACCTACCTTGTTGTTATGTTCGTTTTTGTATGTATGATTGGATTATTTATATACCTAAAAGCGCTCCCTCACCGGGAGCATTCGCGTGTAATGTAACGTTACAGATTCGACTTTGAGCATTACATTACAATACTACATGCCCTGGCTGACGCTGTTTTTCTCCTTCACTGATGTAATGCTCGAATCTGTAACGTTACATTACACGCGAATGCTCCCGGTGAGGGAGCGCCTTAATATTATGTTATTTATGAATTTCACAGTTTTAGTCTCAGTACTGTTATGCCGTGGAGTGTAATTTAAATAAATAAATAAAAATAAATAATACATCACTGTAGGTACGGTGGAACACAGAGAAAGGTGTACAGGAGAGTTTTTAAGGTTGAGATTTTCTCAAAAACTACTTAGGTCAAGTAAATTGCAAAAATTATTTCACTGTTTGATAGATTAAAGTGAAAACCATGTAACTGTAAAAGAATTATTAAATTCGGTCCACTAGGTTTTGGTCCCCTGTATACTTATCTCTGCCTTCGACTGTGCATAACTTGTAACATTTATAACATAAAATAACTTTAATAAAACCTCTACTCCATCTCCATTCCATCTTGCCTAGCATTCTAAAGTAAATATGTACTCACAACAGTGCATTCCCGTACTGCTGCTGATGGTGGCCGGCAGCCAAGGCCAGTGCCACGGCCGGCGCAGCGTATGCGGCCGCTAGGTGCGCCGCCAGCCCGCCGTGGTTGACGTCGCGCAGCTCGCGCACCAGCCGCCGCAGCTGCCACGCGTCGCACGCGCACCACGCGAGCGACGACACCCACCAGTAGTGGAGAGACATCGCTATTAACTTGCAGGCGAACTGTTGGGGGGAAAGTTACTGTAGTGTTTCTACCAGTATTTTATTTTTATTGAGATATGGAAAACCAACAGCTGATAATGTACTTACATTCTCACTTAAATAGATTCAAAAAGTCAATTATTGATTTTCACTTATAGTATTTAAAAGACATTGCCACATTTCAATGGAGCTTTGCCCCACCTACAAAGCGTGACCATTTAAACTGTACCTATAATTTTGTTGGGGACTTATTACAGGTTTCATATTGCATAATCATAATTTTCTACTACTCTCGCAATGGAAGAATAACAAAAACAATGAATAAATCGCTTCGATTTCTTTATTTTCTGAATTCTTAATTAAGCTGTTTTTTTGCGAATCGCAACTTGTACAAAACTTTATTTTAAACCAATAATTTTAATAAAAAACGGATACATTTTTACATTTATTCGTTATCTTGTACAACTTGCGGTTGATGGTGGGGAAGAATCTGGCATTGTCATTTTAACTATTGTAGTGAGTCATTACTCCAATTTTTAATAACATTCTTTAATAATATAAATAGTCCCGCTGCTGGGCACAAAGATCTTCTTCCTCCACCGATCCCTGCCCAGAGCCCGCTCCAACCATTTCATTGTCATTACAAATACTCAGTATTTGCTTATTTTATATCAATTTAGTCAGAAAAGAAAAGTATACGGGAGTCTCAAGGTTGAGATTTTTTTTTAAACTACTGGATAGAATTTAATAATTATGTTACAGTAACATAGTTTTAACTTTTATCTATCTAACAGTGAAAGAACTCTTGCAATAGTTCACGTAGTTTTCGAGATAATCCCAGTCTTAAAAACTCTCCTGTACACTTTTCTCTGTGTTAGACCGGACCTATGCCTTCATTTACCCACCTCATTTTGCACCAGCGAGCTGCGCGCCTTCAAAGCTATGACATACAGCAGCTCGGCTACAAACACGCAGAATATGAGGTGTTTGTGTATAGAGTTGGACACTGTAGCGGCGCCGCCCCGCATCAGGCAGAGCGCGGCCCACGTGGCCAGTAGCAGTGGCAGCGAGAGACTGAACGCGGTGTATGACGTCACGGACTCCAGGAGAGACGGCTCGGGGATGAACTGGGGACAAAGACAAATGGAATACATTGGTAAGGATGACTCTACTTGGTAATGAAAACAAATAACTGTTATTTTTTAACCTATAAATATTCCCAGGCAAGCCCAGTGCAAAGGTCTCTTTGGGTGTTATTGTTGCAAGTTGCAAGACCAAAAAAAAACCTACATAAAAAAACGTCTTTCGTCATCATCAGACCCTGGATCCTTTATGTCCTACTGGCCAACACCACTTATCAAACGAAAAAACGCTTTCACATATTAGGTATGAAACTTATAACCCCCCTTTGTGTTGCGTCGGGGGGTTAATAAAACATACCAACCGGCCCCGAATCATACTAAGATATTCGGCTCGAATGGATTCTAATCGTTGCTTAACCAGTATTACAATTATGCAATTTCTCAGTACTGGCTTGTCAAAATAAACAGAGTATAGCTGGCCCAACCTCTTTAAATTCATGCTTGCCGGTCCAGTTTGACCCAAATATCCTAGCCATCTCCATTTACCGAACGCGAGGGGAAGGTAGTTTTACTCTTTCTCGCTAAATTGGCAACTATATGTGTTTAATGTATAACAAAGAATAATAGTAAGTATAGAAAGGATTTTTAGTGATGGAAGGCCAAACAATCCCTTCTCAAATGTAAAGACATATTTAATAGCGATGGACTTATAGAATTGAAAACTAATCGAAATGATGTGTTAGGTTAGGTCACACCAATAGTCAAATAAAATTCATATAAATAAAACTTACTTCAATATCCACTTCGTCTACTAGCACGGCGAACGTGGAGAGATGGTTGCACGTGCAGTTGATGAGCAGCGGCTCGCCGGAGTACGGCGACCAGTCGTAGTCGAGCTCGGTGTGGCAGCCCACGCGGGACCACTCGCCGAAACTTAACAAATATTGAACACAGAATTTATTTTATGCATTATGCCATGCTCGGCGAACAGATTCAAATGATGAAAAACACACACACAGTCTTGCGAACATACCCTTAGTATGTAAATACAATGAAGAATTTAGGATTTGTGGCCTATGTTGGCTCAGTTGGCAATGGCAAGAGCTCTCACGGAACGGACGCTTAGAAAGTCATCTTGATTTGAAATATTGAACATTTACGAAGAGTTATTTTTATAAAAGTGCAACATCCTGTAGTTTAACCCCACTTCCCTTAAATTAAACCGTACTTTCACACTTCCTTAAAAACCGATAAATTTTAAATTAACCGTGGCTTAAACCGTGGAATAAAACTGTAGTTACGTTTATCGCTAACAGCGCCAATGCTTTAGCTAAACTATGATATGATAAATTTAGTAAGTACTTACTATTCATCACGAAATATTGATAAGTAATAATGTTACTGTGCTGAATACAGAATGAATATAAATAAGTTTACAAGATATGTAGGTATATACGCACACGAAGAAATTATATACGCAATGTGTTTTTTTCAATATTTACAACAAACAAAGAGCCTTACCCTTTCAAAGTAGACCAATGGACGCACTGCGGATTAGTCCTCGACCCGAACGTCTCCCTATTAATATTCAACCACATCTGCAGTCTCACTGGCTTCTTTAACCTTATTCCGCTCATACTTTTATATACCAACGTCTTCTTTCCCATGTCTTTTGTGCCATTACTCTCCAAATTGCGTTCCATTGTTAGAGCTAATACTTTCGGGCCATCTGGAGTGTCCTTTTCCGATGCAAATGAAGAATCGTTCTCCTGTACATTGTAAGCTTTCTCTTGTTTCTTGTAAGCTGGCTGTATGACCACTGGGCCGTGGTTCTCGTTGGAATGCTCGTCGTTTGTATGAGGCCAAGTGTTCTTGGATTGTGCTGTGTTGATGTTGTTTGTATGCTGCCCTTTGTTCGCGTATGTTATGCCTGTAACAATAAACTCTTTAAGGATTTGCACGTAAAATGTCTTCCGAATAAAAATAAAAGTCGAAGTAACAAGACGTCAACTAAATCGTAAACACAATTATTATTTGGTTATATTAGTTAGTCCATCTAAAAATGATACTTCATTTATTCGATCTGTATTACAGCTGACTAAACGCATGAGCTTTTTTTTTAAAGATTTATCTTCACTTTACCTTGAACATCACCCAAGATACTATCAAGTTATTGTCGCTACTCTCAGAGAAGCCACTTGTATAGATACTTGGCGACCTTATGGTGCTGGTTCTCCACATACTATACTATGAATGTTCATCAACATCACAAGCTACACTCAAGCGAGCGTCGCTACTCTCAGAGGACTCCTGTGTCGAGACTTACTCAGTTTAATAAAATTGACTACCCATCAACTTTACTATAAATGTTACCTTCAACGTTATCCAAGTTACTCTCAAGCGACTTATCGTCGCTACTCTCAGAAGACCCCTTTATCAAGACTTACTCAAGTATGACTAGCGCCTGTATAATTGGTGACTAGTGAAATTGATTTCCCAGATCAAATAAATATCTTATCCAACCTTACCGGCTCTATTATAAACGTTACTAACCTTCAACGTCATCCAAGCTACTCTCAATCGAGTTATCGTCGCTACTCTCAGAAGACTCCTTGATCCAGACGTACTCAGGCACGAATAGCGCCACTTGTATAATTGGTGAGCCAATAGTGATATTGACGCCCCACCGCCGGCTGACTGATTCGTCCATGCGCAAAGGCATCAGGTTTGATGTGTTGCGAGAATACTGGAGGTAGGAGAATACGGCGCGGGTCTCGAAGTTTGTGTCTTGGTTTTCTGGAAATTAATTTCGATATTAGATAGAGAGACTATATGGAGAGTCAAGTTCCATAAAAACAAGTAGTTCATAATTCATTGCCTTAATGGTAACATAGGCGTTAAGGTTGCAGTATGTTGGGTTCAGATGGAAACAGATATTAGTATGAGACTTATCAGGTTCTAAGATATTATTTATCTAAGATAGCATGGATGAGAAACAATTTTTCAATATGTTCTGAATCTCTGTAGGCGGCATTATTATTTTGTGAGATACGATACTTTTCGGCACTCTCTTCGGATTGGTTAGTGCAGATTTGCAATACCAGTGAATATAGCTTCTGAGCAAGCAATTTGTTTTTATGGATTTCCGGGTCGACAATGTTTCCATAATTTTATTACGAACATATTGATAAATATATATAGGTATATTATGTACACGTTATTTAGTTTGAAGACAGAGACGGTCGAAGACAGAGAAAGGTGTACAGTAGAGTTTTTAAGGTTAAAATTTTCTCAAAAAATTTGAGCTATTTCAATAAGTATTTCACTGTTAGATAGATAAAAGTTAAAACTATGTACTGTAAAATAATTATTAACTTCGGTCCAGTGCTTCTTGAGAAAATCTCAACCTTAAAAACCTTGGCCTCACCCTCTATACACTTATCTCCGTATTCGACTGTACCATGATCGCAGGAGAAGTACATTATCTCACTCTGTCCTACGAAGAAAAAATACCTTAAAGATTATTAATTTTTGAAATAATGAGAAATTCGAAAAAAATCTTAAGATCTTACCTTGCATATTGTTATTCGATATCCCAAGCAAATCCAACGGCAACAGCACCCTCGTATATTTATCAAACTTGCTCCTACTTCTCACGTAGTTATTATACTTGGGGAACGATACAGTGGGACTGGCAGGCTTTTTACTCTTCTTGCCGTTGCCATAGTAACCGGGTTGGATGGGCGAATGCACGAAGGATGATGTGTCGGGGAGTATCACGCGCTCCGTTGTGTAGGACTCAATGTTGTAGCGGCTCAGCTGCGTCGGTTCGAAACCGTAGATCGATTCTGGTGTTACTATGTCGACGCCGATTACTGGAAGAGGGTTGATAAATGTTAGGAAATACTACTTCACACTAGTCAACAGTGCTATTGGTATTCTCGCTGAAATATAATTTTACGCACGATGCGTTGCAAAATGGGTTACAAGCTAACAAAATATTTAAAAATAAAAAAATCAGACTGCAAAAATATTTAGCCGGAATGAAAATAATAACAAGCGTAAAAAAATTCGAAATACATAACCCTCTTTCTTTAAAAATCGGCTAAATTAATAACGTGTGGTGGCTCAGTTGGTAAGAGCGTGTCACGGAATGACAAGATCGCAGGTTCAAGTCCTGCCCACGGCAAGAAATTTTTCATCATGTTCTAATTTGTTCACAGAGCATGGATAATGAGTACTTAATACAAATTCTAATAACAAATTAATTACTTAACTTAAGAGCCTTCATAGAGCCAACTAGCGCCGCCAATCTTAAAATAATAATATCTTCCAATATAATAAATTTTATTAAAAAACCAATTTACAAAATGTTTATTACGATAAATACTATTTTTCAATATACCATACAAAGCTAAGTTGTAGTTCACAAATGTGCCAAAAACGGCCGTTTTTCGCATGCGAACTACAACTTACCGACATTGAATCACGTTATAAATAAGCATTTAAAAATTAGTATTTATCGTAATAAACATTTCGTAAATAGCTTTTTTTATAAAATTGATTATATTGGAAGATATTATTTTTTTAAGATTGGCGGCGCTACTTGGCTCTATGAAGGCCCTTAACAAATGAATTGCTTGTTTCATCATAACCATAACACCTACCCATATCGCTTGTGACTATCTCGAATGGGCTGGTGTACGTGTCGTGCTGGCTCTCCGCCAACACGGCGATGTAGCGGTCGAACGTCTGCACGAGCTGCTCGGCGCCGTGCCCGGTGAGCTCGCGGATGCGGCGCCACGCGCGCTCGTATTGCGAATGAAGGATCGTGTTTGCGGACTTTATTATGTTCTGGAAAAGAAATAAATATTTTAAGATTCATTCGAAATAGTCTAAAATTTAATATTAAAAAAACAATAGATTAATATATTCAAAATTTTAATAAAGCGCGCGACAAACTTAGACTCGCGCGAACACATCCACAGTGAACGAGCGGGCGCGACAACTACGGGCCCGCGCCTGCGCGATAGATGTGATTGGAGCCAATGTTTTAAATGTACGTCCACGACGAGACAAAACTTTACCGTTTGAGTAATCAGTGAGCCACATCGTTAACGCGTGAAGCGTCAATCACGCAAGAAACTCCATGATTCGTGTGAAATTCATACAATATCTACCATCGTTGATTTTTTGCAATTTTATTTCATCTATAACAATTCATAAACCTCTCGGCTCGTAGCACAGACCACTTACCCAATAGAAATGAAATCGGTACAAATTTGCAAGCGAAAAATTCTGTCAACGATGAGCGCATAGAGACGAAGCGGGGGATAGGGGTGCCGTATTAAAGAGATGCGGCCATGTCGATAATATCTCTAAGTTACAAGGTCGCGAAGCAATTTTGCGCTCATGTGCGGGTGGCAAGGGCGCCCTCCTGTTACAGGGCTATGGGGTAAGTGGTCTGTGGCTCGTAGCCATAAATCCTGTGCACGTCACTGGTCTGATAGTGTACTCACCCGCACATAGTCCTTGTCCTGGCTGTGCGTGAGGTTGAGCCCGGCCTGTCTCAGCTCGTACTTCATGAGCTCCAGCAGAATCCCTTCAGCCACCAGCACGTCCGCGCCGTACAGCAGCGGCGTGTGCGCGCACGCGGCGCTTAGGTCCTCGGCTAGGCGTACGCCGACGAACGTGTTCACTAGAAGCTCGCCGGTTTCTATTTTGTGGAGCTGCAACAATATAGGTATAGTATAATTTAGAGAAAACTATAGCAGCAGACGACGTGTCGCCGCGATACTACGGGTTTCTACTATGAAATAGCTTCCGTAGCTAGCGACACGTCGTCTGGCTTGGAAATACAGAGCAACTAGTGTCGCGGCTCCCGGAGGCCTGCAGGGTCATTAGGCCTGGCTGATCGGGGCTGGCTAGAGTATCGCCAGCCGCATTGCGCACAATGGACCTTGCGGCCAAAGTGTGAACGAGCCCAGTATTCAAGAAGATTCAAGATAGTGTCACGGCGATACGTTCGTCTGCCGCCGCTGTCGGATTCGGAATGGTACGGGCAACAGCAGATCAATGGTAACACTTGCAACACGATTTCAACTCTACGACGCAATTAATAAGAACGGTCTAAAGTGATACACTTGATGTCTTGTGATGTGTACAAGTACATATGCAATGTGTACATATGCATCAGAATTAGACTGCCGTTGCAATTCCCGTACTTACAAAATTATAATAAACGACTGATAGGACGTTATATACCCATCTACAACTTAACAGAGATTATTGAAGTTAAAACTGAAAACATTTGATTAAAGACATAACGATTAAAAGCTAATAATGTATCACTTTAACTGAGACACCGATGAATCTTTCCTGGACATCAGCACCCACCTGTTTCCTCAGTTGGTAAAATGTAGACGTAGTACAGTTGAACATGTCAGGTTCCTGCCACGGGACCACTTGAGTTTCGTCGCACATTCGGGTCCCTTTGCCGCTCGTCCCTAGGAACAAAGAAATATATAGACACAACAAAACTCTTCATCAGAGTATAATCTTGTGTCATCTCGTGTGGTTTAGATACCAAACCTGTTGCCAGAGCTGTTCAAACCGGTAGGCCTCTAATATGGCTTAATGATTGCTGACAAAAGACAGTACCCGGGACCAACTTCCTCACGAATATTGTGTTTGTCGAGATCCGGAAGGGCTCAGAGGAAAATGACATTAGTGGTCATCCATTCAGGTATAGACCGCGAACAACTTGTAAAAAGTAGCTAATCACTCGTGTATGTACTTTGTCATACTGTAGGTATAGTCATTATTTGAAACAAACATATGACAAAGTACTTTTGAATCATTTTCACTCGCAACGAAACTACGACCTCTTCAGAGTCTATTGAGAAAGGGTGGTGTTGATAGATGTTTTACCTGCAGGACAGTCGGTAATGGCTTCCACACCAAACTTGGTTCGAGGCCACCAAACTCCATGGGAAAACGAGCGAGGGCATCCGTCATACACAACTGTAACAAAGTAATGCATTGGGAATCACACCATTTGTCGCCAGTACCGATAAATACCAGCAGTATGTTAACTTCTATAAAGGTACATGTGTTGTAACTAAACGTTACAACTTATCTCTAAATCCCATGTTAGGCGCCATTTCAGCCCATAAATAACTATTTATTGATGGAACAGATGTTACATGTTTAAAAAGCACTTAGTTACATAGTGGCGTAGGCTTATATAAGTTAGGTTATCCTGTTTAGCAAGTCGTGCTATTGAAATACACTAGCTCCCACACTAGGATTCCCTGTGTTGTGGGGGCCAGTGTCTTTGGGAGGATTCATATGCCAACTCATCTTGAAGATTGGCCATGGAAATTGACCGAATAAAGACTTCGCAAATAACACTAGCTAGTTAAATTATTACAACAACAACAACAACATCAGTCTATTTATATTACCCCACTGCTCGGGCACAGACCTTCCCTGACATCGAGGGAGCTCGGGCCATGATCCACCACGCGGGCCCAGTGCGGGTTGGCGGATTTCACATGCCTTAGATATTTTTTTTCTTCTTCTACGACATGCAGGTTTCATCACGATGTTTTCCTTCACCGTTTTGAGAGCACTCGGTAAATGTACGTAAGTTTTTCCGTCGAAAAAACCGAGGATAACTCATTGGTACATGGCTGCCCTAGCTGGGAATCGAACCTGGGACCTCCATATTGCAAGTCCATTGACCCAACCACTGAGCCACCGAGCTCTTGTTGTTGTGTTGTTAAATTATTAACCAATGGCTAATTATGCAACATCTTTACTAGGATAATAATTAATTGGTAAGACAACAAACATGACGCTTCAGATGATTGCTTCACGCCGACTGTGAGCTCGAGCTCGCCAGGTGAGTTCCCTGCTATCCAGGCCCGGCGAGCGATCTCGAGCAGTCGGCGCATGGGGCTACATTTTTTTAAAAAGGGGGTGGTTCAGCTACGGGGTGGGTAGTTAAGTTTTAGTTCTACTTTTTTAACCAATGGGTGCTTGGACTCCTTGGTTAAAAAAGGGTTGTCTACCCAATTTGTAGTAGTCATATTTTTTTTTTGTAAACCTATAAATTGTTCCACTGCTGGGCAAAGGTCTCCCCCCTCCTCTTTCATCCATCCCTGTCCTGAGCCTCTTCCAGCCACCCATCCCTGTATCTAACGATATCGTCTCTCCACCTACGCCGAGGTCTGCCCCGACGCCGGCGACCGTCCGATGGCACCCATTCTGTGAAAGTCCGGGCCCATCGGTCCGGCTGCATGCTTGTCATATTAATGATCGAAATTAGTCCCATTTAATCTTTGCGACATTGGCTACTGACCTTCGCAGCCCGCGTTCGGCGCCACCTCTGCGTACAGGTTAGCGCACGCGTCGCACGCGCGGCCGATGACGCCGGCGCGGCAGTGGCACTGGCCGCTGCGGGCCTCGCACGAGCTGTTCACGGAGCCCGCCGCGTAGCACTGGCACGGCAGGCACTCGGCCGACCCAGGCGGCTTGTAGTGGTTCTCCTACAATAATAGTTTAGTATTTTAGTTGCTTTCGAGCTGTTTCGTGCTCCTTCGAACGTGATTTGAATTTTAATTATTTTAAGCAGTAAGAATATAGGTACTTACTTCATTTCGTTACCATTTGAAAGGTTAACGCTTTCATTAGGTCCCTTATCATTTTGTTACAGCACAAAGGACGTTAATAATACGTTTCTAAGAAAAATACAATTGACAGACGGATAACAAAATATTTATATACGATAAATAAAGTCATAGTCTTCTCTGAACAGTGGGGCTATTACGGTTCTCAAAACGATCAAATCATACCATGTCATATCGTGCGTGACAGGGACAGTGCTATTGCGTTGGTATAGCGGCGTCTCTGTTCGGCGCGACATGACATGGTATAATTTCATCGTTTTGAGAACGGCAATAAACTATTTTGGTGGACCAAAATATTGGTCTATAATACAAGCTTAAGTTAAAGGAGAATAGTTGTAAGAAATATGTCAGTCGTTTAAAAAATCCCCACTTTATAACCTCACCTTGCAATGGCAATGTCCCGTGTTCCGCTCGCAGTGCGGGTGGTAGCCGTGCGTGACGTCACACGCGCACGGGCCGCACGCAGTCACGCCCCACCACCCGCCCGGGCAGTCGTCCACACCCTCCTCTATACACCCAGATGCTGGAAGGAAATGGAGGAATTAATATAACATGAATTTCTCAACATTGACCGATGGAGCCGAAACACTGTACACTGATGGTGAGACTTCCCACAAGTTTAAAGTCGATGAGAAGAGTTATGTTTGGCGTAACGAACATACAAAACAGCGAAATGTAGAATATGGACATATTCTACATCTTGTTGTAATTTTGTATTTGTATAATAATAAAATAGGTACTATTGAATTGAAACAATTTTGCAAATATGTATACGTACTTATTATTTCAATTTCAATTTATTTAATTGCATACACATGTCAGAATGTACATTAACACATTAGGTCTTAAAACTATGACAATATATGCACCCTGTAGGGCACGGCAACATGGAATGACAGACATTACGTCATTTAATTTGTATTGTTCATACTTATTTTTGTTTACTATAAATTTAAAAAAAAACTTTCGCATTACGTGTGGTCTCATAAAACTAACAATACGACGCAAGCGTTCAGGTCACACGCGGCCACAGCATGTACCGACCCTTATCACCTTCGCACTATATGAGTAAAACTAACAATACAACTCACCAGTCAACAAATATCCTTCAGCACACTGACAGCTGTATCCTTTCTTAGTCTCCTCTGGCACACACTGCGCGTGGTCTCCGCACGGGTTGAGGTCACACGCGGCCACACAGTATGGCCCAAACCGACCCTTATCGCACTCGCACTGCGTATGGTCCCACGAGGCCACGCATTTACTCTGTAAATAATAATTGTCATTATGTAACTTTGTTGAGAAGGCCGAGGCTTAGAATAACTGATGAATCGTAGAATAAGTGATGAATCGTAGAATAAGTGATGAATCGTAGAATAAGTGATGAATCATAGAATAAGTGATGAATCGTAATAATTCGATTTAATTATATACTTAATTGCGATTGTTAGTCATTCGCATGTTTAAAAGAGCTACATGATTTTTTTCATTTCAAATACAAATATGGTCCCTGTGAAACATAACATCCTGTAACGAAAAAATTGCGGGGGCACGCGAAACTGGAAACGTCTCAAGACCGAAAATAGTTTACGGTAGTCTGTGACCAGACACAGAGTATAGAACAAAAACAAAACTTCAAATGGTGGGTCAATTATAAAATTATAAGCATTTGCAATTTAGACAAATAATACTTACATAGGGAGGACATATGGACAGCATACAGTCGGCTTTCGATTGGCAGCCGTCTCTCACGTTTTCTCTTACTGTAGGCCGATTTAGCAACGACTGGGCCGTACCAACTCGAACATCCTAAAAGCAAGGAGAAAGCTTTCAATCCATGTAGTAATACAATATTTTTGTGATCCGACTTCGTAGATCACCAAGTTATCGTTCTATTACGTCTACCAATGAAAATCTTCAACACACATTGCTTAACCCTTATTGGCTAGCATACTAGGGTGTAAATCTAAAGGTCAGCGTGATATAGTACGGCTTAAGTTTTCTCGATGTAACCTCATATCTAAACTAATGTTGACATGAATATAAACAGTAGGTATCGCTGTCAGCTATAAACATGACGAAAAAGTTTTTTTTTTGTTAACCTATATATTGTCCCACTGCTGGGCAAAGGTCTCCCCCCTCCTCTTCCATCCATCCCTGTCCTGAGCCTCTTCCAGCCACCCATCCCTGTATCTAACGATATCGTCTATATTTATTTTATTAACGATAAATATGAAAGTGACGAAACACGGTTTAGGGAAGTGAGGTAAAACGAAGTTTATGGCTTCTGTAACTATCCGCTTTTACGTTAAAAGGACTTACCTGTATGCATCCTTCAAAATATCCAACTTCGGAAGCCACCAAGCCCGCGTTACTATCGGGTCCACCAATCAGGATCTTGCCGACGTACTGTCCTTGCACTTTATTGGCTATCATGGGCAGTAGGGCGTGGCGTAGTCCGTAGTCGATGCTCACTGATAGGTCGGTGCCGAGCCATTTGATCTCTATGCGGTGCCATGTGCCGTCGGCGAGAGTTGTGGTCGGTAGGAACATTGTTTCGCCGTTGTAGGAGTAGTGGAGGAGACCGGATTTTAGCTGTGGGGTAAAAATGGTTAATTCATTAGTAATTACAGTATCGCTTTCAATTTTTATGATCTCAACTGTCAAAGTAGGGAATGTATTGTTTTTATAGTATTCAAAGACGATTAAATCCTCAAGCATTCCAACTAAGCTTGTGTTAGGTGCGGTCGCCACAGTCCAGATAAATGGGAACAGTGGGAATTGAAATGCAACGCTTGCGACGCAAGCTCACGCTCTAGACTTTGGGCCACTACGGCTTATTAAGTAATTAATGTTTCAGCAAATTCCCAATTTTTTTGCAAATAACGTCAAGGGTAAAGGTTTTCCGTTTTGGGTCAACTTAGTTGCCGGAGACCATCTACACTAACATTTCCCTTCGTAGTCAGTATTACCGCTCCCCCACATCGAAAGAGGGGGCGCAGAAGCAGCGCGGCAAAAGTAAACTCTTCCAACTCCCTTACCATGAACTCTTATAGCAGGATTACTTCAATAATACTTTGTTATTTCGTACCATGGCGACCTTAAAGTAAGCTTATTAAGGACGTCATGGTACGAAATAACAAAGTGTTATTGAAGTAATCCTGCTATAAGAGTTCATGGTAAGGTGGCAGGTGGTATTTATGGAATCGCGCGCACACATTCCCAGTGAGTGAACGAGCGGGCGCGGCTACTATGTACCTATGCTTTGGAACCCGCGCCCGCTCCCACGCTATTGATGTATTTGGGGTCTTAGAACGACAAACAGTTGTAGTATGCTCACGGTAATAAGTATGGTGCTGTTCTGTCCCACTTGTATGGACATGAGGAACGCGTCCTGCTGACGCGTGCGTATAGAGAGCGCGTTGAGCCACGGCAGCTGGATCGGCCGCAGCAGCGGGTTGAACGACAACATGCTCTCCCCGGTGAAGCGCCACGGAGGGGACGTCGCTGTGGGGATAAATATTGGATTGAAATTAAATGACATTACCACATTTCAATTTGCCCACCTTTGGTCAAGTAGGTGACCATTGAAGCTCATATATTATTTTCTTGGGGACTTATTACAGGTTCCATATAGCATAATCATAATCAGTAGAAGTTGCGAGAGTAGTAGAAAATGATAACAAAGACAATGAATATTTCGCTTCGATTTCTTACTATTTTCTGAATTCTTAATTAAGCTGTTTTTTCGACTCGCATGTTGTACAAAACTTTATTTTAAACCAATAATTTTAATAAAAAAAACCTAGATATTTTTACATTTATTCGTAATCTTGTTCATCACGCGGTTGATGGTGGGGCAGAATCTGGCATTGTCATTTCTTATAGGTATGGTTAACGGGAGAGGACACTGTATTTTTTTAAAATTTAAACACAGTCTGTTAATATCCTCTTCGTTGCTGAAGGTCATCAGCATCTTCAAGAAACGGCTAAATGTATGGTCCCGCCGGACTACAACTCGGGTCCAACAGAATACCAGCGTTGCCGGCATCCTGTCGACAACATCATGCTGAGTTGAGGCCCTTTTCGCAACGGCAGCACAACCGCTCTTTTTGGTGTTATTTTGTTAGCCACTATAATGCACTACAATGTAAATGTTGTTGCGAAATAAACGGATTACTTACTTACTATATTATTGTATGTAATATGTAAACATTAGTGTGTAAGTATATATTTTATGTAGTAATTATTTAAGTAAGTATAATATATTATTTATGTTACTATATTATGAATTATTTAGTAGCAGTTATATGTAATTATTTATTGTTATTTATTATCATTCAATATAATCGATTGTGCACGTAAGCTTGTATGTCTACTATTTATGTTTCTTTTTAATTAACTAGGCATTGCTGGAAGAAATCTCTCCTAAGAGATAAGCACGTCTGTGTACATCCATTATCTCTCTCACTTATGTAAAGTGTTTCGTGTACAATAAAGGTCAGCGTAAACATATTCAGTGGCTCTTAATTCTTCCACCCTAATTTGTTCACTGGTTCTAGTATACCTACCGTAAAATAACAAGAATTACTCACAATCAGCGCAGTCCTTCCCCGTGTAGCCCTCGCCGCACTCGCACATGTATGTGTCCCACAGGTCGATGCACTGCGCGTTGTTGTAGCACGGCGCGGAGCCGCACTGAGACCGCTTCTCGGGACAACCGGCCAATGTACCGTTGTCCGCAACGAAACTGGACAAACCAAATGACTTTTGGGGGTTCTCTCGAAAATGGCGGGAAACGACGGTTGCGAAATTATTTGATAATTTTCCTTTTAATGTCTACAGGGACTATTTTGTGTTTAATATCACGTTAAATTAATCAGAAAATGTTCGCGAATGACAGTACGGTGAAGTTATTGGATTATTTATGCAAGATCTGAAGTTTCAAGCTTTTATCAAGAGTTCCCGCTACAAACACTAAAAGCAACTAAAGGACGTTCTAATAATTCGACATGAGTAGGTACTCCAATATATACCTGTTTAGATCCACGAATTTATGGTCGACGAAGAAGTCAGAAATGCATCCCACGAAGTCCTTATTCTTCACCTGGAAGCTGCTGGGAATGTTGGGCAGGCCGCCGACCTGCAGCGGTCCAGTTAGATCTAGAAATCTGGACACAGAAAAAAGGAATGCTTAAAAAATATGAAAACCATATTTAATTTATTAGCGTACTTATAACAAAAACAAAGTAATGGTTTTCATTAGGTTAGGAGTTAGAATGATTAACACGCTACGCACTTCTTAAAATTCTTTCAATTATAATGTCAGTGATTGTTTGGGATATATTTGTTACATTATTAAATAAATAAAATATCACATTCGTGGTCCAAACTAGGATTCCCTGTGCAATGGGTCCAGATATATACAACGAAACGATCACAAATTAATTCTAGACTCAAAAAAGTAGTTATACTTACTTACCTTAGGTACCTACAGCCCAAAGCACATCAAGTGTAAAACTTTGGGCCGGTCTTATTGTCTGCGTCATAAGAGTTGAAATCGCACTGCAAGTTTTACCGTTGATTTGCATCTGTCGTACGTACAGTCGACAGCACATCAAGAGTAACACTTTTGACTTTGGACCGTTCTTATTGTCAGTGTCATAAAAGTTGAAATCGTACTGCAAGTGTCACCATTGATCTGCTGTTGACTGTACAAGTAACTTTATGACTGGGATCGAACCAATAACTACTTGCACATAAGTCTGTCTTCAAGCGCCAAAAATCTTTCAAAATGTATATTTTACCTGTGGCAAGTCTCTGTGGGTATGTCGCATCGTGGTGGCAACACTTTGGTGGAGTAGTTCGCGCACGCGTACTGCACGCCGAACTCCGCCGCACCGGCCAGCGACAGCGCCTTGTCGCAATCGTCCAGGATCATGGTCGCCGTCTGCGGAATTACCATGTACTTGTTAAGTCGTCCGGACCGGTCCGGAGATGGGGAAGGTAGGGAATGATAACACAGTCCTCACGTTTGGCTATAATAATAAAATCGTTTATTTCAGGAGTTTCCCATATGGTTTTACAATGTAATAAAATATTAAATAAAATAAATAACAAAATAAAATTAATAAGTAACACAGTATGAGTTTACTTTTTGTTCCAACTCCGGTGCACGCTCAACCAATGTCTGAAAAACATATTCTCGTGACAGTTACCTACCACATAAATGTGGTGCAATTTTCTGGAGTGATGAGGTGTACCCGTGGGACCTAGTAAATGTAAAGTGTTATAAAAAATACGGCGATGAGGTTCGTCAACTACTATATAGTCCCATGTAGTGGCGAAAAGCTGGCGGCGGTAAGTTGTTTTGCTGAAATGAATGTACTTGGATGGATTCGGTTTTTGAGATAAATTGAGTACCTATATTTACTCTCGCTATCTCTCATCTTTGACTGAAACAATTCGTGCGTATCTGAAATCGTGACAGCTATGATATACGAAAGGTATGTTTGTCACACATCCTATTATTATCGCAAAATAGTAATTATGGTAAGTATCTAGTTAAAAAATTAAGTTGTCATTAGTTTAAAAGATGTGCTGCTAAGAGTTTTTGACCACTTTTTCCCCCTCATCATTTCACAGCCAAGTGTTGTATAATGTAAATTTAAAGAAATATTATTGTAATAAAGAGATACGATTCTGATTCTAATACAATTCGTGGCTATCTCACCAAGATTTGCCTTGAATATTGTGATTACTGGATTGTTTTTAAATAACTTATATTTATTTATTTATTTATTTATTAGAGCCGTCCTATAATTTAATTACAAATAATTACAATTCACAATTATCATTAGGTCATGTTAGCTTAGTCAAATTATTATTATTTATGCTATTTTTTGAATATTACATTCGCCATCGTTTCTTAATTATAGGTCATCCCATTGTTGAGCGAAGGCCCCCATTCTTTAAATAACTTACCCTATTAAAATATTCCACTTCAACGCTATGCCACTTGCCGTCGGCCACATGCCCGGCGACCGTGACCTCTGTCCGTGCGCCGCCCAGCCCGAACGTGAAGCGCACGCCCGGCCCGTCGCCGCCGGCACCGAAGCTGACCACTTCCAGGGCCAGGAAGTCGTGGCGCTCGTTGTAGCGGCCGTTGTAGAGGAGGAGGCCGGAGGTTGTTTGCGTTGCGAATCTGGTCGATATGGATAAGTTGTTAAACTGGAAAGACTTCCGATTCTTCCATTAGTCGTCTATCTATTGTAATACGACGCACGAATTATATTGCTGTTTTAGTATTTATTGTGTGATTGACGTGATCGAGTGTACCTAGTGTTACTGAGATCTGAATAAATAAGTTGTGAGCCCGACTTCGGACTTTATTAACTTTTTTGTCATCTTGATCCGATAAATCGAGCCAACAAGCTAAAAAAATCCTCCTAGTCCGATTGATTGGGCTAGGCGATCGGACTGGTCCGAGCCGTTGAGACATGTCAACTTGGGTTTCATAAAATAAAAATATTTCCTTAAATTATTTCCTTAAAAAATACTTCCCAATAAATCGTTTGCCAGATTTTGAATTATAAAAATAATAATATCAACTTCAGTTGCAATGGGTTACTAACTACCTTGTTTTGAAGATCATAAGATCGAAAACGAATCGTAAATTTAAAACCACTTACCTAATCTTTAAATGGAACCTATGCCGTCTCTTCAATCCAGGGAAAGTAAGGAATGACAGAGCAGGGAAGCTCCTAGCTCTCAGTTCGCACATAGCCGTGGTGTACTCGTCGTCGATGGTACACCCCTGGCACAAGATGCCGCCCTCCCTTCTAGCCACGCACTGGGAGCCGCTGCGGCACATTGTGCCGTCACTGTTCAGGTCACAGGTGGCTTTAGTCAGGATTGTTTCGCAGTTGACACCTGAATAAAGGTTGACAAGTTAATACTGAGTGTTTGAAAAGTATTCAGAATTAATTATTTTTCATCAATAGTTGAGTTGGGATCGCTTAATTCAAGAAAATGCAATTTTGAAGATATCAGGAGTTTAATAGTCGCACTCTGTGGCGTAGATAATAGAAAAATGGATGAAGTACAAATCAATCAGAGTCTAGATAAGATATTATTTATTGCAAAAATAAATGGTATCTCACTTGGCTGTCGTATGTATCGCTTAAAGCGATCTCTTTTCTCTCTGATTTAATTATAATAAACATTACTACAAAAGTGGCCAGTAGTTAACTAAAGCCTGACTAAAAAAATCAATACAAATGTACTGTAAATAAATAATGATTTCAGGCGATACTGCGGCATCGGGTCAAGGTTACAATAATATCATTGAGGTAACAGCATACCGAATTTCAAATCCAAAAATTTAAAAGTGGTGTTATCCTATTTATAACTTTGGTGTAGGAATGAGGCACCTTTTTTTAGAGCTTTCATATGTAGTTTAGTTTTAAAAAGCACGCCAGAGTTACCGCCACTGCTTACCAGTAAAGCCCGGTGCGCACACGCATGTGTATCCTCCCTCGCGGCGCAAACACGTGCCGTTGTTGACGCAGGGGGACGAGTAGCACAGATCCACCTCGGTGTCGCACATGTAGTGCTCTCGAGTACCTGCGTACCAGATAGAGAAGCTGGTTTAATTAAATAAAAATATATTCCTTATCCTAAATCAAATGTTTCTAGTAATAGTAAATAATTGTTAGTATGGTCAATTATGATCTTAATCGGTCTAATATATGACGAAGAATCTTTGGGCGAAGGTCAAACTTCAACTCTTTCCAGGATTAACTGTCCGTAGCTGCGTCTATTCCCGCAATTTGTGCAATATCATCAGCCTACCATTTTTTAGGTGAATGTGGTGGGTAGATGGGACGGAACATAATGCTGCGCACTGTCAATGTTGAATGAACCTCAAATCGTTACCAGCAAGGCACTGTTCACATTGAAGACAGCTGTAAATAGCACCAGCTCGGTGGCTTACCCGTGAACCCCTGAGGGCATTGGCAGGTGAAGGTGGTGACCGGGTAGATGGGGCGGAACAGGACGCTGTCACTGCTGATGAACCCAGAAGCGTTGCCAAACTTGAGCACAGTGAGACACTCCTCGTAGTTGAGACACGGCTCGTGCACGCAGATGTTGTCGTCGAAGGGTAGAACCTGCGTAAATGTGAATATACCAGATTTATTACAAGTAAAAAGCTTTCCTACTCTTGGAAAGCACGCTAATGAGATTCATAGAACTATTAATATTATGTTCAACATTTTGGCCACATTCTTCGTCATAATGACCATAAAATGTTACAGGTTACATGAGTTTACGTGCTAGAATATGCGACTTGGGTTCCGACTTTGAGGCTGCGAGTTAAAAATCGATAATGCCGGAGATACACCAGAAACACCAATTATTGTAGTGATTCTAGGTCGACATAATTGATTGGAGAATAGAGGTATTAGAGGTACTTGTGATGTTACTTGTTTTGTTTGAGATATCGATAGTGCACCGAAAATTATGAGTAATGTATGAGAAACGATGTGATATACGTTAATATTGTTTCATCTTTCATCCGATTTATCAGATTTTCGATTGTCAGAAATAACGAGGCTTTATAGCCTATAAAGCTAGGTGCTAACAATTAAAAACCAAGAAACTTCATTTATATTCATATTCGTATTCATATCCATATACTTTATTTCTAACCACACGGAACATTACAGAGCACTTGGCTATGTCAACAACAATTTGGTATCGTACAATGAAACCGAGGGCCCATGCTTATTTAGGCGAAGAATAGGACTCACATCAGAGATCTAAATCTTTCATTACCTGAAAGAACAAGGAATCATTACTGACCTGTACAGTAGCGAGCCTAGCCAGCGTAGCTCTGTGCAAGTACACCCGCTCCCGCAGGTGCGTCGGCGAGTAGTACTGCGATGTATCGCCGGCGACGCCAATCTCCGCGTCCGGCCGTCGAGCGGAGAACGATACGTTCAGTATGTTGCCAGTCACATCGGTGTCGTCCTGTGGGGAATATTGTATTTAGGGATTATTTTTTTGCGAGTTGTTACGTAAGTTCTCGTAATAAAAAATGGGGGATTTGAATAGGTTGATGAATACTATCGTCATATAATACGGTATATATACAGGGGGATGACCGCGACTTCAATCGTTATGGTTATCATTTTCATTTTGACACTTGAACTGTGTACATTGCTGCGTTTCGTTGTCGTTTGTTAAAACTTGCAAAAACATAGCAGCAATGTATAGCGTCCATGTGTCAAATTGAAAGCGATAACGATTGGAAGTCGCGGTCACCCCACAGGTGTTTTTGATCAGCGACCCCCAACTCAGGGGTGGTATGGTAGTCTAAATAATCTTTGTTCCTAAAATAGTGTTTTTAATATTTTGAACATAATTACAATTTAAAAAATCTCTGTTCAAGTTCTCTTAAAAATATCGCAGCGCATGGGCGCCATTGTGCGGTACAAAATACTCCCTATCACGCTGTCAGTGACACGGCCGACAGGCGACAATTGCAGTTAAGAACGAATTTTATTATTTGTGGATTTTTTCATGAACAAGTAGGGTACATTTTTTTTATTTTTTGCATCAGTATCGTGTATATTATCACCACTGAGTCGCTGGTCGCTATTCAAAACCCATCGGGCAAGCGAGTGTGAGAGAGAGCGGACGACAGAGTTAAGCGAGCTTGCCCCCGCCTCGCTCCTCACAGCTACCTAAGGCGCTTGCGGTCAAGCTATAGAAGCATATATAAAACCTTACCTGCACACTAAATACGTAAATGTTCTCCTTGGGGCATGGCACGATGGCCGCCAGCCCGTCCACGAAGAATGCGAGCAGCGGCGACAGGAACTGCTCGGCTGTCATGTCGTTCAGGCGCACCGTGATGGAGTTGAATAGCATCGCCTCGGTTATCAGCCGCACGGACAGCTGCATCATTGCTTTCACCTCGTTCACGCCATCTAATAATATAATGGTGTAGTTTTTTTGATTACATATTTTTAATCCGGCATTATAACCAGGGACCTCGCCATTCCGTGGCATGCTCTATTCCAACACAGCTTTCGTGACTGTGATTCGGATTATTTACCGTTAACGTTTTGAATATAAAAAACTTGTTTTGTATAAAAAACAACTAAAATAACATCTAATCCGTACGTACTTTTATCTTTAGCATTCTATACAAATCTTCATCTGACGATAGTGAACTGGGGTGGGGTGGCTGAGGTGAGGTGACACTGACACCATGGTAAATGTACAAAAAAAACATCTCCGTTCAAGAATACACACGAGTATTTATTTAAAGGTTGCGTTAAAGAAAATACGGTAATCAACTGCGGTCTGTTTGACCATATATTTTAAAATCCTTAAATTATGATTGACTAATAATGATAGGTTTAAGTGTATATCTTATTAGAACATGATGAAAAAATTCTTGCCGTGGGCAGGACTAGAACCTAATTTATTCACCGAGCATGGATAATGCGTAATTCAAATTCTGTGTATCTTATGTTATGATGTACGTTCCTTCAATTAAGTGAAAGTTCGATCATTTTGAAGAGATATGTATTCTTCAAATTCAAGCTGGAAAATAACTTTGCTATTACACTTACCTGTGACAGATATCTCCATGGTGGCCAGTTTGGGCACGTTGGTGTTGAGCTGTGGCGACAAGGTCATCGAGCCGGTGGTTTCGTTCAGTAGCACCAGATTCGCGTTGTTACCGGACAGAATGCGGTATTGGAGCTGGCAAGTAAAATGGTTTATTTAACTATATGAAGAGAACGAAGAAGTGGGTCCATATTTATGAAGCAAGACTAGATAAGGGCTTTTATGATGATTTCTGATTAGATATGACGACGATTTAGAATTATTAAGTGGACGAATGAGATGTTGAAGGCTTGGGAAGGGAAAGTTTTGGGTAATTCAAATTTTAGGAAGTGGCTGGTTTGTGATACGCGGGCATATGTGGAAGTTTAAGTAAATGTGGAATCAAGCTGAGAAAGACAAGGTAAACCATCAAGATGCTCCTCTATAACCAATTTGGAGCCAAGGTGTGGGCTGAAAACCAGCGCTGACGCACTCTGTGTCAGCATCAGCTGAAGCCTTTTGGCTAAGTTATATGTTTGTTAATTGTCATTGTAATTTTTATTTCTTATATGTATATCCTTAATAGGCAATAAATGTTATTCTATTCTATTCTATAAGACACAAACGAGTAACTTAAAAAAGTTTCTGATGTATTTGAATATGTTATTATTTGTTGCAATGCCTTTACTGACAGGCTTCGAGTACTGGTCTTGCATGTAAGTAACCACATCATTGCAATAATTTGATTTGGAAATAAAAGCGTTTATAAAATAGGACAACTATAAAATAAATAAATCATCAACCAACCTTATCAGTAACATCTGCATCATACGCCGGCACTCTCCCAAACGGTCCAACGGGAAAGCAGTCCTTATAGTTATTGAATATGATCTGAAAGTCTTTCATCATGGGCGCGTTGTCATTGACATCCGTCACGAGTATTTCCAGTCTGACGTCATTCCATAACGGCGGGCTGGCTGCTCGGATGATGAGCTCGTACTTCTTGCGAGGACTCTCGTAGTCCAAATCCACCATGGTGACCAGCTCAGCCTTGTCTGAACCTTGACGGGTCTCGAGGGAAAAGCTGTTTGAATCGTCGCCACCTAAGAGGAAATTGAATTTAAATTATTGGTCCTTCGAGCGGGATTCCGGTACCTTTAATCCTATAGTAAAATAAATTGGTATATTTCCCGGTACCAACGACACTATACAGACGTTCGCAGGAAGTAATTGAAATCACTGTACCATGGAACTATGAAGTCCCAAATCTTGCCCGTGAACCATTTTATTTTCAAAAATGTTGAATAAATAAACAAATAGTTAAAAGCCTACACCATATTTATGGAAACTTTTGTTTCCCACATTCAATAGTTCGCATACATACTGGTAACTCAAAGATTTAAAACCCTTAGATGGGCTTGTGTCATTACTCGGAAGCGCGCAGTCGTAGTGCGTGAATTTCATACATTGGTTGACGGACGACTAAGGACTGATGTTCATTCATTGATGCTAGGCCCCTGTATGGCACGGGCCCATTTGATTTAAATCTTTCCTGTAACTATTTTCAGCTCGCCCCAAATCAATTTGCCGTACATTCCATTAATAATAATATAATTGTTTATTCAGGTAAGTACCCATAATACATAACTAATATCTAAGTATACAAATAATAATATTAGACTATAAATGCACTTACTAAATTCACACACTACTGTCTACTTCGCTAGGCACGGGCCCTCTTGATTTAAATCTTTCCTGTAACTATTATCAGCTCGCTCCAAATCAATTTGCCATTAATTAAATTACTATAGTCTATAGTTACAATGTCAACCCTTACCTTTGATAGAATAATGCACCACCGCGTTAGGACCCTCGTCGGGGTCGCGCGCGTATATCTCGCCGACAGTGGTGCCGATGGGACTGTTCTCTGGGATGTAGAACGTGAGGCAATCGCTCTCGAACACTGGCGGCGAATCATTTATGTCTTCCACCTTTATGTGGACTATCACCTGGAAACATCAGACATTAGAGTACCTACAGCCCTTACTTAAGATAAGTTTATGTTGATCATTCTGGTCGGATCATAAATCTAGTGATTGATGCTTTCTCTGCGCAGCACCCCCTCAACATAGCGCACCCTGCGCCTGCTGATCGTATCTGTGCAAGGACTTTGGACTACCGTGACGCTTGGCTCGCTTACATTCTAGACAGTTTGATATGAAATATTGTTATTGGTAAAATGGGTAGTTATCATATTGTATATTTACCTAACTTACTAACTCTATGAGGCATTTAGGTCGTCAATTTCTGTACATTTCGAGTGGACTGCATTCGTAAAGCGAGAATGAGGGGTTTTCAAAGTGACAGTTGAAAGAAGAAAAAAAACAAGCTTTTTAAGTTGATAATAGATGGCGTTGCACCGAAGTGCGATATCATGGCAAAAAAAAAACACAGCACTATGAAAAAAAAATTACAATGTCAGCTGAATAATTTACTATTATTGGTTTGTTTGTGTAATTTAATCAATACAGTACAAATTAATACTAGGTATGAAATACGAAAAGCCCAAGTTACGAGCAATAACAACGCATGTTAATGTTGACATCAGACCAGTCAGTGCCATCTACCGGGGCTATCGGTACTTTCTATCTTTTTTTTTAATGTAACCTTGAAACCCCCTCATAACTTGGCGCACACACGCGCCACCGCGTGGGTACGCTAGACGCAACTGTTCGGGTTGGTAGATAGTTATATTCGATAGTTTCGGGGGCCTGCTTCGGGTTTGTAACGAAAGTCGATTTTTAATCAAAATGACTTATATCTCAGAGGTATAAGACATAGAATAAATAACTCACAGTGGAACTCTGTGGCGGCGTTCCCCCATCGATCGCTAAAGCTTTCAAGTCGTATGTAGCGACTGACTCCCTGTCCAAAGCTTTATTAGTCCTTAAGACGCCAGAAGCAGGATCTATGACGAAGGACCCCTCCTCCCGGTCCTTGGAGTCGAGCTCGTAGTGAACTCGGCCGTTGAGACCGACGTCGGCGTCCGTAGCGCTCACTTGGATTACTGAAGTGCCTGTAAAGAAAATGTAATATTTAAAACAACAGGAAGGTCAACAGGAAGTCCAGATCTTAGTGTAGAACCTAGCCTAGAATCTAGAACGTATTCAACTAGCTCTCCAAAAGAAAGGAACTACGTCAGAAAAAGAATAGATCTTTCAGATACTAGGTCATTAGACATATTATTGAGTGTCACCTTAGTGTCCAATTCGCTCTTACAAATGTCAAAAATCACACAACTTTCACACAAAAAGCTCGCGGTCAAAATTGCCTCAAGAAATACTCCTAAAAGTCTGATAAATGATGGTGTGGAGTGATAAAATATACCTAGTTCTCAAAATATTTCGTAAGTATCAGAAAAACTAGGTCTTAAGAGATTGTTTTAAAAAGACTAGGTTTGAATACATTGCAAAGAATTGTATTATAATAATAATAAAAACAATTAGTTACGTACCAACTAAAGCGTCTTCCATAATACTGGCGCTGTAAAGCTGTTGCTTGAACATCGGCTCGTTGTCATTCACGTCGACGACGGATATTTCGACGTCAGTCGTGTCGGACAAGGATGGCACGCCACCGTCCCGAGCCGTCACCGTTAACAAATACCCTGGATAAAGAAAATAAGTGCGAAAAGTTGTTACTGATAAGAGCGAAATCTCTCGGTACGATAAGATGTTCGTTTATTTCGGAATTACAAATCTTTGCATCTTGTAGTGGCACTTCACTTGGCTATTCGTATTTGCGTATTTAATATAATTGCCATGTGTGGTTGGTATGCTTGACAATAAATTCGCCTTATTTGTATGTACAGCTAACAGCAGATCAAGTGTAACACTTTGGACCGTTCTTATTTTCTGCGTCATAAGAGTTGAAATCGCACAGTGTTACCATTGATCTGCTGTTGTCTGTACGTCAAGTATTTGACAAATACGCCAAACACCCAATAGCGAATAGGAATAGCCAAGTGAAGTGCCACCATAAGATGTGTTACCAAGAGAAATTAATTGGTTACTGTGATTGGAATTTTTGAAATGCGAAGATACACAACTATCAGTATCGCCACAATAACGAGCATGAAGACAAACTCGTAATTTGCGTATATTCTACGGACTGCATCTTTTCGGTTGATCCAAGTTGCAGTTGCAGCATTACCTTACTTACGAATGTAGTATTTTAGATAATACGAAAATCGTAATTTAACAATCAGTGATTTTACAGCACTTTTAAGTATGCATAAAGGTGGATTCAGTATCTCAAAAAAAGCTGAAATTGGCAAAAATTGGCGTGCAATCATGGCAATACAGCCCGCTGATAGACTGGCGTGAAAATTGCTGCGTAACAACGCGGATTTTGGCTTTAATCTAGCTTCATGAGTTCAAATTTCCATTTAGGTGTTTCAGGACACATATAACCTTGGGATCTTTAAGGCAAGAGTTAGAGATAGCTTCATCATCGACCTCATCGTCACTTACAATCAGGTGAGATTGGGGCCAAACGTAGGTTTGGTCTATCACAAAAAAATTGTAATATCAAACAGCTTACCGCTCATAGTCTCTCGGTCCAGCAGCTTATTGGTAGTGATGGCTCCGGTCTGTGGGTTGATGCTGAACTCCTGCTCGTGGTGGGCGACCGCCTCGTTGGATATCTCGGAGCTGAGGCTGTATGTGATCTGCGCGTTGATCCCCACGTCGCTGTCGGTTGCCGACACCACCAGCACTGTGGTGCCTACTGGTGCGTCTTCGAATACCTGGTGAAGAGAAACAAACATTGAATATATGGAGTTTTGATCACGAGCATTCAAGGCCACGAACTCACCATCCCAAATATGAAAGTGATTGTAGTTGCAACAATTAATTACCTACTTTGATTATGGTCTTAGACGATATTCACAGACAACATATGATCTCGTCAAACGTCGACGTAAAATTACATTGTAAGAGCGTGTTCATGCTAAGCACGTGCTTAAAGTGTTGAGCACTCTAAAGTCAAGAGAGTTGTCTATGAATCTCGAATCTAGAGCTAATAACTATTAGCGCAGACATTCAGACACAAAAACAGGCAGACGTTGAGTTTTAAAAAAGAAAATAAAGGGAAGATGTGTGCACTAATGAATATCAGTTCAAAGATACGGGCCAGTCACACTATCATTTCGTCGTTCGCTCTCTCTCGTACTCACTTGCGTCCCTCCACCCGTACGTCTATCACCAGGCAAGGCGCGGCACAGCGCTTGCGGTCAGACTATTAACCACACTTCCCCTACGTGTTACTTTCACACTTCGTTTAAAACGAAATAGCGAAGGATACTTACCGAAGCCGTATACGGTGCATTCTCAAACACCGGCGCGTAGTTGTTAGCGTCAGTGATATTGATATGCACCATGGCCGTGTCAGATCGTCCGCCGGAGTCCGTGGCGGTGACTGTGAGGACGTACCGCCTCTCCTGCTTGAAGTCCAGCGGCTGAGCCACGGTGATCAGACCGCGGCCATTTTGTGACGTAATGGAGAAACGACCACGCGTATTCCCGCCAGTTATTTCGTAGTGTAATCTGGTGAATCGGAAAAAAAAATATTAGTTGTTGTTATAGTGACCAAACCGATACAGTTGTTCAGGCCGCTCGTAGACCTCTCGCGGCCATTTTGTGACGTAATGGAGAAACGACCACGCGTATTCCCGCCAGTTATTTCGTAGTGTAATCTGGTGAATCGGAAAAAAAAATATTAGTTGTTGTTATAGTGACCAAACCGATACAGTTGTTCAGGCCGCTCGTAGACCTCTGAAGTGGCCTAACGACTGCTGAGTGCTGATGAACGATAGAAATCACATTTCCTTCCCGGACACTGAGGTGCTAAGTTTAATACAATTTATAAAATTCAATTTATGAAAATGTTTATTTCCCTCTAAAGATAGTTTAATTTTATTCCATTTTATTACGCATTAAAAAACAAATACAAAAAATGTCACCATCACCTATAGCTATATATCTATATCTTAGCTAGTCTAGTAGCCCGTAAACCACTGTTGACAATCGTTTGTTCTAGATTGACCCCTTGTTATATTATATTCTCCGTCGTTCCCTAAACGAAATCATCCCATTGCTGGACGAAGGCCTCCAATTTTGCGTGACAATACCCACCTATTATCCTCATCCATGTCCGTAGCGGTGACAGTGACGACCGGCGTGCCTGGAGGCTCGTCCTCGGCCAGTTCCACGTCGTACTGCGGCGGCGAGAACACAGGGTCGTTGTCGTTCACGTCTTGGATGACAACAACTACTGAGGCAGTCGCTGACCGCGGGGGAGTTCCGCCGTCGGTTGCTGTCACCTGTAAGCGTGAAATGGGATGTAAGAGCTGTTTCAGATTAGCGTTTTTTTCTGAGCTTCAAAAAGCCGGTGCGAGACACTCGAACCGGTGGTTGTCAGGCCTCAGAAACCGTCCTTAAATTACTGGCTGGAAGCTTAAATTCTTATTTCTTAGCCATAAACGTCACTGCCACCGCCTAACTTTAAGCACGATTTAAGGATTATCGCTGGTTTTCGCCAAACAAAATCGGTGGTATAGCAACTGTCAAAATCAGCCACCGTTTAGCAATCATGGCTACCATAGATATCAGTTAAATTACATTGAGTGAACAAAATGCAGAAAGTAATGCAAATTCTACCGGATCGTTTTTTTGTTCGAACCTCTGGAGAACATTATGTGGAGAAGCCAGTTCACAAGATACCAGAAAAGAACAGAAGACAGTATGCCAGAGAAAGAATATGGAGACCAATTAGTCTGCTTACTTACCTGCAGCTGATATTTGGCCTGGACCTCTCTGTCGAGCTGTCCGGCGGTGTACACCCAGCCGGAGCGCGGGTCGATGGTGATGGGCAGCGCGTTGTTGCCGTTGTACTCCTTGTCCAGCAGCGAGTAGGTCAGCTCAGAGTTCACGCCCTCGTCCGCGTCATAAGCTTGGACCTAAAAAATGCGGAACTTTATTGTTTATACGAAATCGTAGATAATTTAGTATTCAAATAACATATTTTCATGAATTTTACAAATCAGACATAAATAGAAGGTCAACTGTGGAAATAGAATTGAAAACTGTTGAAAAATAGAATAATTACAGGAAAATCTGATAGATCTTCTATATTACTCATTGATAAGCTTGAAAAGGTGATCGGTAAACAAACATGGAGAGACTTAATTTGTACTGAGCATCTTCCATTGGGTTTTCTGTGCCCGTTCCGTTACATCTTATACATCTGGACGCTAATTAGAATGATCCCGTAAGTTTATTTATGCAATAATTTTGTTGTATCCATCCTCACCCTGACGATGCTGTACCCGACGGGCACGTTCTCGCTGACGGACTCCTGGAACAGCGACGTGTAGAAGCGCGGCACGTTGTCGTTCACGTCCTTCACGTTTACCAGCAGCTGCGTCGTGTTGGAGCGGGATGGGCTGCCGCCGTCTGGGACGAAGGAGTGTTACTTTTTATAATAATAAAAATGGCAAGAACCACTTCGTGTCGCTGGGCCAGTGGAGTAAGACCGCAAGTATATTTTCATATACATAATTTATAAAAAATTATACATATAAAAATTGAACCTGTACATTGGATATCTTTTGAAAGGAATAATTGTAATGTGTTTTATTATCGATACTGATGCCAAAACACTATTTTTTAGAATTATTGTCTGTCTGTGACGATGTTCAGGCATCACGCCAAAACTACTGGAAGGATTTAGATGGGACTTCCACTAGGAGATCATCTATGTAAGAAGCACATAAATCATTGCAGTATGTGATGTGGAACCACGTAAACAGAGAGGAAGAGCTGCCTCTCAGTACATTGAAAGTACTTCGTGGAGGTATACTATAGTAACCAGCGACTTCTACGCATATGAAGTGTCTGGTTACCATATTATAGACCTCCACGAACTACTTTCGTATGCGGGCGGGGCGATTGACTATATTCAGATACGTCATCATAAAGGTAAGCGTGAATAAGATACCTTGAGCCCTAATGACAAGCCGATAGCTGCGCACTTGCTCGTAGTCCAGCGGCTTCACGAGCGACACGTCCCCGCTCAGACTGTCGATGGAGAACTGCATCTGAGTGTTGCCGCCGATGATCGCGTAGCGAATGGCAGCATTCGCGCCCACGTCGGCATCACTTGCCCTGGAACAAAGATGTACTTTTACCCGACTGCAGCAAGAGGAGTGCTTTTCGGTTTATGGACATCCATAAACCGAAACACACTTTATGCATACTTTTCTCTTGTACGAGCTGTTGTTAGGTTCACTACAGTTAGACCGCAAACGCTGTACCGCGGATTAGGTTGTTCGGCGAGACGCTAAGGTGGTGCAGCGCAATTCACTTTGTCATTTCGTCGCTATTGGTATACTAAGGTGTTAAGAACATTCCAAGTCTATTATTTCGGCTCTAAAATGGACGTTGTCAATGGAGGCGGCCACGAGGGCGATAATTCTGACCGGTCCCCTAAATACTTATTTACGGCAACTTTATTTATTTATTTGCATATTTCTTATACTATAATAAGCCCAAATTTTACACCAGTATATATGAACAAGTGACCGAGCGCATATCACAGTGGTATGCTGCGGTGTTGCTGTAACAACCCAAAAAGACCGACGTCTGCGAAGTACTCTACTGGGTACTGCGAGGTAACTATTAGGTAGGTATAAAGCTTATAAGAGCTGTATAAGAGCTTACTTGATCCTGGCGACCACCGGATTGTCTGCTACGCTGATGTCCTCGTCCACATTCACCGTGTACGTCTTCTCGCTGAATTGCGGGTAGTTGTCGTTGTCGTCCAGGATGTTCACATGGACTGTCGCACTGCAACAACGGTAGGCAAATTTTAAACACGGCTATTTACTGAACTTTTTCGATGGCTAGGAAATTTTCACATTACGAGTACGTAACGTACTGATTTTCTCTTCGATCATTCCAACTTAGATAAAATATTGTGCTAATACCGTAGTGGGGATTGAATCTGCGCTGCTTGCATCATTGTCTCACTCCGTAATAGCTACTGTGGCTTTTATTGTAATGCAATGAAGATCTTCGGTAGAACATAAAGTTATGAAGAGTGAACGCGAAAACTGGAATCTGATTGTCACTCTATCGCACGTATCTAAAAAGTAATTTCCACACAAACTCTTAACAGATTCTTGTACCGACCATTTCAAAAAATGTTGTTAAGGCATATTTAGACCTGACAGATAGCTTAGTTTAAAAAAAACATAGGCCAGCACTCACTACCAATGGGAATATAAGAATAACGTAAAGATGAGTTAACTCACGTGCTAGACAATCTATCGGAGACAGGACTGGCCTGGTCGGTGGCCTTCACGATGACAGTGTACCGCGACACCTTCTCCCTGTCCAGTGAGGACCTAGTCAGCAAGGCACCGCTCCGGCCGTCCACCCGAAACACATCCTGAGCGTCCGATTGGTCGCTTTCGATGGAATCGTTGCTGTCTTCAGATTGCTTTTCCGCTGTCACTGATTCTATTGAGTATTCCACCTGGAAATAGATATTATCGATATCAAAATAATAATCATATTCAGCCCCTATTAGCCCAATACTGGACATAAGCCACTTTCGCCATTCGCTTCTGCTATCTGTCATTCGTTTCCACTGCTTCCCAGATCTCAAAATCAAAATGATTACAAGAAATGACGTGCGTGACAGCGACAGTGCTATCGCGTTGATATAACGCCGTCTCTGTTCAACACGCCTTTTTCACCTATTTGAGAACAGCAAAGGGGGTTGGTCGTAGGCAATATTGCACTATTTGACGGTTTTCGATATTCAACCCATGCAAAAAGCACATATAATAGAAAGTTCTAAAATTATCATACCAGCTTACATTTTGCATTAAGTTGGTTTACACCAACTAAGTAGTAAGTACTCAGTACTCATTTTGTCACTCATATAATCGTTTTAATTAAGATTTCTATGGAGAAATAGAAAATGTGACCAACGTGCATAATGAAGTTAATCAACTGCGTTCGACTTGCCCAAGCAAAAACCCGAGCACCGGCTTTTCTTTTAAAGTGAAGTTACCTCAGCGTTTTTCCCGATGTCCTGGTCGGTGGCTTTCAGAGTAAGCACAGTAGTGCCAGTGCTGGCACCTTCCCTCACTGAAGCCTCGTACTGTTGCATTTCGAAAACCGGCGAGTGGTCGTTGCAGTCCAACACATTGATCTGGAAACAAATCGAAATCACAAGTGGTTGATATCAAATTTCCTATATTTGCCCTGACACGATTAAGCTACTATTCCCAAGATCACAAAACCCCCCAGAAAATTGTGATAAGGAGAAAATGTCTGTCTGTCTATCTATGGGCGGGTATAGGGTTCTATTAGTTTTCCCGATGCAGATCCCGAAAAGCAAAAACAAAAGGCAACAGAAGTCAGAGATAGCGCCACCTACACTTGATCACGTCAATCAAACAATAAGCACTAAAACATGATATAATAAACGTGTGTTGGACAGTCTATTGGCAAAGAATTCTTAGCTTTCGTATCCTCGCAGCATAGCTGCATAGCCACATGTCTGGTGGCAAAGCAGCCTCGGGGCTCTAATAGTAAATGGGTTTTTGATTTATTTTGCTAACCGCGAGACATGAGACATATCATAATCTTCCTAAGACCTGCATAGCGGAATTAATGAGTGGGAGTAGAAATGATTATAAAGGAATCGTGCCCCACGTTGGGCGCCAGTGTTGCGGAGCGAGCCCAAAATTAAAATATGTCGATATGGGATAAACTGGGTTTTATTTATAACAGTAAATATAGTCGCTGAAAATGAGAAAATCAACAAATCAAATCGAATTCCAGTGAAAAAGTGATGTCAATTTCTCTTTATAAAAATCGTTGCTATTTTTTTTTTAATTTTAAGCGGCCAAAAGAGACCGCATCGTAACAAGGGGAGTGCCCAAAAGATACCAATGGGTCTAAGTGCCGTCACACTGGCACCCTATGATGATTAGATGTCCCAATAAATGACATTTCATTTCATTTCCCAATCTTTGAGTCCTGAAGCTACAAGAGAACTCACCTGTAGAGTAGTGGTCCCACTCCTAGGCGGAAACGTGTCATCCTGCGCCACGACCCTGAAGTAATGCACGTCCAGCCTCTCCCTGTCGAGCCTGGCCTGCGTGGTCACCACCCCGCTGCGCGAGTCCACGGCGAACATGCCAGCAGACCGAGAGTCCAGGAGACTCGACATAGAGTATGTTACAGGACTGTTCTCGGGGTCACTATTGGAAATGAAACATATTTATTACACAGCTTACTTATACATAGTTATAAATAAATATTAAGGCTGATATTTCGGGTCAAAGTGCCGCCTCTGGCTGCATATACAGTTTTGAATAGGTTCTTAGTCTGTTCCTACGACAGTCGTAAGAGTGATCTCAAAATTGTATCAAATAGGACACTTGCAAGACAGAACTCAAACTCAGCTCCTACTCAAAACTATCTATGACTCTTTTACAAAGTGTGATTATATCGCAAAGTTTTATCGTGGCCGCCAAATCTCGACGTAGAGCGTAGTAGCGTCTCGCATCGCATGTAGCACGACCCAGCGGTAGCGATCGACGTAACGCCGCACGCCGCAGAGCTGTCAAACCATTTTCGAACGCCTTGTCCAGCTAACAGCAGATCAAGTGTAACACTTTGGACCGTTCTTATTATCTGCGTACTAAGCTTTAAAATCGTACTGTAAGGTAACACCATTGATCTGCTGTTCTCCGTACTAACCCGCACCGCCGATCTCTACCGCTGGATCATGCGATAGGGGCTAATAAACTATCACTGTCACTCATATGGTACATCTCATAACGACTTGACATTGGCATAATTCAGCGATGAGACGCCATAATACTATACTACTATCTACTTCCAGCATTCATATATTCCTGTGACATAACTAGAGAATAATAAAACATGACTGTGCGGCTGCAATGTTTGAACAATTTTCGGTTTTCAATTGAAATCTGAAACATTTCTCTTTACAATAGCGTATATGGATAACAAAATGATATATTTTGTTGCCAGAATGGTGAAATTTAATTTCCGTTTCGCCTAACTATGTTAGCTTTAGGCTTTACGTATATTTGGACGCGAAACAAACGACAGGAAATCAAAACAAGATTTGTTTGTATTTTTATTTTATTACTGGCCGTAAATTATTAAAAGAGATTATGTTCGACAGTAAATTAAGACTTGGAATCTTTTTAGCTCTGTTATAAGTTGGTGCCTTCCTATTTATTTATTTAGTAGGTAGGTACGTGGAATGTATAGGTATAGATACGAAAGCAATTTCATGATATTTCTAACGTTTTAATTGAACATAAACACAGTTACTATAATAATTTACAAGGGAATTATATTGCATGTAATTTGCCTCAGAGCCATTATGAGTTATCATGTTACGTGATGAAATACGCAAAGGTTCAATTGCGTACCTTGGTGATTGAGGAAATGAAGTAAAAGATGATTCTCACACAGCTGAGAGATCTCGTGGAGAAAACAGTCATTAAGATACAAGTATTTAACTTGGAGAGGTAGTTAACAAACCACTTCAGCAGTACATCGATTAGCGATTGAGTGAAGATATCAATCGTACCTACGTACTCGTATGTACTAATACTAAAGCAATACAATGAAGGAGGATTACACCCAGACAAAGTAGAAGACTGACCCAAATCTATCAGCCAGGTTGACATGCGAAAAGAAAGCTAAATTTCCCTAGGCAACAGTTTTCCGCTCGCATTGTTCCAACTTCCGAGGTGCATAAAAACGAGATTCATACATCACTTCGTCGTCATTCACTTTTACAAACTAGAGAAGTTATTCGGCGTAGACCTATTGATTTAATAAATGCAAATGGCGAAAAACAAACAACAATATTTAAATTAACATAAATACAAAATCGGCACACAGAAAGCAAATTAACGCAGATATCGAAACTCATTCAAAATGTGGATTATTTGTACCGTGACATCATTCCATAGAGTTTTCTTATAGAATGTTTCAAGAGAAACATGAACACTAGTTCTTCACGGCAATGATTTAGCAACAACGCCTTCACTACTGCACGTGACTCTGAAGCCTGACATGACAGCTTAGCATCCTTCGTTGACTTCCTTTGTCTTGTCATAAAAATTATATCGGTATAATTGAAACGGTTAGACGCATTGTCTGCCCCGCCATAACTTACAACAATGGTTCCGGACGTCATAAAGCAGATGACTTCATAAAGCTCAACGAGCCAGCTTAAAGTCAATTAATGCGGCAGATGGTTTACGGCGAGTTTACGGCCGTAAATAGGTGTCATTGATGCCATAGAATGGGGAAACCAGGATATCATTGTTCCCTTCCCCCGCCTTCTTTGTGGAAAGTTTGTATTTTTGGGATATTGCAAGTCATTGGTAAAATGCCAAATCGATTCCTTGTTTCGTTTCAACGATTTAGTATCCCTGGGGGCTACCAAATTCACATATTTAGATACTTACAAGTTTTTTTAGACCTAATTTGGCCATTTATGATAATTATCTGCTTTTGAACCTATCCTAAACATAATTTATAGTATGGGCAAAAGGCCACGCATTTATAACCATATATCGTAAAGTATCAATAATATTGTGTTACATTATTACGTACGATAATTGTTATGTAACATGAATCGTTACAAACGTATTGCCAGTAATTGTATGAAATTGTAGCTTCATTATTTGTATCGATCGTTATTATAACAAAGGTATTTGATATTGAATTGAGCATTCCTACATTACAATTAGGGCAATTTGTCATATTGGAAAATTTAGAGAATTTAGTGCCTATTCTGGCCATTTATGGCATGAGTTTTAGAGGGTTTTTAATAAGAATCTCTATGGTGTTGAAGAAAATTCAAATAAGCTGGGAGGCTACCAGAATTCCACGGGATTTATAGATAATTCCAAGAAGACTACACTTACCGAGCACGGACGGTGGTGACGACCACTCCTGGAGGCTGTTCCTCTGCCACTGAAGCCACGTACAATGCTTGATCAAAGTACGGTGACTGGTTCCGCAGTTCCCTCTTCACCCTCCTTGCTATGTCCGTGTCATTGAGCTCCTGGTGATGGTACACGATCTTCAGTCTGTGGTCCGAGTCGATGATATTAGTTCCGTCGCAGTTGAAGGTGAACAGAACTGAGACTTTCCACATCGGTTCCTGGATGCAAACGTCTCCGCTAGCCACCAAGTCTCCTTGACTATTTTCTATTGTAAATCTTGGATCGCTCACGTCTAAAAACTGCACCTTACACATTTTCTGAACTGTCCTCGGCAAGAACGCCGTCAAAGAGTTCACGAATTGAGATTGTTTGAGACAAATCCCCTGCCATCTATCTGTTGTCGGTATTGCGAAGCTCGCGTACGTTTCAGTTATCCACTGCTTCGCATCGGCTATTTTCACATCTATCGCCATGTCAAAAGGTACTATCGATTGAGATCTTTTCGTCCTACTTATATTTCTCGCTACATAATCATCAAACATGGCATTAGTCCACGGATACGCCGTGGATAGAACATTAAATTGACTAGAGACTAATTCCTCTGCATCTAACAACCTCCAGTCTATACTCTCTTGGTATACCGCTTGTCTCTTATCTCTATAGTGTTCGTCCTCGTACTGTAGAGCGGCATCGTCCTGATCGTAGACTCTATCGAAGTCTATGTCGTACAAATCCGCGTGTCGTCTGTTGCAGTCTTCTCCTGTGACTAAAATTCTGATGGGGAGACTGTAGTAGTCGATGTCACGGATTCTTTCCGAGGTAGAGTCAACATAGAATGTGAATAGATTTGGGTATATGACGCCGTCGCATCTGAGTCGTTTCCTGAGTGTGACGAGACCTGAAGTTCTGTTGACTCGGAGGATGTGGTGGACGAAGTTTGCTGTTCGGTGGACGTCGATGGTGTATGTGCGTTCCGAGCCGAGTTTGTATACGGCTGCGTCGATGACTGCGTGCCCTGGGGGTGATGTGTCCGGGACGAGGATGAGGTAGGCCTGTGCGGTGAGCAGGGTGAGCGCGGCGGCCACGGCCCGTGCCCATGCCCGCGCCATGGTGTCCACTTCACCTGCTACGCTTCCCCCGCGCCCATTGACCGCTCCGGTTCGTCATCTGTAAAGATATGGTGAGAATGAATTTGGTGAAAATGGTGTGACATAAGTACCTTTTGTATATGATTAGTTATTATAATAATAAAAGTAACTGGGCAACGTACCCAGTTAGTAGAAATAGAACAAAGCCAGTGGCCAGCAGCCAGTGATTAAAACAAATTTAGATAAGCAATTCCATTAGAATAATGTGAATAAAGAAAAAAATTAAAAAGCTAACTTAGTCTGTGAGTGTCCAGTAATAGTTATTGATATTTGAAAAAGTTTTATTTTGAAAAAGGTTTTATTGTTACACTTAAAAATAATTTACAGACATTTTACAGGTAAGTTAAAATACTCGAACGAAGCCCCGTGAATATTCAGATAATTGTATGTAGTATGTATGTATGTATATTGTATGCAGCAGTAAACACAACAAATTATTACAGTTTATACTTGCCGGGCTGAAACTTGAGTTAAATGGCTTAGAAATATTGCAGCGGCTTGTGTATTATTTATTACTGCGAATGTACGCACGCTAAATATACCGTATGCACGCGAGATCATTTTTGTAGTAGTAAGTATTATCTATATTTAAGTATATTATCTTGAAATTAAAACTGTAGTGAGCCATTACTTCTTTATAATAATTTATGACTTTATCTTCGTTCAGTAATTTTTTTTAACAAAGGGAAGTTTTCATAACATTGATTAATGCGAATGAAGCGAGAGTAGTGTACCAGGATCGCAACACCAGCAGTAGATGGAAGTTCAACATCTACTATGACAGGAAACAGGTGAGTTTATGTATGGTGTTGGTGTTTTCATAAGTAGAGGTACAATACAACTGCATATGCCACAAGGCCACCTGTCTGTATACTCTTTAATTTAATTTTGTATGTGTATAACCAATGTATAAGTATGTGTAACTTGTATGTGTGCAAATAAGTAATGTCAACAACATTAGGGCCAACTAATAAGTGTCCTAAACAAGCAACGCTAATCCCGGTTGAACACAGCGTTGAAATTACAGCCTAATTTTGTGAACAATTAGCTTCATTTAAATAGGGTTGCCAGTTGGCACCATTATATTATATTTTCTCAAATTACGCTTAATTCTGTTTTCTTTTGTAGGTATAACAAAATAATTATTACAAAGTTCAAAAATGACTTGCCATATAGTTTATTATGTCAGTCCCGTGACCAAGATGAATTCAATCAAAGATTTAAATAATCTTGAATCTGAATTCAACAATATCTCATATATCCAAATTCATTAAGCCGCTTTTAGGCCAGTAGTTAGAGCTAGAGGAACGACTCTTGTCGGCCCACAGATCGACATCCACCACTGACATCACTGTATATAAAATACAATACTAAACTACTCGTAGTACAGCTAACAGCAGATTAAGTGTAACACTTTGGACTTTTAACCGTTCTTATTATCTGCCTTGTAAGATTTAAAATCGTACTGCAAGTGTTACCATTGATCTGCTGTTGTCCGTACATCATGAAATTAAAAAAACGATGACTTGTGGTTATACATTGATCATGATTTAGCTAACGTTCGCGATGCGATGCGATTTTTCGATAAATCATGATCAGTGTATGAGAAAATTTTATGTAAGTTGATCTGAATTTGATAATCATCCTGAGCGGTGCCATGCCGCGCAATTACACTCTACACTATCGTAGCACGACGTTGCCAACCCTAAAAGTTCGTTAGTTTCCGTGGGTCATTCGTGAAAATTTGGCAGAGGAATCGGTTACGGTCGAAAGATTAATGGTGCCAATTACTGGACGCGTCGCGTGAATAATTCGCGTGCTTTTCCAATTTTCGCGCGAGGTGCGGTGTGACCGGACCGTCATTTTACACCTGCGGTAAACATTGACATTGTAAAATTAATTATCGGGCGCAATTTACACGTTACGGGAGTCTGTTTACCTTGAATCGGCCATGCAAGTAATTTTCACCGAAAAATAATGTTTATTTTTATCAGTTAAAAATAACAGGGCGATTTTAATACTAATACGTAGTTTCCGGCTCATTTGGATCGTAATTACTCTGCAGATACACTTGTACTGACTGACAATATAGGCAGGAATAATATAGTTGAAAGAACTGCCGTCCTCGATGACCAACATCACCACCATTGATACGAAGTCTTTCTATAACCCAAATAGCAAAACTTGTATTAAAATACCCATTTATTTATAATAGACCCAAAGAAATACGAAGCAACTAGTCCCTAAACGCTATTCAAGTAAGTATTCCATCTATAGGCTGCTGCGTCAGATATATAGGGGATTCCGAGTAGGGTGACCAAGGAATGTTGGGGACGGAACGACTAATTGACTTAGGGCCAAAATTAAGACTGATGGCAGGCAATAAGACACGTAGGCCAAGATGTCCACAAAATAAGATTGATGACTCGAAATTCACTAACCGCATGTAGAAATGGAAGAAATTGTTCGCTAAATAAGTACGTATGCAATCCATCAATTTTTTAATGTAATGCATAGGTAAGTACTTCATCACATTAGAATATCTTTTACTTAACGGTATAATTGTTACAAAATAGTTAGTTTCGGTGACTACATATAATTGAGATGAATGGGATTGTTTTGAGCGAAGATTGAAGTATCTAGTAGATTTAATTTCTAATACTTCAATACTTCATTTATTCAACCTTAGGAGCTCTAGGGGACACTTGGTTATGTCATACATAATATAATAATTTACATGTATAAGGTACAGAATACTAATTTCTAAGTAAAGCTTATACATAGCGGAGAAAACTATTGTTCTCAATGTGTTTACAAAGATGGTTAAATTGCTCCGATTTAAAAAGTTCCAATTTAACTAGTCTATAAAAATGTACCTACCTAATCAGTTTTATGCTTTAAATAGGTATAAATAAACCCTTTCCTATTAGACAGGAAATGTAAAAACATTTTCTAATCGAATTTCCCATCCATGGAGCTGAATAGACTTCAGATTCAAACAGATACGTCTTAACAAAGTTTCGGTTCAGCACGAAGGTAGAAGATTGTATCTTATTTACTCAGAAGGGAACAATAACCAACCGCTATTCAGACGGTAAATTGTAAAGAGCCCACGAAATTAAGGTGCTTAATCATGCTTAACTGTCCCCATTGGAGTGACTTAAAATATTATACGAAGCTATGATGTAACGTAACCTTTCGACATTACAGTATGACGTCATGGCGCTCTAATCTAATCGTCGAACAATAGCAGGTAAAAATATTAAATAAAATGTAATACATTTCTTTCATTCCGACAAACATATTTAATCATTCACTTTTTTCTTAAACCTTCTTATCGATGTTTTGAATCATTTATTTATTTATTAAAAAAAGTACAGCATTACAGTTAAACACAATGCACTATACAATCATATCATCATTAGCAGCCTGTATCGCACTGCTCCCAAGGCGCGCAACTCTACATTCTCGGCTATTTTTGCATCCAGTACTGCCAGCCACCTTGTGTAGGTGATCCCTCGATCTTATCAGGAGCGGTTGACAACATGTTTAGCCAAATGACATACATCATCAAATCATTATAACAAATAAACGCAGGCCTTTCTATTATTGGGGTAGACACAGTCGATGCACTTCCGTATTTTATAAACGTCAATAGAGACTCAACCCATACTGTCCCACATTTCTCGATTATCAATTGATGTCATTTTACACGAGCTATTCGCTTGAACTAAACGCTCTGTCCCATTTTTACAAAAATCGATATCCACCCTGGCACTAATGGTGCTATCAATTAAACGTGCCAGGAATCGCCGATTCGATTCCCATTCCGGCCCTTTTCCTACCCATTTGTCCCTATAAATACCAACCTACCCAAATCTGTATATAGCTACACGGGAATATATGACGTCATAAATTCTGCTATCTCTATTGTTGCATAGAGTGTTTTTTGACTTCGCGGTTTGTGGCTCTATTTTTATTTGTAGATTTCATAGACATTTTGGTTTGTGTTGTAGTTTGTACCTTTCTGTGGCAGGTAGATTCCATTAGGATTTTTACTATACTAATAGGACCCATTTTTGTATCAAGCACATGCCGTGGAAGGCTGGATGAGACTTCGGTTGGACACACAGGCCGTTCTTAGGCCCTTTTCGGAAAATCTAGTAGTTCAATGTAGCTATGACAAAGTTATTTAACTAGGTACTAGCAAAATATCAGGCTTCAATTAATAAGATGCAGTTAACTTGAAATCAAAATTAAGTTATCGTAATATTAATTAATTAATCCTTTCCAATTAATTATAGCATTAATACCGTCGCGACTTTTTGAGTCACTAAAAACGGGAAAGCATGAGAAAAAAGAGCCTCACACATGTTTGAAACATAAATAAATGTTTTATGGTTTGATACCTAAGTTGCAGGCGTTTGGAAAGCCTGAGAAGTGGTTCGATATCTTATCTTTGTATGGGATTAATTGGTCGTAAACTCAGTGAAACCATGTTAAAATTTAATTAAATGTTAGAATAATCAATCTGCTCTGTAGGCGAGTACAATAAATGTAGGTAAGGTTTATTCGTACAGGGTCTTCGATCAAACCTTAACCTTTGCAATGGGGAAAAATTCATAACCCCATATCTGCCATTTGCACATAATTGTCTATGGAAGCATGACATTTTTTTAGGGAAATCCTACCTCTACCGCATCATACATACAGCTTTCATAATTAATTTAAATCTACCGTCACGACTTTTAAGACACTAACTAAATGTATTCGTATCACCTATAGCTGTCAAGTTTCAGCCCCCAAAAGCGAAAGTATTATTAAATTCAAGCGAAAAAGGTTTGTACGAGTAGATAGAGCTTTCCTTTAGCGAAAAAACACTTTGTTATATGAACATTTTGAGAAAAGGACATTTGTGACCACTGGTCATTTTGGCAGCGCCTGAACATTTATAGAAGGAACGTAACAATATAAAAATCAATCCCAATTCCTTTATAGAGTCCATACATCAAAGTGTATCCCAATAAGACAGCATACTTTTACGTAAGCACCAATAACTTTCTTTTTTACGGCCCCTAAAAACCATAAAGCGATACAACCCTACCACAGATATACATATTTACAGTCGTGGCCATTAGCTACTGGCTTTATAGGTTTACTTTAAAAATTTAAGCTATAAATACTTTCAAATTAAATTGGATTTAAGGCTCGATTAGTTTTACGACTGAGGGTTTTAAGATTAGATGAATAATTATTGTATGCCTTACTTATTTATTATTATTCTGTGTTTGATTAAACTACTTTAAAACGTAATAAATCGTGGGGTAATCTGGCATGGCATATAAGTACATTCTTGTATTCGAGATAACTAATCATAGAGCAAAGATAGCCTGCAGCCTGGCATGTATGAATGGAGGAGTGTGGTTTATTTTTCACATATAGATAGGTAGTAAATCCTATTAGAATAGTAAAATAATAAGCTCTTGGACTAGCTATAGCTAACGTCAATATTAAATAACGATACAGTCCATATAAATCACAAGCGTATTTTTATTTGCAATAAAACAATATCGCTTACCGTTTATTCTGGCATGGAACTAGGCGATATCTTCCCTCTCTTATCCATTTATCGACATCTGTAACAACAGAAGTTATCTGTGAATAATGGAAAGGATATTTCCTTGTTGTTTATTCTCATATTTGTGTCTATATAAACGAGTACAAAATTACGCACGAAGTCTCAATCAAACCTCATTGAAAAGATAATTTCCTATAGATTAATAACATTTTACATACGAATCAAAATGAATATAATTAAAGGGTTCTACAATCACGCCCCTTTAATTCCTTACCACTACTGTTGCGAAATAAGCTACGTTACATAATTAATATGTGTAAAGTTTTCTCGGAGAACCGACAAAATTCATTTTACACGGCTGACATTACACACGATTACGTTATGAGGTGAAAATGGAATCTAATTTTCATGCACAGCGGTTAGGAAAATATTGTAGGAACAAAAGGCTTGTATCTTGACAAATGAGCCCATTCTCCGGACCATGGCGATGTAAGCAATGAATATAGATTAATGAACGCTTTGTTTCGGAGTAATACACCCAAATTGCTTTGCTTGCTACATTTTGCGGAATCAGTCATTTATTTTTGCGCTGGATTCAGGTCAAATTAAAAATCTTCTGCCCGCAAACAGATTTTACAATGGGGACCGCAGAATCAATTTGTAATTAAAAGTTTGTCAATAAACTTATTACGTATTTAATTAAACTAGTTTTCCTAGATATTCGGTCAATATTTCAGCAAGGGTTTTCTAAGAAGTTTTTATTATGATCGTCAATCATCATAAATCCTAATGTATAAAAATGACACCTTTACTTGTTTCAGACATTATGTAAGGTTTTAAGTGGAAGGTACTAGTAGGGTTTCTCAATAATTATTTATAAAAATCTGCGTATTCAATTATAAATCCTATTTTCCTTTTCATAATAAAACTTCAATTTCAGCGAAAGGCGAAACACACGTACAGACAATTTATCGTGAAAAACATCGCGTTGCCTGGAAAAATGTTACCAGGAGCGCATGGTATTATGAAAGCTCGACAAAGCCGCGCGTGCTGGCCGTGACTGGTTAGCAGGTTGCCGAGATACGAGTGGCCACTCGGTGCGAACGTGCGCGCCCGAGGGCCACTTGTCGCTAGAAAATGATACAGCGCCTGTTATGTAGCCCTGGTACTGGGTAGGCACATTGTTTGCGAAATACGTTACGGAAATTCTAGGACATAAATAATCAAAGTACTAGTAATCAATTAAACTGTAGGAAATAAACTGTATTAGCATTTAAATACAATTTCGTGTTATGCAAAATATTGGAAGTAAAACATTAAAGTCATACTTACCTATATTATTTGTGATGAAGGTAGATCTATTTTTGACTGAAACAAATCAAATTATCTTCTGTCTACATTCAGTAGATTAGATAGGTAGAAGTACCGTTTAATTAACAGATAAGTACGTCATTTCGTATTTTGTGTGCCTACTTACACAGCGTTTGTTAGTAATAAAAATATTGGGTACCTACCTGATGGTTTAAAGAAATGTCCAACTTATTGTCAGTAGACAATCTGAATTTCTGACAAGACTTTTTCAACAAAGTTAAGACGTCAATAAAATCCTTATAGGCTTTTACACATGCACGTTAGCCCCAAACCCCGATTCGGAGAGTCGGGCTGAGCTAATCTGCATGCCGAATGGCAGACATCATGCGTTATTCCGTTTCAAGATAAACGATTTCATTTTCCGTGAACTTTCCCCGGAGTCGACTTATTTCACCCGCCGAGTGCGACAGAACCGCAGATGGTGAGCTTTACGAGTTTCATGCCACAGGGTTCCGTCGATGAAAATACACTTTAGTAAAAGAAATGTCGACCGGATTCAATGAGATGACGGATGAATAAAATTGAATATCATTTAAAATGAACCGAGAATTTTAGAAATAGGATAGCTGTTTTCGATAGTAAACATGACCCGTAAAGAATGATATATTCACGCTATCTATACAGTTTCGAGTAAGTATTTGAAAGTTTTTATATTACAATGTCGTATGAAAAGAATATTGGCGAATGAAACCGCTAGGTATATGATTGACACCATCCACCACGATTGATCAGAGGAAACATTTTCTTTCCCATTCCCACTCACTATTTTAAGATGATTAGCAGCGAAAATAGTGGTTAAAAAAATTAATAAAAATAGAACTTAAACCTAGTCTAAGAAATAGAACAAAGGACCTCTAAAATACAGGATGTGTCGTTTTCCAGGCAGCTCACGCACGTGACGTACGACGTGAGCCCTGAGACAGATTCAAATCGACTCGCGCGTAGGCCTGATGAATTGGGACACTCTGTGAAGGTGATACCTCCCACAGTTTGGAACTGGCAATTTGTTTGGTTTATTGCAAGTTGTGCGGTTCAACTGGAGGTGTAATATTATGTGAAATGGATAATGGTAAGTAAATAAATCAAATTCATAAATATATCAATCGTGTGAACCAACCATATATAAAAGAATCATAATGTGTACATCATGAATCAGCACGTATCAGTCCAATAATATGCTGGACATAGGCCTCTCCTAAAGCACGTCACTCAACCCATTTCTCGGCCTTTTGCATCCAGTATCTGCATGATCCCCTATAAACAACTAGATACACAGTCTGCCTTCTAAAGATGTCCGAGCGGAAAGAAGGTCCAAACGGATGAATGACATTATTTGGACGATTTTAAATTGTTTTAGTAAGAAGTTTGTGAGTCTAGTTGTTAATAGAAGATCAATGAGTTGCCAGTCATTTTGCGCGTCAACCCTCCATCTGGTCCATGCCTAATACAGTTGTATATAAAATCTTATATTTATTGTTTTAAAAGTCACATCAAATTCTGGCGGCGAAATCATTTGAATGCTCACTGAACTTTATATTATTAAACGAGAAATTTCATTAAAATTCACACATACATTATTGGGAATTTAATATCCAATCCATGTTTTTGTAAAACATTTTAGCAAATGTAATGTCTCATTTCGATACTTAATTCGTTCATTCCTTTTGATGTACCTATCTGCAATATAATTTAACGATTATTAACGTTATTTTCCATGTTTTTATTATGATTACCAATTTGAATCGATGTTACATAAATTTTAATAAAATTGGCAGTTGGTACAACAAAAACTTGATTTAATCTGGGTGTACGTGGGTCTAACTTTCAGATCAAAGAGAAGTTTCAGAAGAAGCAACTTGTACTAATGAACTTAATACTTTGAATACCTAAATTAAACAATAACGAGAAATTAACTTCCTTTTAGAGACCACAAAAGAATACACGAAAGATATTTCACATAAGTATCTAAGTAGAAATGGAGAATAGAGGTATCGCGGGCATAATGAGTGACTAGAGACACTTTCTAAAGTAGTGCAATAGTTATAGTGCCAATATGGTAAGAGAAATGACCCCTCGAATAAGCAATTTGGTAAAGAAATAAAGACCTAAGTGCACTCTACTCATATAAATCCATGAGTTAAACCGATTTTGTAGGTAAATGTAGAAGTGGATATGACAATCCAGTGATCTTTCCGGTGGGTTTTAGAGGACCCTGGGGCCTTTTTTATAATTGTAAGTATACCTTATTATCTATGTAACTCAATGAGGTACGAGTATAACTGTACAATGTATTGTTTAAACAAAACTCGTACATGCAATGCGCACGCGCTCACAGCACACAGATGTTTCTGAGAATCAGTTTCACTCTCGCATTTGTCATTTATCACATTAGAGTGAGATGTTGATTTATCATTAGGTTCCCATTGGATTTCCAAGAATCAATGTACATGATGATGATCGATATGCTTTATGGACTTTCGTACCTTGTTTCGTAGGTAGGTACAGCTAACAGCAGATCAAGTGTAACACTTTGGACCGTTCTTATTATCTAAGTCATAAGAGTTGAATTCGTACTGCAAGTGTTACCATTGACCTGCTGTTGTCCGTACAATAAGAATTAAGCAATTTAAATATAGCTGAGGCGAAAGTGTTGGGATCTAACATAATTTATTCATTTCGAGCTGGAAGTTTCAATTTTTGTCATCTTGGTAAATGTTCATTACAGAAGTGGCCTTTCTCTGACGTGTATTAAATACCTACTTAAGTCATTTTATAGGACGAAACCTAAGTATTTTGACCTATAGGTACCAAAAATAACACACTAATGTTCTTTCGATCTTTCGAACGAAATCGACTCTTTAGTTTCAAGACAATCGTCTAGTAATTCTGGTGTGCATTCTTTGAAACTAAATATGACAGTTCTAAAAAAATTGTCTCCCTTTCCTACACCGAAGTTAAGATAAGGTTAGCACTAATTTTAGAATTACTATTAAAGTAAGCTTAAATTTAGAAAACGGATGACAGAATCGCTGCCACGCAGATGTAGGCATAATATAGAAAACGTTTATTTGACACACACAAACAATACACAACAAGAAGAATAGAATATACAAGGGGTGACAGTGCAGTGGTGTGGTGGTAGGTAGACCTTCACAGATTTTATTCAGAGTATCTAAGTATATAAAAACTCACGAACCCTATAGGGACAAAATTGCGACAGTCATTTTCGGCTGAACAATTTGGCTAGACAAAAGGATAAGATTGGATTGAACACGCTTCAATAAGTCCTTTCGAGATCCTTTCAGATTCAGGGCAGGATTAGGACATTCAGTCAGGCTAAAACAACAACTCTATTTGTATAAAGTGAAATTGTGTAACGGAATACCGATTGGTTTCAGGGAAGTATTTCAAATAAAGAAAATCACAAAGATTTTGAGAAATATCAAAAATGTAATAGGGATTGACAAGTACCTAATTTTGACGATCATCCTTACAAATAGGACTACATTATACTACCTAATGTTAAGAAAACGTAATGCTAAATGGCTGATTGAGCGCATGACGTCACTGTCTACGCAAACCCTATTACCGGTATGAGATGGTTCGATCCCTATCTCCTGTGTGGTGTGCCTCTTAGTAGAGTCTAACTAAAGGATATCAAGGTGTACTATATGAATTTAGGACTGTCAAGTTAAAATATGCTACGTCCATTAAAGTATAGATATCATTAGTATTTTATGTAACTTAAAATTACTTGGCTAGTGGTAGATCACAAAGGCATTATCGACCGGCCAGTAAGCCCGAGGGTCGCTGGCCTATGATTGCAGGCTTCATGACTGGCACTTACACTGAATTTCTAACTCGGGTCATTAGAATAAATCGATTCTAAGCCATAGTTTTTTATCCAGACTAGGGATGACTATCATTTCTTCTACTACATTGATTGACTGGTGATTTAGACATCATTGATGTGACCCTAAAAAGGAGACTTAATCACTGTTGAATTAGTTACTCATGCTGCTGATGTTTCAAGCTTGAGCTGGCTTTCACCAATAAGTTTTGTTCCCTATCTATCACGATGTTCTTTAAAACAACTTTCTTGTATATTACAACTATCTACTGGTATTTCTGAAATAGCAATCATGCCGTCGTTATACGCTACCGAACAAAAGTTCGAGCGGCAGTCCTTCGATGTGCTGTACTTTCAATCGTTCATTGAAATACTGTAGTTTGACTTCAAACTTTTTTAGGTTTGATTACACCATAAGTTACTGGCTGCTATAAGCAATTTTGGTGGTTCTAGTACATACAAGCTCATTCATAGGATCAGTAAGCTGAAGTGACAGTGTCCTGGTCACAATCCAAAACTGATGGGGTAGACGAGTTTTAGAAAGGCCATGAACGGGTAAACGTATTGTGGGACGAACCCCGACCAGATGGTGGGATGACCTACGCAAGGCTGACAGGCACCGAATGCAAAAAACAAATCGTGTTGAGTAAGGTACGCCTTGGGAGAGGTCTTTGCATCCTACAAGTGGATTGATATGGGCTAATGATGATGATGACAATAGATATGTATAAATTGACTAGTATTGTATAGTAAAAACCTTAAACATTTACCATTGCAGAGATCATGTGTCAGATAGAGTTTTGCGACATCTCACATTGTGGAAAATCACTTGATACAGTTTCACTCACAGTAGTTGTGGTCAGGGCAACGACCGGAAGTCGCCTTGTACGCCACTCCATAGAGCCTTAATGGGCAAACTTACACTGAAGTAGATAACTGTTCCCCGTTACTTTTTAACGATAGTTACCATCTGTCGATATCGTGAATCATCCGAATCTGTTGTTTTAAGTTGAGTTGAATGTAAACGTAAGTAGGACGTAATGATAAATTGTGTACCTAACCTACTACTATATTAGTTCTATTATTATATCTACTTCTTATTAAATAACTAATTCTGCCAACGTACAATCTAATTCAAATCACTAAATGTGTAATTTTCTAATTTTTTTAAAGTTTGGATATCACACCATTTTTTATAACTTTCAAATCAATAATTAAAGTTGTCGTACGATTTGAAAGAATAAAACAAATAATCTGTTCTCAATTTACAATAATTTTGGATTTGGGACACCTATCGTCCACATCAATACACGCTGACTGAAATGTACAAAGGTTACCAAGGCGTTGTCCCAAACAGAAACTTCTGTAATTTGCTCCGTCATGTGGTGGCGTTAATTTTAGGGTCTCCTTTATACTAAAACTCTTCGATATTGGCGTGCGAAACTTCGGTTCCGATAAATCGGGCAAAAACCGCAGCAAAGTTTGTTTGCCAACGTTTTACAAGCCGCACGTTGGACGCGGTGTTTTCAGTACGAGCATAATTCCTTTGATCCGGTTCGGACCGAGTAGTGGATATGGGAAACTGGGAAACATTTTCCGGGTTTACATTTATAGACTTTTATTTTGGAATTAGTTTAGTTCGAACTGGACCGAAAACGAGTAGAAAGTTTGTAAATACTAGTGTTAATTACACCTATACCTTACAACTCATTCACTGGTGTTTTTTGACATGGGATAGCCCATGGATTTGGTTCGTCTCGGACTGCGCAGAATATAATTTGTATGAAAACATAAAATAAAACAAATGTTTACTGGCGATTCCATAAAAAAAGATCTTTGGATCTGGAGAATATACTGTACATTTTTATATAGTAGTTAAATTTTATTGTGCGTGTAATACAGTACTTATTATAAATTAGGCATGAAAGAATTTGACGATGCCCATTGCCCAGTCTACAACAATTCGACGAGCGTGTATGAAGAGGTTGATGAATGAAGCGAAAGTTGTGTCAGAATCGCAGCTGATGAAAATCCATCATCTATACCTACCCCTACGTGAAACCAGCGTGAGTTATGTATACTTCATATTATGAACATCAATTTTCCACTTACCTATCAGCTATTGTATTATCCAATTTTAACTGTTTTATATCCTGTTCCATCGGAGATATAAAGAGCATGACGTAGAATTAAAAAGGTTTTAATAACATGTAACGTTTAGGGATTAGCAGCAGATGCGTGGATTATTGAGATTCACCCCGTTTCGAATTTTAACACGCTACCCCTTTAATAACGGGTGTATTTATTTAACGGATTTGTATAATATCTACCAACCAGATACACAGTTAGGTACCTAAGTATACATATACTTGTACCGACACAAGTACAAGTACATGTATGTATAGCCATACATACATGTAATTTATTTTGTCGGTTCCTTTGTAGCAGCGCCTCCTTGTCACCAAAATCCATCAAAAAAGGATTTGACTTGAACGTGATCGGGTTTTGGTAAAAACCTACTTGTTACAACAATGATATAACCTTAGGCTTAGTTCAGACCAAGCTGTCACTAAGTATCTGTATTTGAATTGCCAAGTAACTTATATACAATTCAACACAGATGTCAAACTTTTAAGTTGCACATACACACCCGTATAGAGTTTCATATTCAGTGCCCTCCATAAAAATGCCCAATCATTTTTCCATTTCTTCTGAACTGAGCCTTCCGTTTTTCCAAGTATTAAACCCAAGGTTATCCTGCATTGGTTAACGGTATTCTAGCCAGGAATTTATTACCAACTCATTCTGCTACTGGTCTAGACCAGTTTCATACTCAATACAGTTGAGATACGGAATGAAAAACGATCATGATAAAATTGTCGTCCGTTTAAGGCAAGTGGACCGTACTGTCGCAACAGGTTCTACTTTTTTGAGCTGCGTGAAATAGCGAAAAGAAGTAAATATAAAAAATAAGGTGCGTACAGTGCCAAACTGGTCCCAGCTCAGAATACGAGTAAGCATCTATAGTGATCTGATATTATAAATGTTTATTTAGTTGTCACGTTGTTAAAGGCATCAATGGTCCTAGCATTCAAAGGCCAGCTCCAACTAGTCAATACATTTAGTTCATCATGTATGACTACTTAGAAAACAAAATCCAAATTAGTTCTACACGTATGTACCTAAAACTACTTATGGCCTGTGATGTGGAAAGCAGAGATGACACCCCATCTATTTTGCTATCGCGGCCGAATGCAATAGATAACGTGATAAAATGACTAATGTCAATTAAAAGCGATATTAACGACCACATTTCAATATCGCTTTTAATTGCATTTTCAATATGTGAACTACATAAAATAAACATTTCATTTCATATCAGAGTAGGACATCCTAGCGCCTAGACGGTATAACTCGTCTGCATTCTCTACAAGGGGTTCTGGGTTCGACTCCCAGCCGGTAAGGTCTTAGTGCTAAGGTATAACCGCTTTTTCCGAGTCTGGGTATAATTTGTGTTTGTTTCTGTGTATCCATAGCACAGTGAGATGTATTTTAATAGACATTCGTTTAATTTAAAAATCTCCTTTAAATCATATCCAAAATATTCACTAATTAACCATAGACAATACATATAGTAAGTACACACAGAGTAGACAAATAGCAAAGAAAACAGAAGTGTAATAACCGAGAGAGCTTCGTTATCTCGTCGCAGACTCGGCACACGTCTGAATGGGTCTATTCGACGCGCCACCAACCGAGAAGCGTTTTGAGCATTGCCCCCTTAATTAAGAGGGACGTGGAGTGGTCTGAAAGCTTCACTTTACAATGCCTACAGGACTAGGATGCAGGCTTGAAAGGGAACCATTGTTCCGCGATCGCTTTAAATGTCTGCCTTGGAAATTGTCATGGAGGCATGATGTAAGAAACTCTTTTTAAACGAAAGTAGTGTTGTTTGTTACCGAAAGACATCAGACATTCAGACAATGTCGCAGCGTCGTCGCTCTAAGCTATAGATAGATATGTTATCTTAAATTTTTTGAAACGTCATCACTTTCTTCGCTGCGTTTATTCTTTTCTTTTATTTTACAATCACGAAGGACAAACAAATCGTCCAATGACAACTTAATTTTATCCATCATGTTCACAAGGATCGTTTTGATACTCTTAATCTCCATAGGGTTTTAAAAGTAAAAGACAGTCATATCTGTCTCGTTCAAAAATTATATTCTTTGTCCATATGAAACAAATATTTTAAGATTTGAGTGGTGGTTATTGTTTCATGGTGCCTTTGAAGTCCTGCTTCGAATATTGTGAGTTTGTGAGGGGCGGCTTTTTTATTGATATCTTGTTTTTGTGCCGTGTTTTTCGAAATGATTGATATCGGGATAATGATAGTAATTAAGGCGTGCGTTTTTAAAAAACTAAACTAAATCGGACAGCAGGGTTACTCTCACCTCTTATAGCGATCCAGTTTAGGTTCCTAAACTGTACCGAATCGCTATTTGCTACAATGACGTTTGGCGTCTTTGTAGCAAATTGTCAGTTTAGGAACCTAAACTGGATCGCTATAAGAGGTGAGAGTAACCCCGCTGGTCTAAAAACTCTGCCTTCCTCTTCTACACTAAAGTTTTAAAAAGGATGGCGGCACTACTTTGGAACTGTCAAAGTGGAAACAGAATCGCTCCTCTACTAGATTAAAAGACGAAAATATGTAATGACATCGCCCACAAAATATCTTTTGCCAAAATTCTATATAATATTGGCAAGCCCTCTTTTGTATTATGCCCTTTTGCACGAAAATCATATATAGAGGATGTTCCCTTTGAAAAGCCGTAAGGAGGGTTTAGGTGATCCCATTCATAGGCCTTAGTTACTCTTTACGACGCTAAACCAACGTGTGGCTTGGGGTTATATTGAATAGCGAATAGGTGCGGTACGATCTCAGTAATATAGGGTTGGCAGACGGGATCGCTTTTGCCACATACATTTTCCACACCTATCTGTTTTTCTTTTTGAGATTTGGCGTATTTCTAAGGGGTTAGCGCTTGACCCGAGGTTATGTAAGAAAAATGTATGGCGTGTTCACTGTATTGCATGTTGTTTGGTGCAAGACGGAGTAATCGAGGCAAGTTCTTGTGGTAGGTAGGTACTTTTAGTTACAATATCGCAGCACTAGGCTGCCTAAATAACAAAATAATAAGCTAGGTAAGTAAAAAAAACATGGAAGAGTCAGTGAGTTTTCTTTTGGAAAATGGACTACACCTACCTACATATTAGATGAAGTAATATTTTCATTGCATGGTAATTTTACCCACAACAAACTAAGCTAAAAGCTTTTACTGTCTATTTGCTACTCCAGAATAATCCAGATAGGTTCGCTACGTCTGCCAACCCTACGTAGCCCGGCACCCACGCCATATCTAGCAGGAAATCTGTAGATATTGAGTTACCTGACAACAAAAGAGTGTTAACCTAATATTTTCGGATTTTGTTTTCGTTTACAAGTGCGCTGTATTTTGTTATAAAAGGCTCCCTTTTATGGGACAAGGAAAATTAAATAATATCATGCCTGTTTAACGGTACGATAGGGCAATAAATCATGAGGAGTGTAAATATGGTGTGTAAAAAGGAAATAAATACACCGTCGGTTCACGAACGCGAGAAATTGCGAACAACTTTGGGTAAACTCGGGGAAGGGAAAATCGAAACGCTAATGCACGAGTCTGCTGAAGTTTTGTAAGAAAGAAATAAGTTTAGAGTATTAGGTAATTTGCTCTAATGAGTTTTGATTTATGAATCTAATTATACTAGGGAATAGGGTTATATTAACGTTTCAAGTACCCTAAAGAATTATCCCAATTTATTTATGCACAGTGGTTGTCATGTGTTGTGTTAACAGTCGTTAAGTTCTGTCAAAGGCCTATTGATAATTATTGAACAATCTATAAACAAAGTTTTGGTCATTGACTTACTGACCACATAACAAAAATGTACTTACTGGGGTAAATATGAGTTTTAGGGTACCTATATCGAAGGCCTGGAATAGTTTTTTGTACGCGCGTATCCTATTTATATGACCAAGTCGAGTTGGATACGTTTTTCCACTGAAACGAATGCTATTTTCATTATCCTCTCTTCTGAAAACCCCAAAAATACTCCATCAAAGGCTCAATTGTTGCGTTTTTCGAATTTCAGCCATTTCAGCTGGCCATTGTGTTGGACTCCTATTCAACGTATTGTCGTCTGTTCGTGGGAGCTATCGTATTGCGGCCAGTTCTGTTGGACCCGACACATCCCCTATTGCTATCAAGTCTAGTATTAACTTGGGGTATTGTGGGGGTCCAGGTAGTTTGGACGTGTGATATGGCCGTGTAATTTGTACAATGATTGCAGATACGGAGGTGAAAAGATTTATTTGCGGGGTCTTCACTGCTGATTAGATATCTTTTGTTCGTGTGAATAAGCGTGTTATTGGGACATTGTAGCGTGGTATGTGCGATACGACAAAGGGATGTAATTTTTATTCTATTCAGGACTATTCGGTTTATTTTCTGTAATAGAAATTGATTTATTTTGTTATTGAAACACGCTAAATTCATAAGTGGCGGGCTAAGACTAGTCATCAATACTTATATGGTGATGAATAACGCTAATGTTTTCGCGCCTTGTGCATGTTTTATTTTTGTAAAATTCTTCCCAGTGGGAAAGGCAAAGTGCTTTTCCAGCAATCTACTTTATGGTTAAAATGGCGACAATTAAGTCCGCCATTTTGTACAACTGTCACTCGCTTTTTTTCTCTTTTCAGCCAGTAACCGCAGATAATTTATATTGAGTTAGGTACTATACAGTATCGGTGAGTGCAAACTCGTGGGAACGGCTAGTTTATAATAAACTTAAAAGCAAACCAGCGTTGGAGGCAGTGATGGAACAAGTTTATGAAGTAGATAGAGCAGGGTACAAAGAGTTTGCGCACAACGTAAAACGTTAGCTTTTATGAGTCTGCATGGCTGGACGCGGGCTCGTGTGGTGTGGTGTGGACGCTACAAATATTATGCTCTTGCCATTTTCATTTCACATACTATAGTATAACCAGACTAGAAGAAACTAACTTATAGTACAGAATACCCAGATAAGACTGGGCGTATTCAAACCCCGGCGCCAGACATAGTCAGTCTTTGTCAAAGACGCTCAAATTCGATGTTCATTGACGGCTTTTTATGACGTCATAGTTATAGATTCTATACAAAGTTGTCAATGGTAGGTAAATATTTGCAAAGACGCTCACATGTCTGGCGCCGGCGTTAGAGTAAGATACACCCATCATCCCACCATCACACATCTCTCTTTACTCCTCCTAGTGAGCTAATTATCAACTAAGACCGCTTCTAATGTCTATGAATAAATCTCGGCAAAGATCCTTTGCCAAGGAGTTGTAAGGACAAATGAGAAAGCAAACATAATCGTAAAGCAAATATTACGTAACGCAATATCACTTTTTTTTCACGGTTTGTATACATATTTCAATAATAAATGTTTAACACGGTAATTCCCGTTTTGCTCAAATTAATATTCACTCTACGCAATGCTTTATTGTGGCTTTTTGAAATTCAAATATTTCATTTCAGCTTTAAAGTTGAAGTTAAAATTGTAAAGACCTGTTAGGCAATATTTTGCAAGCGCCATAAACTGTACTACCACCTGGGGTATGATTAAATAACTTTGCTTAAAAATTTCACGAACAGCGGTACAACGGGACAGTTCTAACTGGGAAATATTACCCACTTGCTAAAGGTATTTCAGCTTGACTTTGTTCTTGCTCCCAAAAGAATTTAATAAAATGGGAAATGCGATAGCAGATAAAAGAAATGAGAACAACTAATCTCAAGAATCAACAAGATAAAAGCTTTATTGCGATGTAATAGGTACCTACACTCGACGGTATCTACTTACGTACATCAATGGTAACATTTAAGTCATTCATGATAATCATGATCATGAACGAAAGTAAGAAATTAAACAGAAACGTTATTCTTCAACTCAGAAATAGGGATCGGCCTTATCTAAGATTTTTTTATTAATGTAACATTCGTACACTTCATTCAATCCACATGGTACTCTACATTTCTTACCGTTTGCGGGGTAGGCGGAGAGAACGGAAATGCTACGAATGGCTGTATGACCTCTTTAGGCGCTAAAATTCCGAATAAATTAAGTAGGTATTAACCTTCTCTTATTTGTATGATAGCGGTTAGAGTACCATACAAAATTCAGTAATAGAAACAACAGTGAGTAGGTACATCAAATGGTAACATTTAAAACATGATGTCAACTCTTACGGGCGCAAGCAATTAAAACGCCACAAATAAAGAAAGAAAGAAAGAAAGAAAGAAAGAAAGAAAGAAAGAAAGGAAGAAAGAAAGAAAGAAAGAAAGAAAGAAAGAAAGAAAGAAAGAAAGAAAGAAAGAAAGAAAGAAAGAAAGAAAGAAAGAAAGAAAGAAAGAAAGAAAGAAAGAAAGAAAGAAAGAAAGAAAGAAAAGATATTTATTCGGACAACACACCATACAAACACAAAAACTATAAAATATACATGTATACTTAAAACTAGTGGTGGTGTGCAGCGCCGGAATAGGCATGCTGCCTCAGCATAAAGTTCAAAGTGTTACACTTGGTGTGCTTTCGACTGTACATTGAATACGATACAGTTTCTTTCGAATGCGAGCTAAAGGGAGCAAATATGAAAGCATTCGTATCGAAGATAAATGACGCATCAGTAACACCTTAGCCTACTTGCCGATACAAAGCAAAGAGGCGAATGACTAGATGATAGCTCACAGATATGAATATCGTACCGGTTTGTGTCGCTCACATTTCGATTAAGGTAATAAATCTAGATAATGTCTTGTACAGTCCACAGTACCTATACCAAATAACGCTGAAAGGCTTGGAACTACTTAATATAACGGACCTTGTATTAATAAACGCGATTTAAAAAATAGGCGATGGTACGAGTACTATATTAGAATCAGCGTGTTTTAGGTTTTTTTATTATTAGTAAATCAGATCTAGCTAAACGCCATACAATGATGATTTAAAGTGGTAAGATTAAGGAACTGCTGTCATCGCGCAAATTAAACGATCGAGCGTTTAGGAAGTGTTTCGCTATTACGTCCACTTGGGATCCATCTGGATCATAGATCCATGTGGACTATTTTGTTCTATTATATATATATTCCTGAAAACTATACTTAGTTAAAAGATCCACTTTTTTAGGAAATGGATTCAAAAAAATGTACGTATGTATGTAGGTATTATCCAATATCATTGACGTTTCAACTTTCAGCACATTAGGGATATATCGAACCTTATAAGAAGTGCATCTCTTGTCCAAGCAATCTCGATTTTAAGTCTTTCATCAAAAAAATAGGCTGCATATTTGAAGCGGTTTATGTCACAATTTGTTTCATAAGCACTCATAATAATACAAGGCAAATACTTGGGCCCACCCTCCCTCTTCACGCGAGGAGTGAACCCACACTCGACTCGTGAAGGGCTCTCGATGATGAAACCCGTAAGGTTGTTTGAGGAATAGCCAAGGAATAACAATGGATCTAATATGGATCTACATACTTGTACAGCGGTTGAGGCAGCGTATAGCCCAAAGCACGTCAAGTGTAACACTTTGGACCGTTCTTATTATCTATGTCGTAAGAGTTGAAATCGTACTGCAAGTCCTTCGCTGGGTTGACGGGGATCTTCCGCCGAACTCGACATTTATTATAAACTTTTGTGCATATTTTAGTATGCAACTCAACAACGCACAAGTAGAATCAAATTAGATTAACTGAGTTTAAAAACATGCACTAATTACATTTAGAGATTCTCCGTAAACCTGATTGATATTGGTACGTATAGGTAATCAAAAGTTATTGTATATTTATTTAGAACAAAACAATAGAGAGAAAACTGTCCTAAGAAGTTAAGGATCCATATGACAAAAAAAAATACTTTTTTTTTAATTTTATCCGAAAATAGATTTTTGGACGGTCATATCCCGCTGTAAATGTCGATTCCTACGGTTGATACGGACCTGTATATTATAAACGACAGACTTACAGAATATTACAGAAACAGCAAAATAGGTCCATTATAGTGATAGACACAAGTTGTGTTAGAGGGAGATAAGATATCAGCACGTAGTGTGCGTAATGCGTGTCCATTTCCCGGGAAGCTTGACAAATTGTTCCCGGGATTATCCCGGCCTCTCTATTACAGGTTCCGAGAGGCCGGAATTATATCGACGGGATTGAAGATAGGGTATGGATCTTTTCTGAGATTTTTCACGGATTTTCTCTGATTCATTGAGGAATAGACAAACTATATTTCTGGCCAAGTTCAGTCAAATGATCTAATTATTGTTATGGTTTTGACTACAAGTTTATAGACAATCTGAGAAAAGTATCTACAGTATGTAAGGATGGACATAAGTTATTTTTGCAGCAAGTTAAGTACTATCAAATACAGCTTAGGTACTTTATCAGGTAGATAATAATACGGAATAGATTGAAATATGTAGTTTTGTGTGAACTGTATTCTGCGTTGTTGACTGTACAGTATTCTGAAATGGTACAAATAAAGAGCGACAGCGTATTTTGAACTTGTATTCGGTTATTTACCAAATTGTTAATATCCTTGAATCAAAGACAAAGTAATCCAGAAAGGGTTACAAAAAATCGGCTATAAAGATTGACAGATCTTCCCCGCGAATCTAAGAGATTAAACTTGATCGGAATCGAATCATCACTGGGCACTATGTCATTTACTAGTTATGTTGGCTCGGCTTAGGCATGAAGAAGTTAGCTGAGGCGGGGTCAATCAATATACTGATTGCGCAACGATTCGATTCCTATTAAGCTCTAATCTTAGCGAAATCGAGAAGTAGATCTGTCCCCTATAAGCGTTCTCAAAACGATGAAATCATACAATGAGATGGCGCGCCGAAAAGAGAGCTATACCAATGCAATAGCACTGTCCCTATCACGCACGATATGACATGATCGCTTTCAGAAACTTAATAGCTCCAGAGGATGCGTCCGCGACGTCTTCTTCTATTAAAATAGTCCTACACACACACGGTTCACTGATGAGGTTTACCTCATCAGTGAACCGCTAAACCTCATCACTCCCACCACACGGTGATCGACGGGTGTCGTTTGTGGGGGATCGCTGACGGAGGCCCGGAATCGGGTCCCGCAGGAAATGAACTCAAGCCTGCCGAACCCTCGCTAATACTGTTATAGCTTTCACCACGAAAAGTATTGCTGAGTTACCCCACTATTCTCTAACTATAGTGTTCGGGATTTGATAAATGCTTCTAGATAATAGTTGAATTAATACAAAAATAAGAAACTCGCCTGTCTATGGCACAAAATGTACCCTATGTCAATCCTTGTTCAAGGCGAATCCAACGATACTTCAGACGTCAAAATCTATGTTTTGACGGCAGGCTACAAAGGAACCGACATACACTCGAAAAACATTACCCTATTGTTAGTCGGGTAAAGATATAGCGACTCGAGGCGAATCTCTAGAATCTAGACCAGTGTTTCTCAATGAGTGGGTCGATACCCCCTGGAGACAACAGAAGGTAGGTAGAATATTAGAAGAAATCATGCAAGCATCACCACAGGAAAAAGCTCGTCTGACTTAAGGAGAGCAGTAGGCTATCATATCATACTCCTTAGGGAAGATATTACGACCACTTTATGAGACGCATGTTTCTCCATTAAAATTTCGTTCGAACACACATAGCACGCGAGTCCCCAGGGGTAACCCTTTTCCCTTCAAAATTCTACGTTAAACGTAAAGTAGCAGAGTGGAAAATGGTTGGAATGCGATCAAAGGGAGTAATTTTGTACGGCAATCTTATAATACAAGCCTGAGGACCGGTTGCGTCTGTTTACCGGCACGCACGCTCTATTTTTTTTTCATTTACTTTTTTTCGGTAAGCATCTTGCGTAGCGGTCAAAGTGGCGATTATTTGTTTCTTACAAAATGTGGTTTTGAACGTTTCTTGTTTAAAGTTTTAGAGAATTAACGTGGTTAGTCTTTTGTTTTGTTTCGAATAATCACAGACGCTTTCTAATAATATTTTTTTAGACCATGGCATATTTACACGACTGATTACCCTTAACACTGTCCTGTCACACTGGTGTGAAGATGAGGACAATTTTTTCCTAACGTTAACACTGATTCTATGAATCTCTTATGTACTGTGCTCTGTGTGTGAGTCAAATAAATGTTTTCTATTCTATTCTATGTGAACGTGAGTTTTACGAAATTGACATTTTAGCTTTCACACCGTAGAATAACTAAAGACGCTCTACATCACGGTTTAGTGGTCGTATGGTAGAAAGGGATTGATAACTCGTCTTAAGAAGTCATCGAGAGGTGCATGGGATGAATAATATCAATTCCTCTCCACGCCAAGGATGGTTTGCGATTAACCAGCGAAATAAGAAAAAAAATGTCGTTTCCCTTAAATCACTACTTCTCTGCTTATCTTTTCGTGTAAGTGGCCCTTACTTAGATTTTACCGGTAGGTACGTAATATACAGTCCTTCTCGAATATTTCAGTCTATTCCGTTTAATTTACGGCTGGCTAATTTGCGCCGGGTGCGAAGGTTTCATTTGGAACTCGATCTCGCCTGTGACGCGTTTCCGGTAAAACTTGCTCTCGGACCGGCACCGGATGTCACTGTACTGTATAGCATTTAATAATGAGCCCCTGCTATAGACCAGAGAGACGTCAATAGAGATGGTATTTAAAAAGTACTAATTAAGGTGGAGGTAATTTAACAAACTTCTATATTATTATTATTTAAATAAATAAAAAGATGAAGTACATCATGTTTAAAATAAAATATAAACATAATGAAATAGTTTTTGTTTAGTATATAAGTTTAAACACAATAATATTATGTTGCAATGCCCTGACAGGGTTCATGTTGAGTAGGTACTGGCCTTTTATGTAACATCTAGAATTAACCACATGATTGCAATAAAACATTTTGACCTTGACTTTGAAATTTCTTGTCTTGTTCAAGTCCTGCCCACGGCCAGAAATTTTTCATCATGTTTAAATGTAAGTTATATTTTGTTTAAACTTTGGTAGCGCCACCAAGCTTCAATTCCATTGACCTCGGTTGCCTGGAAGAAATCGCTCTGAGCGATAAGGCCGCCTTTGTACAAATTGTTTACTCTCTGTTTTCTATGTATATACTTCTTTGTGCAATAAAGTGTTTATCTATCTATCTATCTATCAAGCTCTCCATTGAAATTGAGACAAATGCCAAGATCTAATAGACCTAATGTCAAATCAAAGCACGGGAACTACGTCACAGCTTCAGAAGCGAAGCCTCGGGAAGTCGGGATCGAGTTTCAAGAAGGCTTCGCACCCGGCCCATTAGTCATCCATAAATTAAGCGGGCCGACTGCAATAAATCGACATTATCAGCCGTTTAATTCTGTCTTCTGAGGGGCGAATTAACAGCGGTGATTCAGTTTGACTGTCACAAATTAGTCTAAAGAGTTCCCATTTTTAAAAAAAAAGGTCTGGCTGGATTACGATTTCACTTTTATCAAAGTCCCATACTATATATTATTATTATTGATAGGAATCCCAATGACTCCGCATTAAGCCTAAACTGTGTTTAAAAAGCCGTTCACATGTTCCGATTCTCGCTGGATAACTTTTGATCTCCTAATTCATATACGAAAGCGACTCTGCACCGGTTCTAATTAAAGTTTAATCCGTTTTAACGGCGGAATAAGTTAAACTAATTAACACCCGAAGTTTAATCTTGTGCTGAGACTTTTTCATATAATTGCGTTTACATAGATTGATGAAGATTGGTATAGACTCATTATTGTACAGCTAACAGCAGATCAAGTGTAACACTTTGGACCGTTCTTATTATCTTCGTCATAAGATTTAAAATTGTACTGTGTTATCATTAATCTTCTGTCGTCCGTACAATAGAATTAGGTATAAAATACTAAAATAATTAATTATCAAAATACGCTTTTAATGCCTTCCAATATCAACCCCTACAATAATAATGACAACCTAATTTCTTCTTTTTCGCATATAACTAAGAAGCCTACATTACAGTAGGTACCTACCTACATTTCACAAATTGTTACAAGATATATTACTGTACAAAGGTGACCTTATCGATCAGAACGATATCTTCCAGCCCCCTTACCTTGAAGTCTTATAGCAGTATTACTTCCATAATACTTTGTTACTTCGTATAATGACGACCTTAAAGTAAGCACATTAAGGTCGTCATTGTACGAAGTAACAAAGTATTATGAAAGTAATACTGCTATAAGACTTCAATGTAAGGGGGCAGGAAAGCCCAGGCGATATACCGGGGTTGTCTCCACCGATCCCGGGATCCGTTTGGATTGGAAACGGATCCCGGCAGTTTGTCTCCACCGATACCGAGATCGGTTTCCAACGCAAAAAACAATACCTACTACTTATGGGTTTTTAGACCTGTCAGATTAAGTTTAGTTTTAAACAAAACATGTCCGAATTTCTACCATTATTATTCTATTCTACCAATGTACCTAACTCAATATCCTATCTACCCCCGTTGCATAGAGTAATAGTAAACTACTAGAGTCTGTATCACAACTTATATGAGGTTGCGGTCGCACGACCCCTTACATTTACTTGAATATGGCTAGTTGAGAAGAAAAACGGTACAATAATGTCCCAACGTAAGTGGCAGTATAAAAACCAGCAGTAGAGACTGTGGCAAAGGTCGGCGCGGCCGCAACATTAGGTTGGCTGGACCGTTACGTGCGGACCATAAACTGAGCTTTCATTTTCCATACAAGCCCCATCAAAGCTTTACGTGTTTACCTACTGGATAGTTGTGTAACGGTGGTTTCTCTATAATAGACTAACATAAGTCTCGAATATATTGAGCGTGATTGGTGTAAACGGATGATAACATGATGTTAAATGGACGTTCTCGCCATGACGAAGACGACGAAATGCCAAAAATATAATAGAATAGAATAGAAAATATGTTTATTGCCACCAATTACATAAGCTTACAAAAAATCAATGCTATGGGCAAGTTCTACTGTGCAATTTCACCTAAAGGATTGAAAACTTAGGAGACTACAACACCAGTGCAAGGGGTTATTCGTTACCGAAAAAAAAACAATGGAAAGTGGTCGCATTAACTCTTTTTAAAGAATTAAAATGACTAAGTACTCGTACCGCCATTGGGATCGATTATTTCATAATTATATTATACACTGTATTATATATCCTAAATTACTATATTTTGTTGACTGGCACTCTACGAGACGGCTAAATAGAAAGTGTAAGTGTCAGGAACTAGGAAAGATGAATGGATGCACCTTTTGCTATGTATAAAATAAATATTGCTATAAGTAGTATTTAAGTTATTTATCCAAGTATATTTAACAGAAGTATTGTTTTATATAGACTTATAATATGCTGCGTACATTACCTAAGTGTAAGTAGTATCTGTTTGGTGTAAATGAATGAATTTTGAATATGAAATGTTTTCTAAATGTTTTCTATTCTATTCTATGAATTAATAAAAAGTGTAAGCAATTCTTTACCGTATTTTACTGCAGAATAGAATCAATAACACTTGTTTGAGGAACATTTGTAAACTCAGACATCGTTGTAGGCACCAGTTACACTCACGTCCATGACATTCATTTAAAATGCACCGACGCGAAAGGTCATATCACCTAAAATTCTACAAATCCCCGTATCCAGGTTAACAAGACATATGTTTTATCCCTTACGAACACCATTGAGGCAGCAATTCGATGCCGTGAAGGGTCAGGCTAGACTGGCGACAGGCGTAGTAGGCAGGCTCTGTCGGAATTGGTCTGAGAGCTTCATCCGCAAATTGCCTCTATAATTAAGTAGCTTAGCAAACGTGGGGCTTAGGGCCTTAGGTGGGAAATAGGAGTAACGAGAAATAAATATAATATTAAAATAACTTTGGCGGTAGACAGAGAACCGTTGCAGTGGCGTTCTTTGTTGTCGGAGGCCAAGATCAACTTTGCTTTGGGCCAGTTAGCCAACAGAGTAAAGGAAAAGCTTTGGAGAAAGACATAATTCCTCCCAGTAATATGACATTTGCAATCGTACTAACTCAGGAGTCATTGAACTGTACTCGTATGGTAAGTAAACCATGTCGTGGGAAACGAGCTAGCCAAACAGAAAATCAAACCAAACAATATTGTTTAGAAATAAAAGAGAAATAATAATAGCCAGAGTAACAGCTAAAAATAAGCGTAAAACGGAATTGATAATAACAAGACCAAGACAGACCATTACAAAGCGTTCCATTCAAGAAGTTAAGTCGCTATTAAACCCTATTCAGACGAAGTTTAACGACTAAAAAATACATAATAATATTCAATCTATTCAGTCAAATTACCCAATCACGCAAAAGTTATATAACCGTCAAATTGACCGTGAACTAGGATTATTTAATTATCTGTATCAAATCGATCAACGGAATCGACCGTATCGTTTCAATATCGTAACGTTGTTACTTCGAATCGGACATCACGACTTTGAACGTACGTTTACGTTTGCTGAAACAAAATCGTACCTTCGTTGTTTAGGGTTATACATTTTAGGTTATATATACATGGGTTAAAGTTGACATAGGGATTCTGACATCTGGTTGAACTACTTAGCCAAGTCGGTAGTGGACCTGCGTTCTGTGAAAAGGGGTTTGAGGTTCGATTCCCGGTGGATGTGGCTGTAAAGGCGACACGGTTTTGTCTTTGGACTTTATACAGTTCTTATTGTCTACGGTCATATGACTTAAAGTTGTAATTTAAATGTTAATGTAAATGGCTCAAAAATGATATTATCAGTTGTTTCGCAAGTATAGCGAGGGCCTAGCCAAGGCGCTTTTACAGTTTTACTTTTATGTTAGTGTTAGCTAATACATAGATTAGAAACATACATTATTCTTTCTTCCATTAGCGTTACCGAAAGAAAAAAATCCACTTTGCTAGGCTGTCTGATGTTTTTCGAGATTTCAGAGTTGACCCATTAGTAAAAGTTGTTCAGTATGGGTACATATGCCGATATTCATTGACAGTTTTGAGACTGTTGAGTGCGAGCTGTGGTTGAGTTCGGTCTTACATATAACTGTCAGATTTCATATGATTATGTCAGTTGTAAGTGCGAGCTCACGCCGAGTTCGTGCTCAAAACTATCTATGAATATCGGCCATAAACCCCCGAACTGAAATACAATATTTAATTCACAGGTTGCTTCTCATCTGTGGGAAAACCAGACATCTCTAAAGTGTAGCTTTTGCCTTAGCCTAACATTGTGCTCCCAACTGCCAACTCCAGTAAACACGTGAATGTGACATGACATGGCGTGTGGTGTGTGAGGAGACGTGTTGCGCTAATCCACGTACGAGTATGTTTATTGCCTGCACAGCAAATAGCCACATTGTAGGCAGCTAACTATGCTAACTAGTTATAATATGAATAAGATTCGTTAAAATATCGCCGGCGTCGGGGCAAACCGCGGCGTAGGTGGAGAGACGATATCGTTAGATACAGGGATGGGTGGCTGGAAGAGGCTCAGGAGAGGGATGGATGGAAGAGAACGGGGGAGACCTTTGCCCAGCAGTGGGACAATTTATAGGTTTACAAAAAAAAAAAATCCCATGAAATTGCTGGCCTCTCCGCTGGACTACAGCAGATCAATGGTACTTGCAGTACGATTTTAAATCTTACGACGCATATAATAAGAATGGTCCAAAGTGTTACACTTGATCTGCTGTTAGCTGTACATATCACAAATATACATTTTTGCTTTTTTTTCACGAACTACGAGTAAAATAGCTAACTACCTAAAATAGAAGTTACAAACAAGTGAATTGCAAAAACAAACTTAAAACCACTTATTTTTTAGCATTTAAAATGTGTCCTAATGTCAGTTCCGTGATCAAGACGAATCTAACGACACCTAATCTAACGATCGATTTTAACGTCCTACATCAAAATCTGTCAAGCCCTTTAACGAGTAAAGCCTGACACATACACAGGCGGCCTGCAAGCGGCTTGCGGCCTGCGGCCAGTTGAAACGCATACCCCGCCCCATTATCTCCCGTCGTTAACGTCTAGTAGGTAGCGGATTGTGTGTCAGGCTTAAAACTATAGCAACGTTCACGTCCCATCAGTTCACATGTTAGTCTCGTTCCAAGTTTCAACTAACAATAAGCTACATCGCGTACCACGGGAGCCATCAAAGTTTATGGACTATGTCAGAGCCGTCAGTTAGTCTGTACCATAAGCTCTTTGTGGCTAGCAATTCCACGAAAACGTACAGTCAGCTCGACAACAGTATACAACACAGGCATTCTTTACGATGAAGGTAATACGGCGTAAATTATAATGGTTTTGTTTAGGATGATGTGTCTACAATATTCCTACAACTAAGGTCGAGATTCAGAGACAATTTTGAGTGCAAGCTTAGTTTGAGCTCGCTCTTCATCATCATCATCGGTCTATTTATTTCGGGCACAGACCTTCCCTTACATCGAGGGAGCTGGGACCATGATCCACCATGCGGCCCAGTGCGGATTGGCGGATTTCACATACCTTAGATTTATTCTTCTTCTACGGCATGCAGGTTTCATCACAATGTTTTCCTTCACCGTTTTGAGAGCACTCGGTAAATGTACGTAAGTTTTTCCGTCGAAAAAACCTAGGATAACTCATTGGTACATGGCTGCCCTGGCTGGGAATCCTGGGACCTCCGTATCGCAAATCCACTGACCCAACCACTGAGCCAACGATTGTCAAATTGCATATACTTTTGACAGTTGTAAGAGTTCCGCACAAAACTGTCCTTGAATTCCGGCCTAAGAGACATTTAAACAAGTATCATAGTGAGTTGCGGTAGTTCTGTTGGAAAGGAGCATGCCAAGAAGCGTGCGATTTTTTTTACATATTAAGATTTTCGTTTCGCGTAGCGTAATATGTATAGCAAGAAAAATTCAAATCTTAAGTACGTATTGGTATTGCATTCGTACACTTTAATAAGAAATGTATTGTTATCGAAGATTTTTTAATAAGAAAACAGCTGGCATTTTTAATTTCCGAGAGCAAATCGTCTGCGTCTCGTCTCGGGCTGAAACAATCGACGCCCCGCGCGGCAAATCGTTTGGAATGAAGCTATAGAATTTGCATCCTCGCTTCGCTCTCAAACAGGATTTTCTTATTGCTTTATATTGCAGGTATTCTTACTACAGAGGCATTAAGGTATTTCAAATATTTATAAAGATGATAGCATCTTTATGCAGAATATTACCTAAACCTATGATAATGAAATAAAGGAAATAAACAAAATCACTACAATACCTAAAAAGTTAGTAGAAGAGTTTGAAATCGAAACCTTTGAAAATTTTATGCAATGTAGGTACGTAAGTAAAGGAATATTTATAAGCAGAAATATAAAGTAGAACAACTAAAAATCTATTTTTGTAATTGTTGAGAATGTAAGTATTTTTTCTTGAATGAATAAACTATCCCGCATTCAACTATAAAATGAAATGCAATGATTTATGAAGGGTTTACTTGAAGAAATCATCAGCCCTCCTAATTTGTACAGCCAGCCTTTGTACTAATTTAGTTTCATGTATTGAGTGCTAAAATATGTCAGAATGATATAAAACGTATGTAAATAACCATTTTATTTATTTATAGAGACAGGGACTAATAGTGTTACAGACAGTTTACAAAGTCCTCTCGCTGTATAAACAGCGCGGGTGCCAAACTTATTATTTTATAGCCTCGTAAACACTGCCTAATGGTGGATCTATGGCTCCATCAGGTCATGAATTTAACTGGACTATACGGCCGGTAGTTTGTAACGTTTGATATAGTCAGAAATTTCACTAAAATTATAAACATTTTGAGATGTTTCGCAGGGACGTGAACGGCCGAGAATCGAGTTGAGTGACGTGTATTGGGAAAGTCTTATGTCCATCAGTGGACTGATACGGGTTCATGTTTAGGTGGCTGCATCGAAAAAACAGGTTCTTCTTAGATCTACATAATTTTATATTTTTAGGAAGTATGGACTGTTCTGATCTAGAATAATAAGTGAATACAGTTTCTCTTAGGAAATGGATGGTCTTAATCTAAAAAAAATATATATTAATATGAGTACCTTAAGCTTATACAATTGTAAAGTTTAAAGTGGAATTATCTTGCCGAGCTCTCGATATTTGGGCGAAGGTGAAGCTAAAATAAATTACGCTACAATTTGTGGATAGACAATAGGTTTTATAAACGTATCGATTACCATACCCTACTAGCCAAGCCAATGCCTGCTATCAATGTTGATGCAACTCATATTCGTTGAACTGAATCGATACGCACACAAAATTTTACGCCTGTCGATACGTGGCTAGAATGAAAGGATTTCCACCTCAATTACTGAACAGATTTGGATGAAATTGTTGAAAATTCTAGAATTAATTTATGTCTATACCGGGAATAAAGCTAATGATACCTGGTGGACGAAGGATGGAATGACATCATCAGTCCTCAATTGAGAAAAGCGCAGGACAAAGGCCTTGATTCATCTGCAAAATCTGCATATTTAGTGCTTTCAAATTTCACCATCGGCTTCTGTGTTCTAACTGTCGCTCATTCAATTCCAGAGACTTTTAGGATAATGTTAGACCAACTATAGCTTTCGGTCTCCACGCTTCTTGCCTGAGTCTAAGTTTGAGGCCAAAATTTCGTCAGCCATCGGCTTCAGCATTTATCCTCCTAACACCTTATCAAGTGACTGGCCTATTCCCCTTCAGCCTAAACATTCAGCCTCTGATGATGATTCAGATATTCCATCAAAATTAAAATCATGAAGCGAATGAGATATGTCAAGATTGGGAGTTCTGTTGTCTCCGTGGTTTTCACAAGATGTACGCATTTAATAAATCTTAATTTAACTAATAGGCCCATTAAAGTCATTCAATGGTCGTGGAGCACATAACGACGCATTAGATAAATCCAGACTCCTTAACCAATTATTAGCATATCCTGCAATTGAAGTCACGCAGGCTCACGGCCCGTATTGTTGAGTCGTGATGAGAAGGATGTTCATTTGATGAATTTATGCTATTCATTAGTCTTAGTTATACGAAAGAGGACATTGTAACTATTTCCTAGTGCGGGTGTAATTTGCGATTGTTTGTATGTGTCTGGATCCATACATTGTACATTCTAGAGAATAATATGGTTCAAGGTAGAAGAATGTCATTAATGTTGAGATTTTCTCAAAAGCTACTCGAATATATTGTAAAATTTATTGATTTTAGTAAATAGTATAGAGTGCAGGCAGAATGCATAATATAAAAAGTTTTTGAGAAAACCTCAATCTGAATGACGACCCCTGGTATACATTTCTCAGAGTTAGAACGTATGTTCTCTGGGCTTAAACATAGTAAGTAACAGGGCAAGGAATCTTGGGAATCAGGGGATGGAATGGAACATTAGTGTGATGTCTTGTCTTTCCGTTTACTGTTGCCCTCATAAATCCAATTCTGTCTATCTGCCTGCGATGACGGACAGGGTTACAGAAGGCTGGTTATTTACGTCATACCGTGTTAGCCGGGCAGGCAGCGGCGGACGGCGATTTGCATGTAATTGGACCGCAGCACTCGTTCGGATTTGATTAAATTAATCCCGTTCGCGGCTCCCTTTAAAGTGACGTCATTTTCAGTTACGAGCATGTGGACGAGTTATTATTAAAAATGTCTGGCAAAATGAGGAATATTTTCCTGGATATGAAGGTGTATCCATATCTACTACAGAGATAGCGATTCTGTTGTGTTTTATAATTTTAAGCTAACTGTGACAGTAAAGTTCTAAAGGTGTGGTATCCTTTTTATAACTTTGGTGTAGGAAAGTAGTCCTATCAGATTTAGGTTACTTAAAAAAACCGCTCGTTAGGTTGATCACAGCTTTATTTATGTCATAGGTGTCTTAAATTAAACGACCACAAGTATTTAACAAGCTTATAAGTCCCATGTTGAACTATAATTAACCCCTTCTATGCATATTCCTACAATATATATTTCACCAACATCTCTCGAAAACATACTCTGATGCAAGTTTTAATGAACTTTTCTAGATGAAAGGCAAGGAACCTCTCAAATTCGTCTGCAGGACTTGCAGAGGAGGCGGAATGACGTCGGTGAAATTATTTTTTTCTGCTGCAGGTGCAGGATCTTTGATGCTAGTAACAAGAGTTGTATTACAAACTCTAATAGTCTAATAGTGATAGACAGTTTTGAACACGAACTCAGCGTGATGAAAATTGAAAAGTAACAGTTGCAAGACCTAACTCAAAACTTCACTTATACTGAAAACTGTCTGTGACTCAATAGCCTAGGACGGCATCGACACGGGCATGGCTTCCGATGTATTGTTTAATAGAAGAGAGCTGAAGAGAGAATTTCAAGTTTGTGATGTTAACAACAATTCTTACAATCACGATACGAAACTGTGCCTTCACCTGGTACCGGCATTTGTTGGAACCTGCAGTAATCTCTTTCAATGCCTCCACTTCGTTCACCTGCAATTTGCTTTGATTCCCGACTATTCTGTATATTATGCTTTCAACTTTCTTTAGTTTTCTACTAAACTTATTCAGAATTTACGTTTAATTTTCATTAAGTTTAAGTAGTTAGCCAAAAAAATGCATTCACTTTTATTTGATCGAACATCGTCGAGGGAACTCTGAACTAATAAAGATGAATAAAAACCCGAGCCAACAACACCAACAAGTTAATATATTATTGTGCTTACTCATCAAAAAATCATTTGTGACTATTTATCATAAAAGTTTAAAAAATAAATGTTTCGTACGGCATTTTATAAAACGGCACAGATCATCCTTGTAACAACAATAAATAAATAATTTAAAAACAAAAAAAACCGACTGCCAAAAATTTAAGCAGCTTTGATTAAATTTTTATAGTCTATGTCACTTCTACAAATCAAGACGAATCTAACGACACCTCACATGTTAAAATCCATCAAGCCGTTTAGGCTCTAGGGCGTGCTAAAGAATTAGACATACATACATACACTCGAAAAACATAACCCTCTATCTTGCGCAGTCGGGTAAAAATAAAATAATATACCTACGCGTAAATCATACCTAGACAGTTTTCAGGGCGCGGGAAGCGTGATAGATAACGGTCCAAAGTCCAAAGTGTTACGCTTGATGGGCTTTGGGCTTTGGGCTGTATATCAGAAGAATTAAATGCTAAATAGACTTACGAGAGCTTATGTCATTAAGAGCCTTCCATGAGCCAACTAGCGCCGCCAATCTTAAAAAAACAATATCTTCCAATATAATCAATTTTATTAAAAAAGCTGTTTACAAAATGTTTATTACGATAAATACTATTTTTTAATGCTTATTTATAACGTGATTCAATTTCGGTAAGTTGTAGTTCGCATAATTGCGAAAAACGGCCGTTTTAGCACATTTGTGAACTACAACTTAGCTTGTCGCAATTATGCCATGTATTGTATATTGAAAAATAGTATTCATCCTAATAAACATTTTGTACACAGCTTTTTTAATAAAATTGATTAAATTGGAAGATATTATTTTTCAAAGATTGGCGGCGCTTGTTGGCTCATGGAAGGCCCTTAAGTACGTTACTTACTGCGAGCACCGATCGTTCCTCAAGCACGACCTGCAAACAAGAGAGGGATCACATTACAAACGGAATAAATCACGATCAGGGGCAAATAATGTATGGGGGCAAACACACCGAATTAAAATTAGGCCCGTTGAGTTCGGCACACAGGCACACACGGGGTTGTTGGCTAATTGTTCAGCTGTGAAATTCAATAACATACAGCGGTTTTATGCGGAGTTTTATGTAGAGACTGCAAAATAATATTTAGGGCGAAAAGAGCGGCGGTAAGCCGTTTTCCTGCAATGAATGTAAGTGGGATGCGAGATACGATGACTTTGGAGTTGTGAGAGAATCGTGGTAGATCCAATGGAATTTTGAAAGTTACGTTGTGGTTTAAGCCATGGTTTAAGAAATTGGTCTATATTTTTTTTAAAGATTGGTTATTTTAAGATACAGTCATTTTGATTTAGATAGCCAAGAACCGGTGGTTCAGCAACTGTCTAATGAATATAATTTTTTTATTAATACCTGCTATGTTGGTCAGGAAAGTCGCGACAAATTAAGAAAAATATATCCTTAGAAGGACAACAAAACATCTAGGTTAAAAAATAAATAGAGAATTGTTGTACAGAGAAGAAGGTAATTTGTATATTTCGATAAGTATTGTTCTTATGTCACCGTAACTTTAATTAGGTACCAATTATCGATCAGATCAGGTAACAATAAAATACTTAATTTTTAGCTCTACATTGTTGACGGTACAAAAGTCAGTATAATATGCGTTTACCTTGTTTACAGTGAATGCCCAATTTAGTTTTGTTTTCCTGTCTATAATAAAATTACGCCTGCACTTAGGTACCCTGCATGTCTATATTACTTACAAATGAATTAGTGCTAACTTACTTCACAAATTATTGCTGAATGAATTTTATTAAAGCAGAAAAGTGGTTGGCACAGATTGGATGCAAAGAGCCGAGAGTCGAGTTGAGTAGCGCGCATAAGGCCCGTTTCCACCAAAGCGGAGAGGAGAGGAAACGACAGATGTGATTTGAATAACCAATCAGATTACGTTATTTCCACATCTCCTCTCCCCTTAGGAGAAGGAATGAAATCTGATTGGTTATTCAAAACACATCTCCTCTCGTCTCCTCTCATCTCTGCTTTGGTGGATACCTGGCCTTTGAGTAGGACCTACGGATACAGGTAGATGATGATGAATTATTAAAGTAGGTATACAGACAGGCTGCAGTGGCGGTCTTTGGTGTCGGAGGCCAAGATCCACTTTGGGTCGCTGAGCCGGCCGAGTAAAGAGTGTAAGTGGTTATGTACGTAAAAGGAATAGCTATATTTATTAGTTTTATTTCGTTAATATGACACTTCACACCTCTGCCACAGCGAAAGGGGTCAGAGACAACTTGAAGGTGCGAGCTCGCTTTTACAACTATTAAAATGCTATGAACTTTGAGAGTTATAAGACCGAGCTCACGCTCAAGTCTTTGTCGCTAAGCTTAGTCTCCAACATGAGCGCATGTTTAACGTAGTAGCTATAGCTAGTTAATTTGTATTTCATTAGAACCAGTAACAATTTGTGAAGTAAGCCAGAATTAATATTACTCTATAAACTACGAAGTGTATAGCGAATAAAATTAGCATAATTCTGATATTTCCATACAGCAAAGGGCTCAGCAGTAACTGTACCTTCTGCGGGTTTCTTAATTAAGCGGCCACTTCGGGAGGCTCTCAGACAGAGCCGAGGCTCAAAATATGAGCTACTTTATTACATTCGTTGGGCGGATGTCAGGTGGGCGGAACCCGGGGAAGCCCCATAATCAAAGTTAGGCGACGAAATTGTCCCCGGAATTGTTTGCGGGGAAAATTACAACAAGTGAACGTAGTTTGGGAGTTCAACAATATACACCTAGGTATGGAAAAAAATATGTTTATTTATTTATTAAGTAAGTAAGCAATATATGTATGTTACACACCATTTATATACACGACTAAGTATGCGTTGGCGTGGAAAGTATAGCGGCCCAAATAGACCGTAGCCTGTTCTAGGGCCGACTAATTTGTTGTAGCGAACTTATTTAATAGTCTGGCAGTCATAGATGACGTCCGAGTGCGATGTATAGGTCTTTTCCTTTACAATAGTGTACTAAATTGGATAAACATGTATGTAAATATAAATAAACAATTTGTCAAAAATATATTACGATATATAAAACACAACAATACATAGATATATATACATACACTCATACATATATACATACATACACTCTAAATAACAACATAATGACGTCAATATGCGTATACTATTTCGTGCTTGGCTATTTATGTATTTTATATTGTTAGTAATGGCTACAGAGCATCCCATAATTTTTGAAATTCATCATCGGTACAATCCAAAAGAAATGTTTTTAATTTTGATTTTAGTTCTGAACAATTCCTACGGTTTAAGTCAACCAGTTGAGCAACATCCTCCGGCAACAGATGGTACATCCGTGGCGCTATGTCTTACTAAGCTCGCTGCTAGTGCTTAGCTTATGGGCCTATCGCATCGTACAGGCTTCACAGTTTTGTTTGCGCTAGCTTCTCGCATGGAAATGGCTACCACACGGATTGGCGCGTGATACTGTTTTACCAACTACACGGAGTACACGCATGGTGTTCCGTGTACAAACCGGCGCATGCGCAGGCAAAACTGTGGTGAAGCCTGTACGTGTGTCGGGTCAGAACCCATTGGTCCCCTAATATTCGTCCCCCGGATTAAAAGTTGTAGATTCGGCCACTATATAGGTGCCCATTGGTCCCCCGGCAGGAGACGAGGCAATATTAATTTATTTTTAAGGTACCTCGATGTGTCATTGGCGAGACAAAGCTGCTCGACTCCGCTGGCATGGCCACGTATAGAGAATGGGAGACGGTGGTGTTGCAAAGAGAGTATACCTGGGATGACCGGTTGAGCGAACCGAGGGACCTTGGATGGACGAAGTGGAGAGGGATCAAATCAAATCAAATCATTTATTTGCCAGAATACATGAAATCTCAGGATGGTAAATTGCATTGTCCAGTACAGTATTCTACTTGTATACAAGCCCCCTTACCATGAAAGAGTTCATTGTAAGGGGGCTAGCTGGTTGCAGGCACACACGTGGCCCGAGTTGGTGCAGGACCGGCATGACTGGCGTCTTCTCGTAGAGGCCAGGACCCACTTCGACGAATTCAGTTACCCGTGGGAATGGGAACCCTATATTTTATCGTTTGTAAAAGTTAAAAGTAGCCTATTGAAATGCATGAAGGGACGTCTTCCTTTCGTAAAATCTGTTATTTATAATCCAAAACGAGGACCCCTGGAGAAACATGATTTGAACGATCAAATTATGAGTCTCCAGATCAAGTTATTGAGTGTAATAATTACCCAATCAGTTAATTAATCAGTAGCCATTCCTAATCACCATTTTTAATTCCCCAAGTGCAGTGATCACGCAATTAGCGAGCATCTGCGGCCGCAGCTGGGTTCGAACCCGGGCCCTCCACTCAGACTAATGGAAAAACGCGCCATTAGTCAGTGTCGTCCGCTATCATTGCCACCAATAACTCCTCGATGAACTCCATCGTAATTTAATTGGACCTGAGATATCTGAAACTTTGCATACTTTGGAAACAAGCAGAAATCATTTCAAAAAACCGGCTGAAAAATTACATTGCTACATTTCAATGGAGCTTTGCCCTACCTACAAACCTACGAGACCATTGAAGCTGTACTATCATTTTGTTGGGGACTTATTACAGGTTATATATAGCATACTCACAATCCGTAGGAGTTGCGAGAGTAGTAGATATAAATGATAACAAAAACAATGAATAATTCGCTTCGATTTCATACTTTTTTCTGAATTCTTAATTAAGCTGTTTTTTCGACTCGCATCTTGTACAAAACTATATTTTAAACCAATACTTTTAATAAAAAATGGAGATATGTTTACATTTCATTGTTCATCATGCGGTTGATGATGGGGCAGAATCTGGCATTGTCATTTACGGACCTAGTAGAAAGAAGGAGTTCACAGGCTACTCGCGATCAATAACGAAACAAAAAAAGCTCTAGAAATTCACCCCTACCTGTAATATTCATAAAGCTACAAATTACAGTCGTAAACTACGGACGGGAGAAACCGCTGTACTTTACGAGTGAGGTACACAGTAATTTGAAGACTCGCGGATGGAATAGATCTCGCTATCAACCACCTCCGGCTAACAGTTAAGGTTGTATCGAAGCTATAATTATAATATGGCAGTTGTGTTTCGTACAGTCCAAGAATTGTATTATTTGACTACGCAAATGAAAAGTGGTATAGAGACGTGTTGAGACAGAGAGACAAACAAAGAGTAAGGTAATACAAGAAACAAAAGCCTAACATTGGCGGGGATAAATAAATATGTTACTTCATGACAAAACCCAGAGAAACCGTTTTGAACCTTGGGAAATCAAAACCCTAACTGACGTAGCATAATTCGCAGGATGATCTTAATGGTGTGGAGGTGCTATACCTACATGATGATTGATGAGAGAAGACCGCATGGAAATTAACTGGTTTTAGAACCACATTTTGAGACACACAGAAACAATAATGCTGGAAAGATCGATGGAAGAAGAACCAGAAGGGACAGTTGAAGGTGTATTGTAGTAGGAGTTGCAAGAGAAGTCCGGAGATATAACATATATGGCTACTGTTGCTCCTTATAGTGTAGGTAGAAGAAGAAGACGAAGAGGCATCACATGTAAAAAAAGTTTTGCTCTTTTAAATATAATATCTTACCAGATATTCTGTACCGTATTAAGGATCGTACATATGATTACTTGTGAATAGACTAACTAATGCGTTATTTGTGATTGGACCAAAATTTCCCACTAATCTGGTAAACTAAATTGAATTACTTCGAAAAGGCGGTTCTTTCAAGCGCGAGAACAAAATGTAGGCATTGAGTACGTACTTAATGCCCGAATGCTCAACTTCCGCGAATTCTGGCGACGAAAAAGTCCTTTATAGAACTTTAAACGCCTTCAATCGGTTTGCAAAGGAAATTAAGGTTCCACTGAATACCGCAGTAATTTTACTCCTAATTAGTGTAGATGTAATATAAACCGGCGGGAGGCCCGTCGCTTGCATATTTTAATGCCTTTATCAAGTCGTTGCCTTGTTAATCGCAACGGGACATTGCTTAGGGGATGCTGCTACATACGACCAGATTGCCTAGAAACTTGCTTTACCACTTTATTATCTAGAACATTTTTCTTTGATGTATTGGGATATTTTGATTATACTAGGAACACTTACTTTGGTCGTATTTTGCATTCAGGGAGACAATGACGATGCTAGCCTTCGGCCACTAAATAGGTGGTGAGAAATAGGTATATAATTCCCTGTATTTATTTTTTAGTTTCAGTTTTCCATTTGATACAAAACATTCCTTAACAGGGTTGGATCCAAAGATCAAAGAATGGTAGGATCTATGACATAAATACTACGAATTGAGTCCGCTCCATCAGGGATCCTCTAATAAATACAGATGATCCTGATGTGATAATGATAGACAGTAACTATAGATATTATGAATAAGAAATAGGTCGAAACGAAGAATAATTTAAAAAAAAAGCAAATTCTTTCCGACAAGTTAGGAGCCTGCCTAGCTTCTGTGTCCTTATGTATCTTGTTATCGAACTCCAGCAGCAAATACTACCCTAACGATATTTCATATACATGTGCATAACGAATATATATATGAACAAGAATGTCGTCTACACGATGAAGAAATAAGGTTAAGGAACTACACCGTCGTAAGCACAGTTCAAAAAACAAGGTCTTTCCAATGGGTAAGCTGTTGTGTCTAGCTTCTGCGACTTCTGCGTCCGTATGTATCTTGTTATCGAACCCTAGCAGATACTCCCCTAACGATATTTCATATACAGAGCATTTTCCTGCTGCATAACGAAGTCGCAGACGTGTCTCCCGCAACTTTACCGGTAACACGTGTGCCCTTTACCGCTCGATTTGGCACAAGAATGTTGCCCGGTAAATCGGAGAGCGATTGTCGACTGAAAATGCAATTTGCGTCTTGGAGATAATTTGCGTGGAAACGTGGCGACACGCAGGGGTTGAAAAATGTGGGTTATCAAAGAATATACAAAGAGAGAGAGAGAAAAATAGAATATCAAAGCTATAAAATTGCAATAGTTCCCAAAAAATCTAAAAGAAGACGTCACACTTATGACCCAAACTAGGATTCCGAGTGCTATGGGTCCAGAGATATACAGATAGACATAAAGATACCATCACAAATTACACCCGAATTAGAAAAAAAAGGTTATATAAGCACCTTATAGACTGGTGATCGAGCCGTCCGTCAATGGGAATTGTAGTGGGTACCTACTACTGAATAGGCTAAGTGGCGGCAAAGAGAAAATATGCGAAAGCGAGCTACGAAAATCTCGGTGGCTTTGTGTGAGAGGAATATATAGACTTCCGAACTGGGTCGGTTCAAACTCCAAGGCAGACGTCTTTCCAGATTTTTCGAAACAGCATAGTAGTATTTAGTAGGTACATTTACCGATATTTAACCTTGATAAATAATTAATTTTACCGATTACAATCCATTCCGGTGCTTTCAAAGGAAAAGTTCCTGATTTTTTTTGCATAATTTTCAGGGACGCAATATAAATGAGAAGTGACTGCAAGAAAATGTCAACCGAACATAATGCAAATACAGAGAGAGCCTTTCCTTGTCGCGATGTCGAGTAAAATCATAGTGAAATACCTTTCGTGGCAGTTTATTGTCTGAAATATGTCCACAGTATGTCTACCCTCTCGAGAACTCGGTGACGGTGGGGTTAGGACACTGGACGGACATACGTTACGGAGGCCTGGGTTCGAAGCCCAGATCAGTCATGTACCAATGAGTTTTTCCTCGGTTTCTTAGAAGAAAATAGTACAACCGAATGATCTCAAAAAACATCTCGAGAAACTGCATGTGTAAGAACAATAAAAATATTCTAAGACATGGTGGAGGCCCGGATTGATGGCACTGGGTCCGGGTGGTGGACCATGGGTCCTACACCCTCGATACAAGGAAAGTCTGAGCCTGATGGGATTTCAACTGTAGAATCCAGATCATATTTTCAAGGGCAACGCTTTGGACCTTTCTTATTGTCTGCGTCGTAAGAGTTGAAATCGTGTGCAAGTGCGCTTCGAAAGGTGCTCAGAAAAGAATCAAGTCAATAGCAGTCCGAAATTGCCACTTTCGTTAATGTAATCGCAATTGACCCTTCCTATGAAGGTACGGAGGGCATTGGAGGTACATCGAGACCCTCGCTCGCTCTTTGAATACCAATTTCACTGCATTTTGTCTTTATTCGCCAACTTTACGATTGTACTCGTCGTTTTCCGATCGTAAAATCGGAATAGTGGACCGAATACATTCGTTAGTCATGTCGGTTTGATTAAAGGTATAAATACGAGTAATAGTTTTCAGAGGTATTCGATTTCGTTTTATGAGTTTAATTTATTATGGGACCGATTTGGAAAACACCGTATGTCGTAGTTGTGGTTCTTTTGATAATGCTTCTTGGGTTTTCTATTCGGGGTACTCCGCTCTGCCACCCTGGGGTTGCCCTCATAAGCGGGAGGGAGCAGAAAGGATTTTGTCAGCATCATTCAAATTCAGTCGGTGGCAGACAGAATTTAAAGAAATCGGGAATGGAATAGACAGATGTAAGTTTACGAACAAAATTCTAAAATCTCTATAGAGTTTGTCAAAAAACGTGTTCTAATATGGTTCTAATGCAGGATTAAGTATCGACATAAGTTTATTTCGTCTTCGGAACATTTCAAACAGCAACAAAGTTTATTTAACTATAATTGCAAAAGAAAATTGTCTCAGCCCTATTTATTATTCCATATTTTAAAGTACAATTTGCACGAGTGCGACCTACTTCTGCCTTTGTCAGGGCAGGGAGCAATGCACCGGGCAACCACTATACCAAGAATGACTCCACCCACAACAATTAACGTTTTAGTCTTGTAATTGTAACAACGCTGCTGTTTTGTTGTTTGATCACGTGACAAAGGTAGAATATAAATATAGTAGCGGATACACACGCTACGGTCTACCGGAGAGGTTTAAGTACCTGTACAGGTATGCCTGCGCAGGTAGACCGGAACGTGTGTGGGAATAGACCTGTGCAGTTTTTTGAACCTGCACAGGCGACCGGCGCAAGATCGAAAATCAATTATTTCCGTGCGGTGTACTTGTGACCGCGCCGGTACACCGGAACATCCCCATACACGCGGTTGACCTGCGCAGGCAAACCTGCACAGGTAACCTCTCCGGTAGACCGTAGCGTGTATGGCTTACTTTATTATGTAGCGGCCACAAGTCGAATCCTAAACCTAAACGCAACTGTCACTGTTGTTCATATGCTACATCGTGTAATGGCGGCCACACACGCTACGGTCTACCTTAGAGGTGTACTGCACAGGTTTAACTGCGCAGTTAGACCGGAGCGTGTATGGGAACAGACCTGTGCAGTTTTTTTAACCTGCGCAGGCGACAGATCGAATATCAATTTTAAAGATATCCGGCATACCGGATGTTCCGTACACGCTACGACAAGCGGTTGACCTCTCCGGTAGACCGTAGCGTGTCGCGGCCATAAGAGCGAGCGGGAAGCCTCGCTTAGCGGGTTAATATATGAGCGTACACAATCTGGAATCGCTACTATAGATAGATACAATATCTTTACACTACATTCCTTGTAGAGAAGGGACCGGAATTTTCACTGAATGATCTGTTAATGACTGTTAATTACCAAAGTGAAGGTTTAGAAAAGGTAGTGAAATATTTAAATCACAATTCATTAACAACATAGCAGTCATGAAAGAAAATACTACATTACTTTAGAATAAACTTTGGCAAACCACTTGGAAGTAGTGGGTATACCGCGATCAACCGTCTATGAAGTTAGCGAAGACAAAAACAGCGAAGGCAAGATAATAGTCATGAAAGGAAAGACTACATACTTTAGAATAAACTTTGGCTGACCAATTGGAAGCAGTGACCGCGATCAATGGACCCTCTACGTATGAAGTTAGCGTCGACAAAAAGATTTTGAATCAATTTTATGTTTAGTTGTAAAGCATTCTTGAAAATAAACCCTGTTTAACTAGTGATAGTATTTATGGCTTGACCAATATTATGGAAGTCTGTATACAACAGTCGTTACTAGTCTACAGCTCCCAACAAGCCGTAATTGTGGTAGACGTTAGAGACGCAAATTATTCATTTACTTTGTTAGTTTGACTTTGTATTGCAATTCTTGAAAACAATGAAAAATTCAACAAGATTCAAGAAATATTTTACAACATATAGGCTAGCACAAAGATCTTTCAACAAAGGAATATAAGCAAGTACTTGTTTTAATTAGTACTATCATTGCAGTAGAAATTCTGAATTAGTTGGTCATTACATAAAGCGAAGTTCTGATTGCATAGGATCATTATCCAGGCAGATGGAGTGATAATATGAGCAAGATTGCCGACGTAACGAAATGCCGTATGATTTTGCCTCAAAATATAAATGAAATAATGAAAACAACAGCTAAATTATAAATATCATTTGCGAAATTATTACTACGAAAGTAGAATATTAGATCTAGATATGTCTAGTGTAAGACACAGACCACTTACCCCATAGACCTGTAACAGGAGGGCGCACATGAGCGCAAAATTGCTTCGCGACACGCGTAACCTTGAGATATCCGAAACGGGTTTAATATGGCGCCCCTGCTTCGTCTAATTGCGCCTATCGCTTGACAGAATTTTTCGCTTGCAAAAGACATTGCCACATTTCAATGGAGCTTTGCCCCACCTACAAAACTACGTGACCATTTAAGCTGTACCTATCATTTTGTTGGGGACTTATGACAGGTTTTATATAGCATAATCTCCGTAGGAGTTGCGAGAGTAGTAGAAAATGATAACAAAAACAATGAATAAATCGCTTCGATTTATTACTATTTTCTGAATTCTTAATTAAACTGTTTTTTTCGAATCGCAACTTGTACAAAACTTTATTTTAAACCAATAATTTTAATAAAAAACGGAGATATTTTTACATTAATCGTTATCTTGTACAACTTGCGGTTAATGGTGGGGCAGAATCTGGCATTGTCATTTGTACCGATTTCATGTATATGGGGTAGTGGTCTGTGAGTGCAAGACTACTTTATCATAGCTGATGGCATTAGGACAAAGAAAAATAGTTATCGCCATAATGAAATAATTTACTTTTATTACGCAGTATAAAAACGAGACCTAATAAAATCATTTTCAATTAAGGCCAAGGATCAAATTGTGAAGGTAATCCGAGAGAGCAAAGTTAATTTAACATTTTCAAGTTAAAAATCCTTCAATTAAAAGTCTTAGCGTCGTTTTTCACCGCGTTAAGTTGGCTTAGGTAAGAAGCTGTGTTAGTGCGAAGTTAGAGATAAGTCGGGGCTAAGTCGAGCGAGTTCGGGGAGTTTACATCTATCTTGTAGCGGCTGTAGGGTTGACACTAAGATATAACAAAATATTTTTTTTTTAGTTTAAATTAAACAGAAGATAGGTACCAAATACAAATAGGTAGATGTAGGTATTAAAACAAGAATTATTACATTAAAAAAAAATAGATACCTACTATAAGTAAAATTCAACAATACAAATATGATATCATATTGTAATAAGAAGTAAGTAAATGTTTCGCTAGATAAATTATTTGTAATGTTTTATTTATAAAAGTCTAATGAGAAACCAATACCTAAACATATCAATCATCTACAGATAATGATCGTAACACGTTAATTAATTTAGCTATATGATAAGTATATTAAAGTGATAAGAATTCATGAAGAGTGCGAGCTAAGGAAAACAGACTGGAGTTTATGTATATTGATAAAAAGGACGTTATAAAACGTAGGTATTGAAAACTTAAATTTTTTTAAAACACACATATAAAGCGCCTTTAAAATTGCACACAATTCATACGCGTGGAAACCCTAACCGATATCAGCTTAGCGGAACATTGTGGAATTTATTGTTTTTCCTGCAAGAATGGTGGGAAGACATCTTTATTTCTGCGCTAGCCATTCTATGCAATGCCATTAGAAACGCAGCTCTGATAGGTTGAGAGTAGAGCTATTCCTCGGGCGAGTTGCAACATTTGGATTCCAGATAGGTTTCTAGATTCTAGACTCATGCGACAATACCTTTTCTTCTAAGAAAATTGTAGCCAGCACTTGGTGATCGGGATTCTAGTTCGATATTTCGAAACGTAGTAGATACTTTCTTATTTTAAAATTTTCTATGTAATATACCTAGGTACTTACTTTCGTTACGATGTTACGATCATGACTCGAACCCAGGATCCCAAGACAGGAACGCTCTTTTTGAATTCTTCTATGCCTTTACAAATTCTCTCCATAAGTACTCGAGGAATTACAACTTATAATATTTATGCTAACTGCACATACCAAAAAAAGGGTTTAACCTCCGTATAGGTAATGTACTTAATGAAGGTACAAGATAGTATCAATACCGCGCTGGTGTGATCCATAATTTGGAATGGTTATTAGAACAACTCAAATATTCCTAACTTTAACTCAAATAGCTCCTAACCATACAGATACCCAAATTAGAGCCTAAAGCTCTCGCGACGAAGACATTTTGGCTGGCCGCCTAATACTGCATACGGTGGCGCAAATTGTTTACGTAAGCTCTTAAAGGCATTCTTGCTACAGGTTGTAAGCTAAACAGACTAGATTTTATATTCCAGCAAGATTATAAGCACATTTTGATTATAAATAGAGACTTTACCGGGTTTGCGGAGTGTTTAAAAAGATTTTTTACAACTCCCAGAGTACACAGAAAGAGTTACAAATTTTATTTAAAAGCATTTTTTGTTTGTTTGTTTGTAAATCTGTTAGTTACTTAACGCTCCATACGCTTCCTTAATTCTACCAATTTTAGGTTATGTAAGTACAATACGATCTTAATTTTTCACACTTTGCATGTTCGAACTATAAAGTAAGTAATTGCAAACTAAGCCGTGTTACAATATCGTAGAGTGTACTTGTGTTTGACTTGATGTGGTGTCGAGTGTACTGAAACGTGTCTGAAGATTTCCGAATTTCAAAACCGCAAATATTCTGATTGTAAAACGACTAATTATTCCTGCTTACTTATTAATAAATCACAGACAAGTAAGGTTTTCCACTAATTTTTAACCAAGGCAGCCTGTACTGTCTCAACTCTCAACTTTATGAAGCGGAAGCTTAAGTAAAAACAAAAGAGGTAAGTAAAAGCTTCAAGTTGATTCAAAGAGCGCCGAGCTCGGTGAGAAAAGTAGAACTTGCACGCAAAAACGACAAGCAAAATGGTTAAGAAAATACACCAAAGCGACACCAAGTTCTTAGTGAAGCATGAAACAAAGTTCTTGTTTAAGAATTACTAAAGAAAACAATCGCAATCAACGCTTCAAAAGTTAATAAATCTTTTTACCAACAATCTGTCGTATCTGCCGGCAAGCCCAAAATGAATTCCTATTGGCTAACGCGATCTGTGTTAGCATCCTCCCCCCGAATCCCTCGCAATTTTCCTTTCCTCACAAAAATAGCTATCGGTTCCCTATTGAATATTTCTTATGTAAACCACAGAATATATAATAGTACAAAAATATTCTTATTACTCGCGTAAGATCGGATCAGCTTATTTTCACAATGATGAACATATTCATGTTACACCACAACAAGAAAAAATATATGGATGGGATTGACATTTGAAGTCTTTTAAATCTTCATCTGACAATCAGATGAAGATTTAAAAGACAAATAATTTACGCAAGATATAATCATCCCTTATAGTTACAACATGTTTCCTAAATCTCATTACGTTTTAGTATACGCTAGTCGCTCAGTAAATGCACTTCCCTAGCACGGTCACAGACAGGCTTTGCATTATGAGCACGTACAATACGCTCATAGTTGAGGAGCTGACGGCTCTGTATGCGCAAAATGCAGCGCCGGCCAATATCCTTGTTTATTGGGCACGTAATACGATACATGCGATACGGCCGGATTTGAGAATCAATATAAAGCGCACGTGTGGAGCTGGCTTTTCTTCGACTTTCAGTCGTTATTTTCTATCTAGACGCTTGAATTTCAACTTATCCGGTCTCAGATAAAAGAGTATAGTCTCCATTAAGGTTGATATTTCCTCAAAAACTACTTGACCGATTGTAACAAAACTTTTCACTGGCAGAGTTTAGAGTGCAAACCTACGTAATTGATTTTCAATAGATGCTCGGAATATTTTATTTATGTAGTTACTAGTAGTTTTCGCCCAGATACGTTGCTTTTGACCGATACTTAAAAAATCTTTAAGCTGCTTTCACAATTTTTTTTTCGAATCAGATTTTATCACTACATATTTCAATTCGGCCAATTATTTGGTAATTCTGTCCTCTGTCAAAATATCGTTCAACAACTACTTAGTATATATCTGAACAATATAGTCAACAATGTGGTCAGGAATCCAAATTAGCCTTTGAACTTCCTAACATGATATTGCTTTTATACCTATTTATAAGCTATTAGTTCTAAATTTAGATTCACTATTGCTACACCCACATAATCAAGTAAGCTGCTACCATCTAAATTATTATCGCAGCGACAACTCGACACGGGTTCCTATCTATCAATCACGTACATGGAAGGTATACAGGTAATCCCAGAGTTCGTAACTTTAATTCCCTTTTGCGAAAACGAGAAAACTTGCGGCTAAGTCGTACAGTTCGGTAATCTTTAGGGAATAAGTCGTGTCCCTTATCAACAGTAATCGCCTTCTAATTTATTAAAGTAATCTGATAGTACAATCTATAATCGATGAACAGTGAAGTGGCAATTTGTAAAAATACACTTTTCTAATAACTACAAAATATAGCTTTTTTTGGAAATAATTTGTCAACAAATAAATCTAGTTTTCCGGGAAACGGGCATTAATAAGAGAATAATATTAATTTGAGAATTATTTGTTATCCGTGCAGACTGAAACAGTAGTAAAGCTAACAGCAGATCAAGTGTAACACTTAGGACCGTTCTTTTTATCTGCGTCGTAAGATTTAAAATCGTACTGCAAGTGTAATCATTGATCTGCTGTTGTCCGTACCTACCTAACTTTACAAAATAAAATTCGTAAAATATATTTTAAAAAGTTTTAAAGACATTCAAGTGTTAGGAAAGTGGATTTGCAAAGAAGATATCCTGCAGAGATTCTTATCCGGAATGTGCAGTAAATCAGAAAGTCGCTCTCCAACAAGCCGGCGCGATTTTTCAGCTCGAAGAAATACGAAACGAAAGAATTCTCCAGAGACAGTTGAGCGAAATTTTAACGTTCAAAATTAAATTAATTCCGTACTAAATTTAATCATGACGGAAAATCAGTCAAGGAAACCACATACCGAACCCTGAGAGCGAAAAGGTTTACATTAACCCCTAGTTCTGGAAATAGAATAATCATATTTCACAGCTGCCAATAACCTTTGCCAAAGGGTCAAAGTGTGATACTGTTTCGACTTTTCCATGCCTACATTTAGAGGAAAGGAATTTTAAATATTCATCTGACTTAAAATTCTGAACCTCTGTCTGATCTATATGAAATCGGAGACAAGTTATAAATGTTTTGATGTCACTTCAAGTTATATTCTGAAACTGCAACGAAATTAGCTGCAATACAACGAGCTAATATTGTCATCGACATCAATGTTACTTACTGCGAAGATAGTTGAGATCACCGAGCTTGGGAACTACCTACACCCAAAGCTAGATAATAAAAATTGAATCTGTTTCTGTGATGACTTGATGACATACGAAAAGGGAAACGAATTAGATAGAAAGCTTACTAAGACCCATTTTATTCTTATTTAACTTCGAATATCTAGCTGTAATATGACTCAAAAACTTAACCAATACCTTTATAAATCCATGGTTATTACTGGTTTTATGAAAGTAGACCGCATCTCATCTATTTTCTAACCCGTGCGCTTGGAACCGGTTGAGCTCTGCGGCGACGACTTGGAAGAAGCATTGCTATTATTAACTTTACACAAACGACTTTGAAATTACTGTCCCTGAGGTAAATGTCCACAAATTACAACAAATAGACTGCGCTAGGATGATTGGTGCTATCAAAGATAGTTACGTTCTTAAGTTTTGTTTCATTTGTTGGAATAATTGTATGAACTCGTTCTCTTTGCGGTAATTTCAGGTAGAAACGAAGAAAGTATAGAAAATAATTTCAATACAGGAGATGGCTTCATGTAATTAATGCAAGGTCAAAATCAGAGATAAGTATACAAAGGGTCTCAATAAGGTTGAGATTTTCTCAAGAACTACTGGATTGTTTGAATAAATTATTTTACTAATAGATAGTTTAGAGTACACACTATGTAATTAATTGTAAAGAATTTTCAAAAATCAGGTAGATTTTGAGAAAATTTCAACCTTAATAACTCTGGAGTACGCTGTCCTGTCTTAGACCTTACCAATATTGAAATAGAATCTTAAATGTACAAATCATTTGAGTAATTGACCATCAAACCACAAATTGATCTGGTTAACTACCAGATAATCAAGATTCCAGTGGATTTTCACATTTAAGAGCTAAGTTTACACTGTTATCTTTATCTGACATGACGAACACGATTTGTAATAGTAGGTATTTTGTGATTGACAAAGAATATAAACAAACCTAGATAAATTCCAGAAGTGACAATTGACAGGGCCGGTCGAAGTCCGAGTCCATCCATATCATTAGCAGTGTGACACAGACGGACAACCGTGGAAAAGGGTCGACCTCTTTAATCAGACGCATGAATTGAAAGGTTCAGTTCTGCTTCAAAAGGATTCTTGGAGCCTTTTTGGGGACCTCATTCAATCAATTTCGATATAGGCAAGTTTGACTCTTATTTGAGCGATGTTGGTGATGGGGATATTTTATCAAAGCGATTTGAAAAGTCTTGTTCACATTGGAGCTAGGAGGTATAGTGGATGATGGGGCCAGAGGCCCACAGTTAGTGGCGAATATACCTAGGTATCAGACCCAATAGTAAGCAATACACTAAAGAACGTTCGTACACAGGCATACATCAATAGCTAACTAATAATCTAACTGGGGGCAGCTGAAAACCAGCTCTGTGGCCTCTGCCACAGCATTATGCTGAGCTGACCGCCCTTCGCTACTAAAACGATTGTTTCTTTTTAAGTTAGTGTTAAATTGTTATGTTGTATTGAATAAATGTGTTTCATTTGATTTTTCATTTCAATAGAATCCATTACACTGGATATTGCCTAACATCGATTAGAACTTGAAACTTAGGCCCTCTTACAAAAGCAATGACAGTCGTAAGTGTGAGCTCACGCTGATTTCATGTTCAAAACTGTCAATGACTGTACTCTTACTTAATTTACAAAAAGATAGAAAAGACCACACCCTAAGCTAACACATTAAAATAAGTATTTAAAATACGTGCATATTAATGAATGGGGGATTCATAAAATAAGTAATTAATAAATCGATAAACTAAGTATTTATTAGTCCCAGTTTAACAGGTTTTATCGGTAGGTAGGTTAGGTACCTAGTTCAGAATAACATTTACAGATTTTAAAATAACGACCTCTTCTGAGAAATAGATATCGAACTCAACAAGGTACAGATCACCCTACCCATAGGGTTGAGATTGATACAAAGTGAATCCTATAGGAATCGTAAAAAATCCTAATAAAAATATCTGGTTATAAATGCCGTGAGTCCATATATCGCCTATATTATACCTATGTTTTTCTTTTCACCCCACTCAGCCAACGCCTACGCGGTATTTATTGGATTTCCAATGAAATATGACGTCACTATCCTAACGACCAAATCGACTCGACATTACCTACTGAAAGCAAAAACACCCATCAAAACGCGTGAAAAACATCAGGGCCGCGCTTGGGTTATGCCCTTGAAAACTGAAATCTGCCTGAGGTCGTTAGCGAGGTTCATCCATGAATTATTCATACGCAGCCTCTCGTATGACATACTTGTGTATTCAGCGACGAGTTGCGTTTAATTAAACCAACAAACAATTTTAGGGACATAACAATAAGGATTCACGGTGAAAAAAAAACCATTTGGGATGCCAGGGACCGCCGCAATCCCCCAAACATTTGCTAAATGCTGTGTAGACGTAAATTTTTAATCAGATAATTGTCTTTGATAAATACTTATTCATCACGGGGCATTATGGCACCGTAATATTTGTACTGCAACGAAAAAGGATGACTTATTTTATACTTAAAAAAATATTTTGCTCACATACAAGTGTAGAATAAGGACTGTACAAAGTTCAAAGCGTTGAACTTCTGACTTTACAATTGCATCCTTTAGATAAATATGATAATTCTTAGATCAATACATCGATAACTTACGATATAAGCACACTGTAGGGTAAATAAATAAAAATAAATACATCTTATTTCATGTCTTGTATATTGTAATCAACCATGTGTACTTAAAAGAGTAAACAATACTATTGATTAGTACAGCATATCAAGTGTAACACTTCGGACATTGGACCGTTCTTATTATCTGCGTCGTAAGAGTTGAAATCGTGCTACAAGTATTACCATTGATCTGCTGTTGTCAGTACCTAATATGAATCAATATTTAAATCCTACGTGACTTGTCCAAAATTCATACCGTCGTGTGATATTGGTTGTCCGATGGCCCGTACCCGTAGCCCTTCTGTCGTGGCTTAATTTGAATTATGTTGGGACAGTGTGTGGTGTGGACCCCCCACGCCCACGCTCGCGTGTGTATAAAATTCGCGTTTATGTCTCCCGTGAGACCGCATTGGGCCAGTTACAGTTTTCCTTTCAGTTGACGAACTCAGTTTTAGCCCTGGGGGTCATTATAGAAACAGTAGCAGAATTGTAGAGTTACATACTTGCAATAAAGATATATGATTCTGATCCTTTATTACAGCTGCCTTTCTAGGCCACTCGCGATCGGTATAATAACGTAAAAGACTATGTATTAGGTCTCTCTATGTATTCCGATCACAAATATCCATTTTTATTTATTTTTCAGTATTTAAAACTACCACGATCGGTAAAAAGAGAGTGCCACAAATATTGTATTGTATACCGTATTTGTGGCAGCTGTAATTCTAAACTCGCGATAGCGGTTCACAAATTCCATATTGGATTTTAATTAAGACACCGCGGGAAATCAGTGTTTAACACTAAAGATTAAGCTTCATATTTCAATAACATTACAGCCATATGGTTACGAAAAGAATGAAATTGATGAGTGTGGAACGTCATAATGTGGAGACAAATCGATACCCTGCGTGTTCGTTGACTGCTTTGTGTGGAAAATATTATTTTCTTGACAATATTATGTCCCTTACAGCGACCCTGCAATTTGATGAGTATCTACAAGTGAACGCATGAATTTTTTAGAATCTGAATGTATTGGATGGCTCCTCAATGAACTCACTCTAGTTTTTTTAATCATCATTATTTGTCCCATAGGTACCTGTGTGTAGTGGTGTAGACGATTATGTTACATTTTTATTTAGGGAGAATTGGTCAGGGTCTGGAACCAATTTATTTAATGTTATTGAATTGAATATACTTACTACAGTAGAAATATAAAACCAAATATCAATATGTAAATAGGCTTCATTACGTTATATTTTTGGCGAACATCGGAAGGAGTTATTAGAATAATGCCATAACATTCTATGCAGACATTATCAAATTGTAATTTTGACAGTTTCAATAAAATTATAACATTAAGTATAGCACTTCTATGGATCAATCAACGTCCGTATTCGATATGACGACGTACTCAATGAATACATATTATCTTCATGATTGACGAATCATTGATTAAAATAAATAACAAAGATTTTAACGAGTACATTTAGACCTCCAGTAGGTCATTTTATAGGTTTAAAAAAGTACATTAAACAAACTGTAGTCATAAAGTAAAGATTTCAAAAAATAATTACTTAATTCCACCCGAGTCTGCAGTGAAATAAAAAGGCGAAAACATTTTATTTTTCTGTACGAGACATCTTTTTACGATTGCAATCGTAAAATTCGGAGTAACTTTATTAAATTCTTGCCGTTTGGGCCGGCACCGGTTCGGCGGTACAGTTGTATGCTAATAAGACGTGTTACATTGTGACGTTCGAGATAAGACGAGAACGAAGATAGCGCCCGGGGAAAAGTTCGGGAGAGTTTGATGAGATTCCTGCATTGCTAGCGACTTTTGGATTCGTATCGCGGAATTCGCGGATGTGCATGTAGGGCGAACTTTATTTGGCTGGTTGGATTATATTGTACCAATGGGGTCGAAATTCATTCTGTTGATGAGCGCTGGCTCTAATATTCGTAGGGTAGAATTCCATTGGATTGAATTGAATCACGTAGAGACGACTATTCGTTCAGTCGAATTTCATATAGGCTCGATTTTTTAAAGGGTCGGACGAAACTAATGCGTTCAAACACAGTATAGAGGTTGGTTGTTTTACTTTCGACCTTTTCGAGTCTTTCGATTATAGTCTGGTAAACCAAAACTACCTTAAGATAGTTAAATTTATATTTCGGCTCAGTAACAGTTAGAGATGCAAGGTTTACTAATGTTTTACAAAAAAACGTATGACAAATGATCATTTTACAAATTATTTTTGAAAAAGTAATCATTTGACAAACTTATCATTTACTAAAGTGATCGTTTTAAAAGTGATCATTTGACAAAAATCCATTTTATAAATATTTAACATAGCAAAAATGTTGTGAATGCTAAACCGTCATTTTGCAATTGATTAAATGACCAAAGTATTCCTTTTGCAAGGTCGCCATTAGACAAAATATTGGGTAAATAAGTGGGTATTTTATAGATATTGAAGTACCCACCTACAAGCCCTTATGTATAATTGTTAATAAATGAACTTGAACCAGAGCCTTCTGAACCTAAACATCCGTGTCGGATCTGGTTAGAGAGTTGGTCGGGGTGTCCCTTCATTTGATAAAAAACAAATTACAAATTTTTTATTTTATTTGGAGCGCCTGCTAGCATTTAGCTGTCATAACCTAAATTTCCGTGTCGTTTCTATGTGGACATTTACATTTTTGGGTAAATTAAGTACTTACCAAACAATGCATTTTGTCAAAGGTTTTTATGCCTTGCGTTGTTTTATCTATTAACGTATATAATAAGTGAATAGTTTGTTAAGTGATGTTTTGAAGAAAGAAACTTTGTCACGTAATTGTTTTGTCAAATGAATTATTTATAGAACCATTACTTTGTACAAAGATGAACTTATGAATCATAATTTTGCCAAACGTTGTTTGTGAAATGAAAATTTGTAATTTGTTTTTTATCAAATGAAGGGACACCGAGATGCAAACATGTTGTATTCCCTTTAAATAATCTTTAAAAAACAATATATAATCTTTAAAAAGCATTCGACCCTACGAATATTGTAGCTTACGTATTACGAATGAACGACTAGTCGACTCTACAAATGGCATTGGCATTTGCTCCCAAGAATATTCGATCTCATGACCTATATACTTACAATCGATTTTAATGTCTAAATGCTGTCATAAGTAAACAATCAAAGGAGATGCATGAAAGCCTCACTATAATCTAAACTATTTGCAAACTCTCAACAACAGATATAACCTATCCAATTAGGCCTAAGTAAACGCTAACAAAGCGAAGAAACCTGATATTTTTGTAAATGCAGCTAAGAGGGATAATCCCTCCCTACCCGGGAGTGTCGCCTATCCGGAACTCCGGCTACTCGAAGACGCGTGGTTAATCACATATCAGTTAACAAGGATCGGCTTTCACATTAAGAAGGGCTTGATAACGTGTTAGTTTCAGTTAATCAATGGAGGAGAAAATTAGAGGATTTGAGTGGATTAGGTACTACACGTACATTAGATAATGAAGTTGATAGAGTAGAGGATTGGAAGAAGAAATCTCTATGGAGAAGCCTTTTATAATTTGTTCTCTGATTCACGTTACGAGCTTTTCAAGATAAAATACTGCAGTCTACGTTGCACTCCAATCGCGGGTTCTGTAAAGCAGCTGCTGAATTCCGTAAAAATGTAAAACAAATCACATATGGCTTTAAAATAGGATTCCCTGTGATATAGGTCCGGAGACATAAACGATCATAAACACACTCAGACTCGGAAAAGTCGTTATATCGTTTAACTATAAGCATATTTCCGACTGTGAATCGAACCCAGAACCCCTTGCAAAGAAGGCAGGCGCACTACCGACTGGAGGAGGTGCATCTGGTAAGGATACTTAAGAAATTTTAGTTTAATTCTGAAATTAAAAACCTACGTCGTGTTAGATATCAAAACAAACTAGACATGTTAAGAAACCGTGTAAACATAAACACACAATCTACAAGCATAAACAAATTAATCTCTTAATCAAGTAAAGCACCGGATCGAGTAATTACACAATTAAGTACTATTACTTAACAGAACATTACACGAAGGTAATACATGATAGTCCGCTTGGCCGGTGGACCGAGTCGATTCACTCTCGACACCATGGAAGTGTGTCTGCCATTGTAGTGGCTATTGTCCAAAAAAAACCTCTTGCAATAAGAGAAATGTAGTCTGAATATTGCACTTCGCTTATTTTGATATACAATACAACAGTCGGTTCATCAAGGAAACTTTTGTTTGGACATTATGTCTAGACATAGGTAAATATTGATTTAGGGTCGGATGAGCCTTCACATTTAAATAACCCTTGCAAACTACCAGTACCTGCGTACACTCATTATCTTCCTGTTTTGCAATTATCACGGTCTGAATTTCGAAAAAAATTGCAAACACAAAAATCTATTTTTTCTTTACATTCCCATGGAATATTTGATTCCTGATATCTATCAAGCTCAGCTTTAAATCTACCTTCAGTGTTTTAAAGATTTGACATGTCTGTTTAGATTTGATGATCTGTAACTAGTGGCATAATCGAATGTCTGTCATCTATTTACTTGTGCATTATGTTTGCTATACGCCATAGTGAAGGGTGTCTTGAGTTGATGGTGATATTAAGCTGGTGTATGGGAGAGTCGTGCTATTGTATAAAGATAATGCTGCTATACATGTTTCTGACGATGTAAATTGTAACTACTACATACATTGTTAGTGTATGAAAAAACAAAACTAGTATTCAAAATTGAACACTATTATGATAATGAAAGAATTTAATCCTGAATGTTACCTTGAGCTACTCCAACTTTAATTTTGTGTACCTAATGAGAACAAAGAGTAACCGAATCTTTCTCAGACGCAGAAGGAGGTGTGAAGAGTGATTATAATCAAAACAAAAATGAAGCCATAACTTTGATTTGAACTGAAGATATTTGAGAAGACTACTACAACAAAAGTTATACCACTGTTACATGGAATCAACATACGAATACTAAAAGTATTACTAAAGAGTATCAGTCAAAAAGTTATTTTGGTTACTTTGGAGACTTAGGTCGTACTACTCGCATCCACACGAAACATTTTGTCTATTAGATCCGTCTAAACATAAACACTTCCCAAAGGATACTTGACTGTTATCATCAACACCATTAGACTTTATAATTAGGTTTCTATTCCTAGGAACGTTACAACTATCTACATACAGTTACCTCTCTACTTTATAGACACAGCAAGGCCCGTCTTTGGTTTACAAGCACTACAAGTTACGCAGTCTAGGTTCTGAGTTAGAATGCTGTACTTGCTTACTACTCAGCATGTAAGGTAGATTCCGTTAAGCCTGAACGTAATTCGCTCCCGCAAATAGCCTGCTATGTTGCAGGGTTCCCAGATGTACAAGGAAATACGTGGTAATTGAAACACATTTCTAGTTTAGTCTCAAGGGAGTTCACAGTGGTAGGGTAATAGATCTACCTACCTTTGCATACTAGGAGTATGATAATTTATAAATACATATTGTTTATTAGCATTGGAAGAAGTTCGTAGACCGAACCGCATCACAATGAAAATACTGGTACATCACAAAACCACTAATCAATCCTATCATATCCTTGTCTAATTCAGTTCACTTCAAATTATCTGAAAAACCTAGATAAATTTTAAAAAAGACAAATATATTCAAACAATAATAATAAGTACAGAATCCAGATATATTTCGGAAAGCAATGCACCTAATCGAATTATGATAACTAAAATATCCAGTAGAAATAGCAAATTAGATCCTAGAGCGCATGTTAGTAGAGGTATAATGTCCGAGGCCGAGGAGGACATGGGTGGTTGACAGCACAAAAGGAGCGGACAATAAGAACAGAGGGGTAAACCGGTAGGCAACTAGCAGGAGACAGAATGTCCATTGAACCACGGCATTTTTATAAAAAAACTTAACAGTTTAGGTAAAGGCAAATAATAAAGAAATTATAAGACAAATAAGCTTCTTTAATACCAACTTATTATAACAATCGATGTTGATCCTCCATTTGCAAAGTTGCTATATGTTATGATGTTTTTAAATCTAATGGGACGGATGATAATATAAATGTATCTGATTATATAATATATCGAGCACCGAGTCCCAAAACAAATACAACAGCGAAAATTAATAGAAGACAATTGAGGAGCACCTACGAGTACATTCATCTTATTACAAACTGATGAATTGCATTGGGATTGATGATATGGAAGAAGCGAAGAGGATCGCAGCCTACAGGAAACAGGGATGAGTTTATTTCGAAATAAAATTAATTGCTCTTGACGTTGTATCTATGGAAACAAGCAAACACAACGCCGGCAAACCAGTTTACTTGAATGCAAATATACTTGCCTGCCTGCCTACCCTAAATCTATCCTCACGCAAAATTACACCTAAACCAAACTACGTACATTTGTAAATAACTTAAGCCGCAAAAGTCGCAGTTAGGGAAAAATTTAAAAAGAGTGTTAAGTATCACTTAATTAAAGAAGCCTTTGGCGAAACCTTACACATGTTTGATGCGAGGACTTTAATTTGAATTGCGTAGGGATATTCGATGCGTAGGGGGACTGGATTACGCTTCGATGGCTGGTGGCTTGGGTTCGATCTATCAGACAGTACAATCTAGTATATAGTCTATCCCAACCCTATTTTTCATGATGTAAACAAACATGGCGATTGAAAGTTCACAAAACCAATATTAGACTAATCAGTGATTGGAAATTTCGATCGTTTCACTCTGAATTTGAGTCGTACTGGCCAAAGCTGGTTAAAGCAATGGATCGTGATCATTAGTAAATAAGTAAATGCGGTTAGTGGTCTGTTTACCTCCATGGAAAATTGGATTATGACAGACTATAGTGTATGTTATGGGTTTCAGTAACGTACCTATGCCCGAAAGTACTATTCGCTTCCAAGTTAATTGAAAAACAAGACTGCAAAGAATCTAGAAAATTTCATTTTAAACGTAACAATGTTCATAGATTTCTGTCAGCAATATAAAGTTATAGATGCGCTCAATGCTCAAGGCGCGTAGATTCCGCAGATTTATCTAAAGATAGATACAGTTAGATAGCCGGTTCTAGCTCTCCGATACTTGGATACTTTGCCAGATGTGGGAACAGACTTTGCAGTAGAATTGTGGGATAAAATTGCACGTTTATTTCCTTGTATTTTATGATGATATGTATTGTTACATATTTCCATCTTTTCTATTCTGTCTATATTAGCAGCGGTTTACTTACATTTCTAATATTACAGTTGAATGAAATACTAGGTTATAAGGAGAGTTCTATATAAAAGTTATCCTTTTACATAAACAACATAGTTACGCATCAAATGTAACACTTTGGAAATTGAACCGTTCTTATTATCTGCGTCGTAAGACTTGAAATCGTACTGCAAATGTTACCATTGATATGCTGTTGTCCGTACCTATTTCTAGATGCCAAGAAGCCTAGATCAATAAACTCAAACAAGAGAACCATTATACTAAAAAATAAAAACCCAATAAACTTTTTTCCTCTGTATTCGAGCTCGCACCTAAAATGCATGAAATTACTTAGTTACGTTTTTATGTCAGAAAAGTTCATGCCTTTTTTGCTATTCCACGAATCATCAAACATTTTATATGCAAAAGTATGGGGAAATAAAATGGCGCTAAGATGGCGCTGGAAACCTTTACTGTATATTTACGCAGATACATAAACGTTTATAGGCCCACTTTACATTGTACCTATCTTACCGTGGCTACATTGAATATATTTAAAGATTCTTATTTTTCATTACTAATACACATAATTTATTATAAAAGATTATAAACAGAAAAACTAAATGGACATAAAATTTAATGCAGAGCCATGTAGAAGAGCGGCGAATTGGTATACAAGCCACATCCTGCCAGTGACCGACAGACCGACACCGCTCCGACCTTGGCATTGACCGTTGCGTATTGGTCTTGCCATTGTTGAATTAGGCAAACCAAAGATCTTGGCAAGGCGTCAGGCAGGGATCATTACTCTCTGGTAGATCGTCGCAAATGCAGCCGTTTTTAAGTAAGTACTTATTTTTAAAAAAAAGACAGTCGATGCGGGATCGGCACGACTAGCGCATTCTTATTTCGGAGGCCAAGACCCACTTCGGGTCGCTGCACCAGCGGAGTAAGTAAGTAAGTAAGTAAGTAAGTAAGTAAGTCAGATATGTATGATGGATGACAAATGATGAAACGACATACCGACAAATGGTTTTGAATTTGAAGCAAATATGTAGGATACACATTGTTGCAAAAATCAACGGAATGGGATCAGTGATTGATCAATGATCACCATATCGTTTAAAGAAGTCCACCGTATCTTTGAATATAGAAGCTGAAGAGATTCGACAGCAAATGTGACCAAAATTATTCTTGAATTTTACGAGTGGTCTATTCTTGATTATTTATAAACGCTGTGGATGAATATGTATTCATCCACATATAAGGGGCTCGTAGGCCAGTTGCGTACGTTGAAAACGATCGTACAAGTTAAGCAACGTTGGGCGAGGTCAGGACCTGAATGGGTAGCCGCTAGTGACACTTTCATCTAAGCCCCTTCGTGCCTCGGAAAGCACGTTATGCAGTTGGTCCCAGTCGTTAGGCCACGTCAAAGGCCTACGGGCGGCCTGAATGACTTTGACAAATAGGTTTGGTCACTAAACCACACGCGGAAAGAAAAGAAGAATATGTATTAGCAACATTTTATAGCCGCTAATTTCTCTACGAGCGGCCTTGGTGTGGATCGTTGGTGTCGTTGGCCCCGCCCTTGAACTGGGCCGTAATAGGCCTTGTTTGCGTGAGACTTTATTACTTTGTCCACGTCACTGTCGCATTATTTATAGTCTATTGTTTTTTAAGGAATGCGACATGCAGTGCAGTCAATGGCCGGGCAATGGATGCCTACTATAGTGGAGCCGCCGAGAAAAGCCCGATATGACGTTTGGGGAAGGTGCGGCCGACATAACTTTGAAACGGTGCACAAGTTACGGATAAATAATTATTGTCTTGAATTTTCATTTACGTAATCCATTTTGTACAAAAATAATAAAATTTAAGAATTTCGTAATAATTTCAAACATGCAACAGAGTAAATTCACATTCTTTCTTATGAAAAAAAATTGTGAAGTGAAGCACAGTTACAATGTTATGTCGTCCGAATTAAATCGTAGAGAAAATATTAAAATACTAGATAACGATATTTGGTATCAGTTACTAATATCGCTATTATATCATCACAGGAAAATTATTTTCGTTACTTTCGTTCAGCCTTAATTTCAGAATGAAACTGGTGTGATGGATATCTTTGTATCAAATTAAATACAAAACAGTTAAAAATAACTCTTTAGTAAGGAAAGCCGCCGACAAAAGCTAGTCAATTACTAACACGTTACCTATGGGTACATCACTATTAACGTCATATTGTCATGTGTCATATCGGGCCTATTAAAACGGCCGTACTATACGTAGCTTCACTTAAAAATAAGTATAGATAGTTTCTCAAAAACTACTTGATTAATTGGACAAAATATTTCACTGCACTGGTTCTTTCATAAAGGCTGTTATTCATAAACATGATTCAAAGTTACGCCATGGTTTAGCCACCTTGTCCCTTTCTATCTTAACCTTTTTTAACGAAATGTGAAAAGGATAGCAACACGATTTAAAGGAAGTGAGGTTTAACTTAACTAGGTTTATGAATAACAGCACAATGCTGTTAAAAAAGGTTAAGATAGAAAGGGACAGGGTGGCTTGTCGGTGGCGTAACTTTAAATCACGTTTATGAATAACAGCCTAAGAGTGCAAACTACTATGTAGCTGGAATATAATTTTAATAATTGGTCTAGTGGTTTTGGCTGGAGGTTTTAAAATTAGCCTCCTGTATACTATGTACAGTCGACAGCAGATCAATAGTAACACTTGCAGTACGATTTCAAGTCTTACGACGCAAATAATAAGAACTGTCACAAGTAAAAAGTGTTACTATTGGTCTGCTGTCGACTGTACCATCATGAGTGACGACATTACTTGTGAAATTAAGATTCAATTACGAAAGAAGTAATAAGTCTAGGTCTTTGAACAGGCTTAGTATATAAACGTTGGAAATACACGGCACATTGAAAACACAAGTCCAAAAAGGCAACAAGCAAAATGAATGGCTTCCCAACGAACGTCTTGTTCATTAAATTTGCAAGTTTGTGCAAATTCGCCGCTCTAAGCGGCTTGCCAAGAAACTGTTTTGGAGTTCCACGAGTACTGTGAGCAGCGCATCAAGCGACCTTATGTAATACTAATAAAGCCTAGATTGCAATGGTTTCGTGTAGGTTCTGTCGGTTGTCTCTACTTGTCGAGGCACAACCGAGTTGTGGAGTTTGGTAATGAACGAGGCAGATGCGCCGCCATATCAGGTCGTAGAGGTAAAACGACCATTTTACGAGTAAGTGCTTTGCTCGCGACAACTTTTATGATATAACATTGACGATAAGGCGCTTAGCAGCCAAGGAAAACGTAAGGAAACTGATGCCTGAATAAATATAAACAGCTCTAAGACTGTAACAGAGGGGCAACCTGTTTAATAAATTGTTATTGCAACACATGTTAGAGAACTCTATTAGATATGCTATCTTGCAATAGCAACTTCACACACACACAATTGAAAATTTACTTTTCTATGTATATAGATTATTATAGATATGTAAGTATGTACTACCTGTATGTATATTAGTAAATGTTATTGTTGTGTGTAGTGTTAAAATGATTGTGAAATTAAGTGTAATGTGAATCTACTGTGTTTAATAATAAATCTTATCTTATCTAGATATATATTTTTGTTCTTCTAACTTTCACATGTATTTTATACTTCTACTGTACTTGACACAAGCACACACAGAAACACCCTCTCACACAGCAACACAACACATACATAGCTCATTTTCACAACACAAACCACACACATACTTTTACCACCATACAATCATACAAATTGTAAAATTAACCGGGAAATCCTATAATTGGCAGTAGCTTTATTTTAAGTCTACCAAATAATCATATTCTGTAACGCTGTTGGTTTTCAAAAAAACAAACGAAAAAATAAAAAATATATTGTGTGGTTCGAGTTATAGTGCTGCTGGGATTTCGTACAGAATTCGAGTGTATATTATATAAGAATATAAATAACCTCATTGCAGATTTGCAAACCTCGTGTTGCACCAAAAGAAAACCCGAGTGTTAGCGACTTAAGGGCCTGCATAGAGCCAACTAGCGCCGCCAATCTTAAAAAAATATTGTCTTCCAATATAATCAATTTTATTAAAAAAGCTATTTAAAAAATGTTTATTACAATAAGCTTTTGTTAAACGTTAACCCTCCTTGTTGCAAGGCATCCTAAATAATTTATTTTCATGTGTTTCTTCCCTTACATCAAGGGAGCGGCGGCCATAATAATAGATCACCGGACACAAATTCGAAAAAATATATAAATAACCCTTCTTGCGCAGTCGGGTAATACCAAGTGCGTCGACTGTCGGTCGTTACAAATACAATTGTGCATTTGGCGTGCCATAAGTTTGGGGTTGCTGTGTTCTGGAGATTTAACGCAATGATTCGTGAAATATACCATTATTCTACGGCGGGAGATGGCAGGTGTTGTGACGAGGGTATAGTTTTTATATAGACCATTGAAGCGTGACGGTCAGCGCCTGTTCACTTTTTGTTCGATGTTATTACGATGTCAAATAAAGTGCTAACGGATTCAACAATACTGGATACATAAAATGGCGCCTAATAATATAAAGAGTGCATTTTTAGTTATATCGAAACATTTATAAACACGGTATCAAAGCTTAGATTAAAAATAATTACTATAGGTTACCTACCTACTCGTAGATGTGTCGTGGTCATATCGTTAAATTGAACATTTCATGAAATAGTCGACCATTTCATGAAATGGTGGCATTTCACGAAATCGTCAAATGTCTATTGGTCATTTCATGAAATAGCTTGGCCAGATCAATGAATAGAAAACGTTTTACGATATGTCCAACAAACGCACGGCTATTTCATGATATGACCAAACACAATTGACCATATCGTAGAAAAATAGCAATAACTACCGCTAGAGGCGCTGAGAGCGCGCTTTGTCATTGTTTATGTTTGTGTGCGTAAGTAAACAATGCGGATTCATGTTGAAAAGTGAAAGATAATGTGCAAATTATATAAGAAAGTGTGTTGGAAATTTGGAAAAGTGTTACTACTTATATGAAACGGTGTGAATTTTATGACAGTCACGCAAAAACCAACCTCAAATTACAAAAAAAAATTGGGAATACATTTCACAGGTTAGTACCTATTTAAATGACAATATTTAGTTTATATCCTTTTAAAATCTCATCTAAGTATCTAAAATGTACATTATTTACTTTTAATAGTTGAATCCTAGAAATTTACCATACATAATTTTCATTTTTAGGTTATACAACAAATAAAGGAAAGTAGGGTGACCAAAGGCAACGAAAGTCGACGGACTATAATTTACTGGATTACAAAATATTACATCATGGAAAAACTGGAATTACAAGTTTTTAATATACAAGAAGAAATGCATTGATGATCCTACTATTCGTATAATTACGATGGAGAAATATTTTGAAATACTAACGGGATTTCATAAAGGTATACCGTATGTGAAACGAAACGTTTTAACGTTCTATAATATTATAATACAATTTTGTACTTATTTTATTAGGTAATAAATATAATAATAATAATAAAAACATTTAATAAAAACATCTTTATTGTCCTTTTAATTTATTCAATATGAATATTTCGTATATTTAATTCCAGTGGACAATTGGTTTGAAATGCTTGTAAGAATTTTGTAACATATATATTTTTTTAATTTGGTACTGACTAGAACAATAAATAAGTTCGTAATAAGTATATTTCGAATTATTATTACTTACATCCTTAATGGGCACCCTACATTAATGATCTGACCAAACGTCGTTGGACAAATCGACGAACGTTGACGTTTAAACGATATGCCCAGCGCAACATGACGATTTCATGAAATGCCACCATTTCATGAAATGACTGACGATTTCATGAAATGCTCAATTTAACGATCTGACCACGACAGATGCAATGCAAATCACTGAAAATTGCGCTGAACACATCCGATAGTAATCTAATCTCGGTCTCGGCAGCGTTCACACGAAGACCCGCGAAGTGAGTGCTGAAAAACTGTACAAGCAGCAATTTAAACAGTTGTAGCAATTCCAGAGTGTGGCAGTATAATTTCAATCGCTGCTAAATGCAACAATAACAGTAGCATAAGCGTAGATTTAATTAGATTGGTCGGCATTCTGTCGGCACGACAGAATTACACTTCTGACAGTTATATTGTTAGTTGTACAGCTTTTCACAAGGGTGATCTTGACTAGGTACTTAGATTGCACTATCATGAATTGAACTGAGATTTTGAAGAAAATATTAACAATAGCAATATGAAGGGAATAGACATCGGTATCCAGCGTCAAAGAGTTGTTCCGGCTGGCTCAGTACAGAGGGAGATATTTGGAGCTGATGGCCAACTTTCCGTAGTGCAGGGGCACCACAAGAAGAAGAAAATTATGTGGACAGGTAGGTCTGCCTGCAAGCGAAGATAAAGCCCTCAAAGGGAAGTTAGGTGATGACAAAAGCGCTTACCAGATAGGCTGTAGATGGTGTACCGGCCGGAGTATGTTCTGATGTGGAGTAAGTAACATTGGATTAAGTGACATGGATGGATATACACTTAGATACCTACATTTCTAAATGTTTTCACTTCACTTTTAAAATATGGCTTGTAACTAGCACAACTTAGGTGATGTCCCAACCAATTGAAAAATGCTTGGAAAATGCACGATCAATAAAAAAAGTAGATAAAAACATAAAAATAAAAAACGCATTTTAATGACTTTGACAGCTTTCGACACAGATTAAAGATATAAGTTTTCTATTCAAAGAGTATAAGTAATATAAATATGAGTATCGATAACTGGATAGCCAGCAAACAGTAGATAATATAATAGCCACCTAGCGCGGTCATCTAACCAAACCGTAGAACCAAACTGTTTGAAGTTAGGGACAGCCTTAGAGAAAGAAGTTATTTCTCTAAGCGGCCTTATTGTCTTATTAATTATCTTATTAAGAAACGTGTGCTTACTAAATTAAACAATCTTAATTTTAATCAACTCTGGTATAGTCCAGCCAGTCCTACGCTACTCTATCGAACCAGAATATCAAACAACACAATTAATTACAACAATATGTTAAAAAAAAGGTTGCTCTACCTCTTTATCAATCGCAAGTGTTAGTACTCGTATAGTTCATAAAAAGAAAAAATTGTAATCTGCAACTCGAAAGAGGCAAGCAAATTTTTACAATGTTTTACCGATCACGACTGGCCCAAAATAAGGTTCTCTATTTACTAGCGATAACCTAAAGCTTTTAGGTCTCTACACTGCCACTTGTCGAGTCTGCGTAGCGCGTGTCGTCACACAATTTACAAAATACCCACATTTGTATTCAACGCCACAACCAAACGCAGGGGGAGAGTGCATACGACGACGACACGCCCCGCCGCCGCCGCGTACAATGTTATTGACAATTTTGAATTTCATTTTACTTTACCGTCAACTCTACATAAGATTTTAAACGGCACTATATTTAGAAAGGAAAGCACTATAGTCTTTAATACTTGTGGCTGTGTCATCAAAATAACATGCAATAAGTAAAACAGTAGGTTAATTTTGCAAGAAGGATGTTTCCTTGAACAGTTTTAGAAAGAGTAAACTCGTGTAGAGTTTCGTGGCTCGCATATTTTTACGTCATTATATTGTTTAACAACTTGTATAAATGTCCGTGATAGGTAATTTTAAAAGATATACTAAGTCCAAAATCATATGACTCCTCACTATAGGCGGAGATAAAGGTATACCTACTTATTTATTATATTTTACGGATTGAGACCTACCTAATTCGAATTATAATGACAACAGCGATAGTAAATCAATAATCGTGTCATTTTTCAAGCTTTAAATTAGTTTTTTTAAAAGGTTTTATTGGGCAGTAAACAGGTAATTAGCATTGAAAAGCTAACTTTAATCCTCTCGCAATAAGCAATACTACCTAACAAATGTATCTAACCTATCTACATTTATGGACATTGGTATGACCATAACATGAATAGTTCATGAAATATGCACGTCTACCCGTAGTGGCATTCGTTGCATATGCGATGGTATGGCGCGGCTATTAGAGATACTGCATATTTGATGAAACATTAACTGGGAGTTGTCACTAAATACCATCATTCATAACTGTACCTGTCCTGTCTGTACAGTACAGAAGTGAAGTTGATTGATGAGCTGTCCAGGGTTGCATTTGTTTTAGGCTGGAGCAAAGAGCATATGCTGGAGTAAGAATCGAAGATTATCTATTAGAGTTTATTAGACGATAAAATATTGCTACTCTTCTTGACATTGGCAAATGATACAAATTGTCAAGGCCAAAAAAACTAAATACTTAAAGGCAAAATGGCGGAAAAATTCGTATCGCCTTGAAATGGAAGGCTATGTAACTTTTCAGGATAAACCAAAACCTCGTTGCTTCGTACGTATTAAATATTAATAATGTGAGTTTTCGATGAATCTGCTTTTCTTTCAAAGTTTTAAATAAAACAAAAAGGGATGAATTAAGTATAAAAAGTTGTGCTGTTGTCCACCACTGGGAGACATATATTATTAAGTAACTTAAAGTTATTATAGCTGTAAATCTTCCTTAAAATAAATGAATTTTCAATTACTTTTACTTACTTTATACTCTTAGCTAGTAATCATAGAATCAAAGAAGTCTTGGCTACGACCGACGCGACGATGCCCTGTTGAGGCTGTGATAGTGAGACGTAATTAGGTTCCAGTTCACGGCGCAAGGTTCCCAGGTCTCGTGCATTCTCAGGCATCGAACCGCAACCACGCTGCTACGTACCTACCCATTGTACCTATACGCATATGAATATTAAATGGTGGAAAGTTTACGTTTTATAATTCTTACCACAATTATAGATTAGTTGCTCATCATTTTTATGTCTCCAGTGCTCGAACTTTCCTTTACGTCGGGTCATGATCCAACATGCGGGGCCAGTACGAATTGGTGGATTACACGTGCCTTAATTTTTTTTATTTTTTATTATTATTCTACGGCATGTAGGTTTCATCACGATGTTTTCCTTTGACTTTTGAGAGCATTCGGTAAATGTACAGACGAAAGCAGATCAATGGTAACACTTTTTACTTTTGACAGTTCTTATTGTTTGCGTCGTAAGACTTGAAATCGTACTGCAAGTGTTACCATTGGTCTGCTGTCGACTGTACGTAAGTTGTTCCTTCGAAAAAACAAAACAAAGGAAAACTCGTTTGTACAGCAGATCAAGTGTAACACTTTGGACTTTAGACCGTTCTTATTATCTGCATCGTAAGATTTAAAATCGTACTGCAAGTGTTACCATTGATCTGCTGTTGTCGTACATGGCTGACCTAGCCGTGGATCGAACCTGGGACCTCCGTACCGTAAGTCCTGTGACCTAACTACTGCGCCACCGAGCTAATTGATATCAGAAGTTATTTAATCCTAACAAATATGAACATAAAAGTCAGTATTCATTCATTAAGGAAAGCTTAATGTAATGAAATTTTAATTATTTATTTGAAGGCTTTATACCTGAGCTTTTAAAGCAAATTAAGTCAGAATCAGTTAAGACTTAAGAGCCTTTTAACCATTAGCAATTGTAATTGTGTGGTTACATTACAGTGTTTAAGTTAATAGGGATTTTTTTTGAGTTTTATGGCAAGTGCCTAGGTAAGTAATTATTTTACCCGGCTTTACCACATGACCAGCCACTCTGGTCAAGTGGCATTTACTTTATTTAAAAATTGTAGAACAGATAGAAAATGTAGGTTCTCTTGAAAATGGCGGGAAGCGACGGTTGCGAATTTATTTGATAATTTTCCTTTTAATGTCTACAGGGACTATTTTGTGTTTAATATCACGTTAAATTAATCAGAAAATGTTCGCGAATGACAGTACGGTGAAGTTATTGGATTATTTATGCAAGATCTGAAGTTTCAAGCTTTTATCAAGAGTTCCCGCTACAAGTTCGGGAGTGAACGTGACTGTCGAGCTGCTTCGTACAGAGTGATGACGCTACGGCGTCTCCTCTGGATGAAGACATGAAGACGCGGCTACCCAGGGTGAAGACGCTACTGCAACTCCCCTGGAGGAAGATAGAAGACTATTGAATATATTGAATTTTCTGTAACATGACATTGGCAAATGACGAGCTGTCGAGTCCATTAATAAAATAAACAAATAATAGAAAATGTATGGGAATGACATTTGCTTTCTCATGTTTTGATATTTTCCTGCATATGCGCTATGCGAAACGAAAATTTAAATGATAAATGGAACAAAATTCACGACCTGGCTACGATATCATGGTGGCTCTGTTGGAATAGAGCGTGCCACGGAATGCCGAGGTCCCTGGTTCGAATCCTGCTCGCGATGATAATTTTTCTCCATTTATCATTTGCTTTCTCGTTAGCAAATTACAAAACCAATACCTACATTTTCGTTCTATTCTACCAGCATTAACGAAAGTCAATGCCACTTCGCTGGTGAGCTTTAAGACAATAAACTCTTGAAAGCAAGGCCACATCTTGGTCTCATGGGCCACATTTGTCTCAATATCAAGGAATATAGTGTACGGGCCAACACAGAGAAAGGTGTACAGGAGAGTTTTTAAGGTTGAAATTTCCCCAAAAACTACTTGATCTATTGCATAAATTCTTTCACTGTTACATAGATAAAAGTTAAAACTATGTAACTGTGAAAGAATAATTAAAATCGGTCCAATAGTTTTTGAGAAAATCTCAACCTTAGTGAGACCCCCTGTCTACTTATTCTGTCTTCGACTGTACCTATAAGTATTTTATTTTATTTTTATGGTTTTATTGGGCAGTCAACAGCGTAGTAGGTTTTATAACAAAGATAATTTACACAAAGTAAGGCAAATAATAGACTACCACATTATTAAATGTAGTAAAGTAGTTTATCTAATCTGGAGTGGAGTTTTCGAGGGAAACTATTTCTGCCTAAAAGAGTACCGAAGGAAAAATTGTGTCTAATGTAATGAAGATAGACAAGAGCAAGTATAGAAATAGATGAGGTTAAAAGCCGAGCTCGGTTATAGACAAGCAGGTTCAATAATAGGTACAGTCGGCAGCACAATGCAAAAGCAAATGTGACACACGAGTAAAATCGACGAGACAAGGTAACAAGGGGTTTATAACTGCAAGTTCGATCTACAGCGCAGCCTACACAAATTAAGTTTTCCGGTTTATAAAAAAACCGATACCATTCATTTAAAATTAAATCCCAAAGAGCGTCACTGCAGTCACTGAGACACCAGAGTAAGTATTCCACTAATCAGAATTAGTAGATTTACGGTGAAAGGTATCACAAGCACAACTTATGAAAAAGCCTGTGAGCCGTAAGAGCCTTCCATGAGCCAACTAGCGCCGCCAATCTTGAAAAAATAATATCTTCCAATTTAATCAATTTTATTAAAAAAGCTATTTACAAAATGTTTATTAGGATGAATACTATTTTTCAATATACAATACATGGCATAATTGCGACAAGCTAAGTTGTAGTTCACAAATGTGCCAAAAACGGCCGTTTTTCGCAATTATACGAACTACAACTTACCGAAATTGAATCACGTTATAAATAAGCATTTAAAAAATAGTATTTATCGTAATAAACATTTTGTAAATAGCTTTTTTAATAAAATTGATTATATTGGAAGATATTATTTTTTTAATATTGGCGGCGCTAGTTGGCTCTATGAAGGCTCTGACTTAGCAGTCAGAGACATATTTATAATGTAAGTGTAAATCCGCGCTTGGGTCAGATCTAGATGGTTGAAGATAAGGTCGATGACGAAGTACGTTGGCTCAGTAAGCCTATTTGCTCAGAATAAGAATAATATTTCTTTATTGGAAGCAACTACATTGCGTATATTTCGCAACATTTGCTCTTGATGCCTTGAATCCCTGAAGATTTTGAATAGGTACCTGTGTTACAGAAAACACCGTCGGTACCGGGCATTATCGGATATTCCGTTCCCTGGTAATTCCTATGATAATCGATACTGAGTTGATGTATATGCGGTTGACTGTACCAAATTCCTGTGGTATATCAGCCCAGACATTATGTTCCCTATATTGGTTAACGATAATGTTTGAATGAACAAATCATAATTCCGATCGCGTCGTCAGGATCGTGATCAGAGCTAACGAACAGATTCCCAAGCCAAGGACAACGAACGCTGATTAGCATGCGACGTGCGCTCGGCGAATGTGCGAAATGACTTCGGTCGGAGTCATGATTCCATGTGAAGGGAAGAACTAAGGAGATTTGTGCATTCTAAATTAAACTTTTAATTATATTAATGGAGTGCTCGAAAGAAGTCGTGTTTGTGACGTTTTGTGCTCTTAGCAAGGTTTCCTTGCATAACTCGATGATTGCGTTAATCATTGATTAATTTCGTTTAGGGGTTTGGGAGGGCTGTGCGTAGGTATAGGTTAGGTTATTTTCGTATATATGTATGTATTTATAAGAATTCAGACATTCTATTAACATCAGACCAGGCTGTATGCGCTAGTTGGATTTGCCTTTCCCTCTGGGAATAATTCATTTAAAAAAACACTGCAGTCTGCAATCCTTTCCTTGTAACACACTGCCAATAAATACGACGGACTTCAGAAAAAAAGGAAAAGGGAAAAATACCGCAAAGGTGACTCCGCTCTTTAGTGCTTTGAGAAATTACAAACAGGGTTACCAGATTGGGGGTTTTTCTCGCAATTTTGGGGAAAAATTTGGCTGTTGGGGAAATTTTGGGGAAATGACATTGCTGGGGAAAAGTTTGGGGAAAAAAAATTCAGGGTGGGGAATTTTGGGGGCGATTATTCTACATGATCATGGCTGACATGGCTCAATATATTTGCCTACCCGAATATTTACATCACTGTTTAAGGGTGAGATATGAATTAGCAGCCCGTAGTGGATGCTCAAACTTTCACCCTACTGTTAAAATGATTTAAAAATTCAGCTCAGAAAACGTCGACAGCATACTCCACCGAAAAAGACGCTGAAATTCTGAATATGATTTGTTAAATACCTAATTATTTATATCTCTGGACTTTTGAAAATGGCGGGAACGTTATACGGTTGCAAAATTACTAGATAATTTTGATTGTCTTGTATATAGTTTTGTGTTTAAATGTCACAAGTTAAGTTGGAATTTTTGAATAATTATATGCAATTGATTGGAGAAACGTCGACCAAATTGGCGATGTCTTGAAAAAGAGCCAAGTGGTCTACTACAACCCGACCCGAGCATGCATGAAGAGATTGATGAATGTGGCGGAAGCGAGGGTTGTGTGCCAGGGTCGCAGCAGATGGAAGTTCATTGTCTCTGCCTACCCCTATGGGAATCAGCCGTGAGTTTATAAATAATAAAAAATATATAAATATATGCAATAATTGCGTTTCGAGCTAGATTCAAGAGTCGCATTGAGTATCATTATTGAGCTCAAGAGTGAACGTGACTGTGGAGCCAGGGTTGAAGACGCTTCGACGACTCGTCTGGAGGTAGAAAAAGACGTACTTGTTGAACTTAAATCATGTAAAAAAAATTGTCGTAAAATTACACTATAAATACGAATTGACAAAATTGTGTATGAAAAATTACTAAGAAATACTATGTAACATGACATTGGCAAATGACCAACTGTCCAGGCCATAAAAATAAGTAAATAAATTATACACGAGTCTTTGTAATGACGGTCTCGCCTATCGCCGTTTATTAAAAAACCTTCAAAAGTCAAAAATATTAAATATTTTATTTCTCAAACAAATTTGGGGAATTTTTTGGCAAAACGTATCATTTTGGGGAAAAAAAATTATCAATCTGGGGAAATTTGAAAAATCCAATCTGGTAACCCTGATTACAAACCCATTCTAGACTACCAGTCTAGACTGAATTGGCAGAAATGAGCTTAATTTGAAGTGTGCTTGAGTTGGCTTGAGTGAAAGGGCGTACCTATGTGGAGGCAGTTTACCAGACTTAAAAAAGCTTGCGTGACTACACAAATTGTAAACTACCTACCCATAATTTTGGACCTACTGGATGATTCTTAGAAGCGACATTAACTAAATGCCTCAAACCTAAATTTGGTGATCTGGACCAGTACGATGATAGGTACAGAGTGTCGGAGAGAGGAGAGGAGAGAAGAAAGGTAAGAATAGAGAGGAGAGAAGATTACCTAAAGTAATGGTTAGGCAGTACAGCCATGCCATTATTTGTAAAATTAATTATTTCATACTGGAGAAATAAGCACTTGTAAATATAAGTTGATTAATTGCAATTAGTTTCTTATTTTCAATTTGTACTGACGTAGGTACGGTGACTACATCCCGCTTTGTTGACGCCACCTTTTCGCATCGCCGACGCGTAGGGATCTTGGACAAATAAACGAAGTAGTGCAATATACTTATTGGAACTTAGACCGATATGTAAAGGCAGTTTTGAGCACGAGCTTAACGTAAGATCTCTCCTATGACTGTCAAAATTGAATGAAATCTGACAGATGTAAGACCGAACTCAAACTCAGCTCATATCTACTTAAAATTGTATGTGAATCTTGGCCTTAGATACTTACTTGTAGCGAATGTCTGTCGCACGAATGACACTCTTGTTTCCTAAGGGTTTTTGGTCGCTTAGATTGGACAATGACATATTTATTGATCGTAATTATACATTAAGCAACCGCGACCTAACAGCGATCTGCGATCAGTTGAAACGCATGCTCCGCCTCATTGTCTGCCGTCTTTACCTACTGGACGGAGATCGCAGGCCTCAGATCGCTACCTACCGGACGTTAAAATGCCCAAACGTACACGTGACCATGGTAACGTATACTAGAATGGAAGTAACACAGGTGAAAATGCTTGGAGTATAAGACGTTGAATTATTTCTATAAGGGCCTTAGAGCCAACTAGCGCCGCCAATCTTAAAAAAATAATATCTTCCAATACAATCTATTTTATTAAAAAAGCTATTTACGAAATGTTTATTACGATAAATACTATTTTTTTAATTCTTATTTATACCGTGATTCAATGTCGGTAAGTTGTAGTTCGCATAATTGCGAAAAACGGCCGTTTTTGGCACATTTGTGAACTACAACTTGGCTTGTCGCAATTATGCCATGTATTGTATATTGAAAAATAGTATTTATCGTAATAAATATTTTGTAAATAGCTTTTTTAATAAAATTGATTATATTGGAAGATATTATTTTTTTAAGATTGGCGGCGCTATGCGTTTCTGACATATGTAAAATATGTGCTTTCGACTATCCAAAGTCTATTTCTGAGAAACTGGTGCGATTACCATATCTACTAACAATAATAATCAATCAAGCCTGGCGTCGCCACGCTCGGCTGCTGGCTGTGAATCGGAGCAATTAGTCGCCGTATGGAACCACCCCCGCGATGTGATGGGGTGATTATACCATGGGGCGAGAGAGGAGAAGTCAAAATATTAATCATAATTTCAAAATTTATAAATAATGCAAGCTAAGGGATTTTTTTTACAAAAGTGAAGAAATATATCGGATATAAATCACTAAACTAATTTGGCATTAGGTACTTGGTACACCCATGGGGTCGAAATTCGTTCTATTTTATTGGTGTTGCAAGCGACACCATGATACAAGTAAGTTCATATGTAGTAGTATGCATTTTAAGTCACGTTTATTAAAAGTTACATAAAGTGATTTCACGGTAGCCACTGTGGTTTTTTAACGAAGCCTGAAAGTGACAGAAACACGGGTTAAGGGAACTAGGTTTATGTCTAACAGCATTAATGGTGCTTGATAAATATCGTTCATAGCAATCGTAGATAGCAATACTCATTGTGGGCCACAAAATTACGTTTACGTGTAGGAAAACGGGAAGAAACCTATTTTTCAAGTCCTCAGCTACCTAAATTGATATAAATTAGACATGCCATACGTTCTCCATTGATTGGTTTTCCATTACTGTGTAAGCTAATGAAAGTAGGTACAGTCGACAGCAGATCAATGGTAACACTTTTTACTTTTGACAGTTCTTATTATTTGCGTCATAAGACTTGAAATCGTACTGCAAGTGTTACCATTGATCTGCTGTCGACTGTACTATACCTACTATACCAAAACAAGTTCAATATCGTTTTAATAATAATCCACCCTGTACTTATTTCATTTCAAATTCCAAAATTGAATATTCTAGTTTCGTAATATTTCCATACGAGCACATTCAAATTCTAGATCATCTATTATCTCGGCTTAACAGTTGGAATTTTAATTTTATTCGGGGGTGTAACACCCCACTGACCCCTGCCTCGCCGATAATTGTAAATGACTCACCCGCCCCACGCTACCATGACGCTACATTTATTTCCAAGTCTAGTTGGGTGGTAGTTTGATAACAACAGTTGTTTAACTATGTTATATAGCGGTAGAATGGTATTAAAGCGAATCGGGGAACTCTACTGCGTCTTGCAAAGTAATCTTCAAGAGTCTCTTGCGAACATGAAGTAATTTCATTTCACAGACAGATATTCTTACAAACTACATGATTCGGGAAGCACATGATTCGATAAGAGCTCGGTGGCTCAGTGGTTGGGTCAATGGACTTGCGAAACGGTGGTCCCAGGTTCGATACCCAGCCAGGGCAGCCATGTACAGTCGAAGACAGAGATAAGTATACAGGGGGCCTCAATAAGGTTGAGATTTTCTCAAAAGCTACTGGACCGAATTCAATAATTCTTTTACAGTTACATAGTTTTAACTTTTATCTATAAAACAGTGAAATAATTTTTGCAATAGGTCAAGTAGTTTTTGAGATAATCTCAACCTTAAAAACTCTCCTGTACACCTTTCTCTGTGTTCCACCGTACCAATGAGTTATTCTCGGGTTTTTTGACGGAAAACTTACGTACATTTACCGAGTGCTCTCAAAACGGTGAAGGAAAACATTGTGATGAAACCTGCATGCCGTAGAAGAAAATAATCTAAGGCATGTGTGAAATCCGCCAATCCGCAGTGGGCCAGCATGGTGGATCATGGCCCCAGCTCCCTTGATGTAAGGAAAGGTCTGTGTCCGAGCAGTGGGGCAATATAAATAGACTGATGATGATGATTCGATAAATAGATCAACAACAGTTATTACGATGTAGAGATTTTTTGGTGACGGGTGTTAAACGATGACTAATTCTTAACCTTTCAATTCACATTACGTGATGTTAACAACAGTAGTTACAATTACGATAGTTGAAATTGCTTCACCGTGGTACAGGCATCCGACTCTACGCTCCACGACTCTCGATCGAACAATTGAACGAGTGAGCAAATGCATAAATAATGTTAAATTTTTGGATTTCTTTTGTCTTTCACCTCGACACGTTACTTTGCGACTGTCGATGTATTTTGCGACAAAAATAGAAAACCAAAAATGCGCGAGTCCCTAACGAAAACTGACACTGAATATTTGGAGCAAAAGGCACCAAACAATTGACACTCTACTTCTGGTAAACAAACACGAACACACTTACTTTTAATTCCGCAATCGGTTTCTTTCGAAGATCACCTGAAAAAGAAACAAAATTGAATTGGGTATGTCAATGGATATTTAATGTTTTTTTTTAAACAAACATTTATTTATTATATGAAAAAGAAATTAAAACTATATTTAATGTACTTTTAAAATAAATGTTCTATGAAATACTACAAAATGTCATAATACTAGACAACAAACATGTTAGAATAAGCACCACTCGCATCAAAAGATAACCCGAGAGTTAGCGACTAAATATTTTTCTTATTTAGTCAAGAACTCTGCTTAGAGCAAGTGAGTGACCCTCACATTAGGAAGCTATCTGAATGATCTCTTTTTATGCAACGCGAAGCAACATATTCGTAGTTCCACAATCCACATCAAAATCATGTCGTCGCCACCTCAGTTAACCGACCATCCTTTGTCAATTCGTCAGTCAGTTCTCACTCACAAGGGACTGTTAGGGCGAGAGCACACGCCAGAGTCGCTAATGAGATTAGTCCACGGTGTGCACCGAGCCGCGGCTGATCCGAGGGATTCTTTGAAAGGGCGGTTTTTTGGTCTTTTGACGACGAGGCATTAAGTGTAAATGAGGAAGACGTGTCTATTAGAAAGAAGGGATGAAAATGCAGCGAGGAATAAAGATTACTACACATTAAGGATACTTTAACGAGATTAAATTAATCTCAGTATATAATGACGCAATGCTATCCCTAAAATAAAGAAAATATGAATTTCAATACGACCATCTGTAATGCACGACAAGTTCGCAAGAGGTAGTTTTCAAATATGTAACCCAATGATTCCTTCGAAGATACTCATTGATTTTACCATCAACTGTCGATATTATATCGCATCTCGTAAAAATGTATCAGAATATCTTCACTAGCCCCCCATTTTGGATAGGTGTATTAAATTAAACCATGAGTGCCAATGAGTTAATATTCTAGCCGCACTTAGAACCGACCATTGACACGGAGTGAACACTGACCGATCCATTTCGCCATCTCCATCAAGCGACGGTCCTTTGTCAACTCGCCACGCCAGTCTCCAGTCGCAGGGGGTCCATTAGGGCGAGTGCACACGGAAGTGCTAATGAGATTAGTGCGCAGTGTGCACTGGGGCGAACGCGGACGATCCGGACTTCTTTTGAAGCGAATTGTTTTTTGGATTTTTAAGGTTGGGATTAAGTGATCGGGAGAGGAGAGGGTTCAAGGATGTAATGTAGTAAACCATGTTAGAAAAGCAACTTGTAGTACATAGATTGGATAGAGCTCTAGAAACTAAGAAAGATACTCGGGCTCGTTCGTAGTACCACACAAAATTCGTTTTCGCCCATCATTATAGGGTTGTGAGAAATTTCTAGATGAGTGGCGGGCGACGTGTTGTGAAGCGGGTCACTGCTACTGAAGTGACGACCACTCTGCCAAATTTCTGGGACTTTTAATCGAGGAATTAAGTAAGTAATAAAAGAAGAAAAGTTAATACCATAGGCGAAGGTAGTACTTACTCAAAAGTTTCGACAAAGAGACAACCTCACATTGATTCATTCCTTTCCGCAATGAGCAAGTACCGGCAGAAATTTAGCGGCAGCCTCGTCTAAAATTTCCACCCAGCATAGCATAGTCCGAACAATACAATATACGAACAATAAATACTGGTCTCCTACAAAATGTGAGTCATAGCCGGATGCTGCACCATCGTAAAACGTACAAAAACTTCGGAAGTATACTGAAAACATCCAGTTTTACGTGAAGGCTTTCCGGAGTGACAAAATTATGAGCCAAGTTTACTCTTTTACTGGCAGTCGTAGGCCTGGGGCGGACAAATATGTATGGCGAGCGTAATTTGGAATGTTGAGGGGATTTTTAAACTTTAGATTTGAGTGGAGAAGTTTGTAAGGGTACGTAAAACGGTGTACTGTGAAGAGGTGAAGAGAAACAACATAACATTTATCACAGTTAGTTAATTTTTATGGAACATTTTACAAAAAGAAGTGTCTGTACGTAAAATATGTACATATGAAGATTTTTACGAATTGATGCTTTTGCTAATCAAGGTGAAGAGGTAATTTCTTTAACTGAACAAATACAAAATATAATAGTAGTCACGTAGGTACCTATATCTAAATCTATAAAATACACAACAAATACCTAAAATACTAGTAAAGTAAGCTTATGAAACTGTTGATGATATTAATAATGAAAGCCCAACTCCAGTCTCCAGCAAAGGTTTTGACACCGAGCAATTTAAAATTTCATGCATCGTCAGAATTTGCGAAGCGCATCACGTCGTGTTTAATGTGTGTAACACTTGCAGTTGCAAAACAGAATATTTTAAAAATGGGTATAGGTAATGTTAATGGCATAAAAATAAGATAAAACAGAAAATATCAGAGTACAGATAGAGACGCGGAGTGAGTAAACCATCGAGTTAATGTTTATCTCACTCAACGTTCAGGATATCAAAAAGCCGAATGATGAATGATGCCTAAGGTAAAATACTTAGTACTTAGAAAACTTATGTTTAATGTTTAAGAAATGAAATTCTTACCAATACAGTGAATATTCCCAATAATTTGTCATAACAGGGGATACAGCATACAACTCACATTTCACATCTGCCAAAGTTCATTCAACCATTTCATGGTTGACCAAACAAGAGCAATTAAAAACAATTCCAATATAAACGCAAAGATTGGCCGATAAACAAAACGGTCTGCAAATGGACAAAAACACTCGGCAAAAAGAGATTCGTTCGCGTCACAAAATACGCTGGTAATCGTGCAGTTAGGGTAGTCTGCACTTTAGGGGGCAAACATCCCCTAACAACAAAAGATGGTTGGCAACGCGTTTGTATCGATTCGCTTGGACTCAGCCGGGTTTGTACACCCCCTAATAAATAAACAGCTTGGACGGCTATTCAACAGTTTAGTGTACTGTTCTGGAATGGTCTTCATGAATTACTTCTTGAATCTTGAATCTTGGCACGGAAGACGTGCAGAAGGTTTTTGAAACTTAGTTTAGCACCACATAAATAGTATTTCTGTCTCAGGCGTATTTAACCGATGGGTTAGCAGTATGATTTCATTAGTAATTTCAAGTCACAATTCACTCTTCGAAAAGTTTCTGCGAAACTTGTTCCATTTTTCTACCGACATGCCTTTTCATCAAGCACGAGTTTGTTTTCAATTTTTCATTTGTTTTCTTGCTTCATTGCGCTAGGCCTTGTGGAAAATCAGCCTTCAATTGTTTGATGACTTTGCTTATGAGAGCGTGTAGCAAAGTTTAATTAATGAAGTTACTGTGTTAGGTCTACTAATTGACTTAGAACTACACGTAGTAAATAGATATGACAGAGGTCTAGCCAGTACGTCCTCTCCAAACAATGTCCTGTTTTCAATGACAATACCAGAGCACGTAGATATACGTACGATTATTCAATTGCGAAGGCCGTGTCGTATGAAGTTAATGATGGACCGTGGGCGGTCATGGTCCTATATATATAAAGCCGTTCAGGTAAATTGGTGCAGTGCAAAAATGGAGACTGTACAAATATCAGTTGTTTTGTTAATATGCGTTTTGGTGGGATGGAGCGGAGCGGCGCCAAGCGACCGTGAGTTACTTCAATATTCTAACTAGGTATAAGCGTTTGACCCAAACGGGCAAAAATATTACAATAAGTACACATTTCCTCATCAATAACTAACAATAAAGTTGAATAAAGGAGCGGCCCATTAAAATAGTCCAGAGCTGGATCCAACCTACGACTCTTGGGATGTAGTCTTATCTATTGGGATTCTAAAATAATACCTGAAGGTACAGAGGACAGTGAAACGCTTGAAAGTATGCATCAGCTGATTGGTCTAAAAACGAAATACCTCTTCAGGTAGAATAATTTGTCGGTAGTAAGTAAATGAAGTATCTACACTACAGTGATGAATAATAGCTGGACTGGAGACAATTGAAAAACTAAGTTTCTTGTGGATTTCCTTGAGTGAGGACGAATATAGGTACCAGAAATACAATTTACTAGATAAAATATTTGTTTACCTCACAAAGTTAGAGCGTGAAGTAAGGAAAATAAATCTCACACGCCTAAAACAGAACGCCGACAAGTTATTAAGATTCAAGACCGACAGCGAGCGTCTAGCCATGCCAATTAAAACGACGGTGGTGGTGAATCATGGCTACTTTACTTACTCACTTTACATCCTCAGTTGCTAGCTATGTTTTTTTAACGAAGTGTGAAATAGACAACACCATAATATGGTTTATGGAAAGTGAGATTGATATAGAGAAAGACAAACCTAGATTAATAGGTTTTAATAAACATAAAAATAGTACATAAGAGTTGACGTGGTAACGCTAGACAATGTAACCTGACAGCGTCATTCAATAGCTACCTAACTAATGGCTGTCTACACAAGGAGATTATTACCACATTCACCCTACGTAGTCGTTCAAGTATGCTGGGAGATATCGACTTCTAGTGGACCGGCGTGGTCCAGTAGATGAGTCCGAATCAGACAAGTTCCGTCCATGATCGTGCAGCTGAGAGTTAGTTCGTTCAGGAGGTTCCTCTTGGTCTAATGGATTTCGTTCCTGAGATGTTCCAGTCCCTTCCATGGAGTCACTAGGAATTTCATGTTGCTCTGATGCTGGCTGCTCCTCAATAAGTTCTTCCTCACACGCCCCTCGAGGTGCGAGGTGTCTGTTCGACACGGTCGATTCCCTCCCGTCAGGTAATCTTATCAACGAGTAGTCAGGATTGGATTGAATCAGTTCAGCCTCAATTACGAGAGGCTCATATTTCGAAGTTCTAACATGTTTCTTTAAAAGAACAGGTCCAGGATTCATGAGCCAGCTTGGTAGTGACTCTCCATTACAGGACTTTCGTGTATGATGAAACATTCTTTCGTGTGGCGTGGCGTTCGTTGAGACGCATAGGAGAGACCGTACAGCGTGTAGAGCGTCGTCTAAGACATGCTCCCAATATTTTATATCCTGCCCTGCTGATCTTAGTTTCAATTGAATTGCCTTCCATAATGTTCCGTTTAGTCGTTCAACTTGCCCATTACCCTGAGGGTTATAAGGTGTCGTTCTACTTGATGCTACGCCACATTCGTTAAGGAATTCTTTGTATTCGGCGGACATAAATGACGTACCTCTGTCTGAGTGTATATAAGAGGGCATACCGAACATAGAAAATATACATTGAAGGTGCTTTTTAACAGTGCTCGTTGAGACATCGGAACACGCGAAAGCAAACGGGAATCTGGAGTATTCATCAATAATCGTAAGTATATATCTGTTTTGAGAACAACTGGGCAAAGGTCCTTTAAAATCTATATTAAGTCTCTCGAATGGTTTGGTAGCCTTAATCAGGTGACCGCTACTTTTGAGAAATTGAGGCTTTATTACCGCGCAGGTTGTACAGCTTGCTGTCATTTTCCTTATGTCTTCGATAGAGTAAGGCAGATTCTTAGTTTTTACCCAGTGGTACATGCGGGTAATTCCTGGATGACAGAGAGATTTATGTAAATTCAATAGTTTGTTCTCGTGTACAGAAGCGCATGTCGCACGTGAAAGCGCATCCGCCACTACATTTTGACTTCCTGGTCTATACATTATATCGTACTTGTAACAACTAAGTTCGAGACGCCATCTTTGTATTTTCTCATTCTTAATCTTGCTAGAATGTTTGACATTAAACATGAACGAGACCGAGCGTTGATCTGTGATCAGTATGAATGGTCTACTAATTAGGAAGTGACGCCACTTACGTAGAGATTCAACCACAGCTGCAGCTTCTTTCTCAATCGAAGAATGTCTTCGCTCCGGATCTGTCAAAGATCGTGAAAAGAAGGCGACCGGTCTACCTTCTTGCGATAGGGTAGCAGCTAGAGAATGATCTGACGCGTCTGTTTCTACTGTGAATGTAGCGTTGTCACTTATGGCAGTTAATGCTGATTTTGCGATGTCAGATTTCAGGGCCTCGAAGCATCTAGCGGCGTCGGCCGTCAGTGGAAAAGATTGTGATCTAGATAGAATATTCACCTTTTCTGAGAAATTGTATATCCATTTTGAATAATGGGCGAACATTCCTAGCGCTCGCTTGAGAGATGCAGTATCAGAAGGAAGAGGCAATGCCATCAGGGGACTTAAACGCTCTTTATCTGGCTTGATTGTATTGTTTTCGATTGTATACCCAAGTAAGTTTATCAACGTCGTGGAGAAAGTAGACTTGTTTGTATTTATGGTAAGATTATATTTCTTTGCAGCAGCCATAAATGCGTCTAGATTTGCATCATGGTCTTCTTTAGTTTTTCCGCAGATAGTGACGTCATCTAGATAAGCGAACGTGCCCTGGATGTTTTCTGTCTTTATCAACCAGTGAATTACTCTCTGAAATGCTGATACGCCGTTTGTTACGCCAAAGGGTATTCTTGTGAATTGATACAAATTGCCACAAGCTTCAAATGCAGTAAATGGACGTTCTTTAACTAGAATGGGAACTTGATGATAAGCACTTTTCAAATCGATCGCGCTGAAATAGTTGTATTTCGCAACCTTAGTTACGATTGAGTCTATGCTCGGAAGTGGATAAGCATCAAGATCTGTATAGCGGTTCACTGTACGAGAATAATCGATTACCATTCGCTTTCTATGATTTTCAGTTTAAGTTACAAGTACTTGTGCCCTCCAGGGAGATCTACTTGGTTCAATAACTCCGTCGTTTAGAAGACTGTTTATTTCAGATTCGATGTAAGTCTCATCCGTTTCTGAATAACGGCGGGATGGCACCGCGATAGGTTTGATTGTAGATGAGATATTCGAGAAAAGTGATACTGGAGGTATAGTGGCAGCCATCACGTTACAAACGAGCGGTTCTAGGGAGCCACCAAACTTTATCTCGATAGAGGAGTGACCACTCAGTATGTCATGCCCTAAAATTAGGTCCGCACAGAGATTGTTGATAATGTGTAGCTTGACTCCTTTATGAACGTGACGTCCCACTGTAATAGTTACTGTGCAGGCTCCAGTGACGTATGATACGTGATTTAACGACGCAAGAGTTATGGCTTGCCGGCAAGGTTGCTTCTTTAAGCGAAGTAATTGGAAGAAATCGTTGTTAATGAAACTAATTGAGCTGCCTGTATCCACGAGAGCATCGGCTTTAGTATTATTAACTGTAACAGCGACAGTCGCTTTCTGAAGGCCTGAGGGTGAAGCGGCCGAAATTCCGGCAGATTTTTGTATACTTTCAGGCTCTGTGGTGGTTATCGCATTAACAGTTGTCCGATTGCTTCTACAAACACTCGCAAAATGTCCTCTTTTTGAGCAGCATTGACATACAGTATCTACTGCTGGACATTCTCGCCTGGGGTGTATTTTCCCACCACAAAAGTAACACTTTCTCTTCCGATTAGTAAATGGAGCTGTAGCCAAGTTTGTATCAGTTTTATTCGTATTTTCCGAGTTTGGGCCAGATCCTTCGTTATTGTTAACTGCATTCAAAGTGTAATTGGTAGAGCCAGCGTAGCCTTGCGAGTTGTTCTCTGCCATTTCAAGTGAAAGAGCTTGGTTGTAAGCTTGATCCAGGTTAAGCGACAAGTTTTCAAGAAGCCTCTGTCTTAATTTCTGGGAAGACATTCCACTTATAAACGCATCTCTTATGCAATCATTCTTATTTTGTTCAGCATTGACATCCTTGAATTGGCAGTCTTTAGCTAGCAATCTGAGTTCTCGGATATAATTATCTACGCTCTCTCCAGGTTGTTGTCGTCTAGATGCAAGGACATGGCGTGCATAAACCTCGTTCTTTGGCTTAATGTAAATTGAGTCTAGAATTGCCATTGCCGATTCGTAGGTAGTGCAGTCCTGAACGTAAGAAAATACCTCAGGTGCGATGTGATTCATCAGGAGTATAAGTTTGGTCTCTTGCGACTTGTCTGTCTCGGCAGCGAGAAAATTCTTATTTATTTATTTATTTATTCTTTATACACGATTTTTATGTACAGGCGAACTTAATGCCATGCGGCATTCTCTACCAGTCAACCTTCGGTTATACATATAGGATTAGGCGGTGCATTGTTGAGGAATGTTAATCTAAAAATACTACCTACTACTACTAATAGTATGAATAATTACATACATAAGATGATACACATATTACACACACGATACATACGATTATATACCGACTATATATGGTTACCATAATATAACATATATAACAAATTCTATATTACCACACATACATTAAATATGAATGGCTTTACTTATATACTTATACGTACCTACATAGATATGCATAGAATAAATACCTACCTTGAATAAATAAATATTCTTACCTACAAACAACGTGATGAATAGAAGTTAATTAATAAGAAAAAAGAAATTCAATTTGAGTCTAGTAGATGCTGTCGGACCTGTCTTTTAAATTGGTATTTGTTTGGTGCCTTCCTGATATCTTCAGGAAGACTGTTCCATAGCCGGGCCGCCTGGACAGTGAAAGAAGAAGAAAAGAATTGAGTGCGGTGAACAGGAAAGGCGAGTTGAAGATTGTTAGAAGAACGAAGGGTTTTGTGATGAGAAGAACCGAGGAAATGAAACATACTTTTGAGATAGGAAGGTGAAAGAGGATCATGTAGAACAGAAAATAGAACGCAAAGAATACGATAATTCCTTCGTTGCCTGATGGAAAGCCATTTCCCTCTCCCCCCGGACCTCTGAGGCATTCAGACGTGTTTTCGGCTAATTCTTGCTCGATTTTTATTCAATTTACTTGTTAAAATTAATATTTTAAATTCTAAAAATTGCAACTAAAAAAATAGGATCACAGAAACATTGAAGAAGTAAACTCAGTGCAGTGTGTGAGCGGTGGAGCACCGTGTCGAGTTTGTGGCCGCGTATACATAGATAAAGTGAGTTGACTGAGATAGCTATTCATTTGATATCAAATTGGATAAAAAGAGACGACTTTAATATACGCAAACAAGGCCTATTGTTAGCCTTAGAGGTCTCATTAAAGTGGCCGATCCGGTTTTTGTATGAAATCGTCGATCGCTGACCAGCGAGCTGACCTGTGGCCCGCACTGCATAGGTGAAATTCATATAAACTTTATTGACTTCAAATCTGAGAGGAGCGAGTACCTGCTGGCAGTCGCTGCGGCCCTGGTACTGCCCGGATAACTGTGGACCGGGAGACAGAGCGCTCAAAAGTAGCCCCAAAGTTCGTGTTTCCGGTGACGATATCATGCCTCTCCGCCGCTCTCCACCTACTGGCAACGTAAGAATGCAACAGCAGCACTCCTTCTCCGAGGGTGATCTAGATGTTTCGGACGGATTCGCTAACATTACACTGAGAAAAAAGAACATGGATGACGCCTTGAATAATAAGATGGATTCTTTTATGGCTAAAATAACAGCGATGTTTAATGACGTGAAAGCTCAACAGGACACCATTATTGAACAAAATACTGAGATACGAAAATCTGTGGAGTTTATTTCTCAAAAATATGACGAAGTTTTGATTAAATTCGAAAATTTGGAACAGGAAAATAATAACCACGTAAAACGTATTCTCTCATTGGAACAGCAGCTCGAGCTTATGCAGAGAAACTCAAATTCTGCAAAAGTTGAAATACGTAACATCCCCAAACCAAAATCTGAGTTCGAGTCTAAACAAACTTTAATTGAATACGTTAAAAAAATTGGATCCGTCATTAATCAACCCTATCAGAATACGGACATTCGTGACATATATCGCACGAGAACCAAAAAAGAGTCAAGCTCAAGCCCCGCTATCATTGTTGAGTTTACGTCCACATTTTTGAAGGAAGACACGATGAGGTGTGTGCGTTTATATAATAAGACAAACAGGGAGAAAAGGCTTAGCACTGCCCACCTGCAATTGGAAGGCGCCTCTCAACCAATCTACGTCGGCGAATGTTTGACGGCCAGGGCAAAGCGACTTCATTACCTGGCTCGCGACTTTGCCAAGTCTCATGGGTATGCTGGCTGCTGGACATCGTATGGTAAAATTTACTTACGTAAAACTGATGGTGTGCCGCCCGTCCACGTTGACGATGAGGAGCTTTTGTTGAAATTGAAATGACTAAGTTTGGCGGCCTTTGTTCTGGCCTTATATGTTAAAATGCATTGTCCTACTACTAAGTACACAAACACACTCCCTGAAACAAACATAACTACACGTACCACAAACCCCAAATACCTACAAACACTAAACCCACTGTCATACTATAGCCCCAAAAATTCGAATTATTATGATAACTTGTTGCGAGTCCACCTCTTTTCTGTTCTTTATATTCCATTTGCATTTTGTCCAACTTTGTATTTGTCTTACTGGTATCTATACAGTAAAATTTAATTGCATACGTCAAATAGACGAGGAGATTGACCAAATCACTGTAGCGGAAGCTTCCTACTGTGACGTTGAGGACTGCCTATCATTGCTGCCTAAAACCAGTAAGTCTTGTTTAAAAGTAATGTCACAAAATATTAGGAGCATTAAATGCAACGTGCCTAATCTTCATACACTGTTGACAAGAACTGCTGTTACTTGGGACATTATAGTCTTAACGGAGTGCTGGCTCCCTAGTTGTCCAACGGTACCCCCTATTGAAGGATACAACTCATTCTCAACCTCTAAAAATAATACGCAAAATGAGGGTGTCGTGGTGTATACCAGTTTAGACCAAGCTGTAAAGGTGGAGGAACCGGATATAGCGGATGCTAACTGTCTACTCCTTAAGATAAGCAATGATACTATTATTTTAGCAATATATCGCCCCTATGGCTACAAAAATACTACTCCTTTCATTAACTCACTAAACGACTTCCTCCTCAATTGTAAGGCTTACAAGAATATTGCAATCATAGGAGATATTAATATTGACATCATTGAAAACAATAATGATTCCAACTCCTCAACTTATTTGAACCTCTTAGCATCACATGGCATGCTACCGGCATTTTCGTTGCCCACCCATGGCCGAACCTGCCTCGATCATGTCATTTTAAAAACAAATCGCTCAGCGCACTGCTATGTAATGCATTCATCCGTAACTGACCACGACAGTGTTATTATGTACCTAAATCATAACTTAACGAAAAAATCACAATCTTCAAAAGTTGTAAAGCGCATCAATTATGATCAGCTAGATATAGAAATGCAAAACTATGATTTCAGTCCAGTTTTTGAATTTAGTGATGTTAACTTAGCTGCTTCTTTTTTAATTTCTGCTTGCAAACAAATTATCGATGCAAACACTGAACATAGAAAAACCCCTATACGCCGACAAATCAAAAAGCCCTGGATAACACCTGGACTACTGAGATGTATGAGAAATAGGGACAATTTACATAAAAAAGTTAAGAAAGATCCTAATAATGAAATTCTTAAAGTAACCTACAAACGCTACAGAAATTATTGCAACTTAATTCTAAAAAAAGTTAAAAATGAATTTGAAAGAGGTGAGATTTTGAAGGCGGGATCCAACAATAAAAAACTTTGGGAAGTCATAAAAGATATTACCTATACCATGAAGCGAAAGGAATCTACTACTGAACTCATAAATAAAAATGATCCACTACAATCAGTAAACAGGGTAAACGAATTCTTTGTAAACGTTGGGCGCTCATTAGCTGAAAAGATCACGATGCCAGTTACAACGCCAGTCTTTTCACCCATGCCCACAACGCCGCCTCAATCAATGGTCATGCTACACACTGATGAAGCTGAAATTGACTCACTGATTAGTAATCTCAGAACAAATTGTGCTACTGGTACTGACGAGATATCAGCTTACTTCCTGAAGAAATTCAGGGACCAGCTGATAGCTCCGATTACACATATTTGTAATCTTTCGCTCTCGTCTGGTGTCTTCCCAGACGCATTCAAAAAAGCCCAAATTATTCCTATCTTCAAAGGTGGGGACAGACACTGTGTCAATAACTATAGACCCATCTCGATACTTCCAACTTTGTCAAAAATTCTTGAACGCATTATGAACAAAAGACTTGTTAATTTCCTCGAAAAAAATAATATCCTCTCCTCATCTCAGTTTGGTTTCCGCTCAGGGAAAAATACTGCAGATGCAGTTCACGAACTCACAGACTACATAGTTACCAGCCTTGACAATAAATTGAAGCCAATTGCTATTTTTCTAGATTTGGCTAAAGCCTTTGACACAGTTTCTGTCCCCATCCTAATTGGTAAGCTTGAAAGCATTGGTGTTCGAGGCACTCAACTAAAGCTATTTAAAAATTACCTCACAAATAGGTCACAGCGTGTCAAAATAGATAATCTAGTGAGTTCTGAATTGCCGATCAGCTATGGTGTCCCACAAGGGAGTATACTGGGCCCTACTTTATTTTTAATCTATATAAACGGCTTATGCCAAATGAAACTTTCTGAGGGAAAGATTTTAACATTCGCCGACGACACAGTCCTTCTCTTCAGAAGCGAAACCTGGGAAAAAACGTATCTACTGGCACAAAAGGGATTTGATATAGTTACAAAATGGCTAAGCATGAATGCCCTTACCCTGAATACCAAAAAAACTAAGGTTATTGATTTTACCATTAAAAACTATGAACCCGTGCCGTCTTTATTTTCTGTTGTTGCTCATGCTTGTTCACCCCAGGATTTTAATTATAATTGCACATGTCCTAAAATCGAGCGCACAAATACTATTAAATACCTGGGTGTTGAAATTGATCACAACCTTAGTTTTCAACAACATATTAATGTCCTAACTGCTAGAATCCGTAAACTAATATATGTCTTCAAAAACCTACGCTCGGTTGCAGATTCAAAAATTATCAAACAAGTATATTTTGCTCTGTGCCAGTCGGTACTAATGTACTGTATTGATTCATGGGGAGGAGCCCCTAAAACTCACATGTTGAAACTTGAACGTGCCCAGAGAGCGGTCTTGAAAGTTGGTGGTTTCTTACCTTTCCTTTTTCCAACTTCTGAGCTTTACAAAAAATATGAAGTACTAACAGTTCGGCAATTATTCATCCTAAGCGTGATCACAAAAAAACATTCGCTTCTTAATTACGATCCCGATAGTTTTAAAGACAAGCGTAGAAAAGCTACGGTTTGTTCTCCGATTCGATTTAACACGAGATTCTCTCACAGATTCTTCTGCTTTTTGGGTCCCTACCTATATAACCTAATTAATAATAAAATATCTATTTACGATCACACAAAAAATGTTTGTAAAAAACATATCACCCGATGGCTTTTAAGCCTAGATTATAACAACACTGAAAATCTGTTATCAGTCATCTTTTAAAAAAAAAAAATTACAAGTTTTTCGGGCTCACATACGTGTATTCACATACGCACTCACCTTCACACACACACACACACACACACACACACACACACACACACACACACACTTACACCTACACACATCATCACATACACGCACACACACCCTCTCAAACCATGACCATCACCGCTCACATACAAAAAAGTAGTACCTAATACCTGCTTGTAGTACCAAATACTTTTTTCCCCCTAACAAGGGGAGGGCCTGGTGATCTGTAACACAGGTATACACCTAGCTCAGACACCAGACTCTCGCATCTTAGAACCTGTCAGCCACTAACTCTGAAAACATTGTTTTTATACCTAAGTTAAGTAATGTCTTTGATGTGAGATAAATAAATAAATAAAGATTTATTTTATTTTTATTATTATTATTATATTTCAGTTGGGTCCGATATGAGGAAACATGGTCGTATTTACGGAGACCGAAGATGAACCGAATACAGTTATTCAGTAGACGTTCCAGCTTACCGAGAAGTTCCTCTGTCAAGTCAAGGTAGCATACGTCCGCGTAATCTAGTATTGGTAGTACAAGTGCTTGAACCAACATGAGCTTCGTCTTGAGAGGGAGGAAAAATTTGAAGCAATAGAGAGAGCGCAGAGCATTCACGACTTTACGGCTCACCTCGGCCACCTGCACCTTCCAAGACAAAGCCTGGTCGATGTACAAGCCAAGGTCCTTCACACTTTGGCAAAAAGGTACCCCAATGTCGTTGTAGATTACCGGGACAACTGTGGAAACATCTAACTTCGACAGCAGCCTTGAATTCCCAACAATGATTGCCTGGCATTTGGCTGGATTGACAGCGACTCCGAATCTGCTAGACCAGTCGCGAATGCTTTCTAGGTCAGAATTCAAGCGTGCAACGGCCTCGGCCACATTGTCAACATTAGATTGGGCATACAGCTGGAGATCGTCGGCATACAGGTGGTGCGCGCAGGTAAGTCTATTAGTGATAATATTTATAAAAACAGAAAACATCAAAGGAGATAAAATACCCCCCTGCGGCACACCTGTAGCCAAGTCACACCAATCTGAGGACAGCTGTCCCAACCGTACAGACTGCTGTCGGCCACGCAGATATTCACCAAACCAGTCCAATGCCGAGGACGAGATTTTGAGGTACGAGAGGATGGAGAGGAGAATGTCGTGGTCTACGGTGTTGAAGGCATTGGAAAAATCGACAAGTGCCAAAACCGTGACCCTTGTATTATCCATACCTTCCCTGATGTCAACTGTCACCTTAAGAAGGGCAGATGTAGTGCTATGCCCGGGTCGAAACCCGGACTGGAATGGGCTCAGTAAGGCATTCTTGTGCAGAAAGGTCGTCAATTGACGGTGTACACATGCCTCCAACACCTTAGACAGGAAAGGAAGAATTGAAATGGGACGATAGTGGCTGGGCAATGATGGATTAGTGATCTTGGGAAGTGGACGGACAAAGGCCTTTCGCCAGATGGTTGGATATTGACTGGAGTCGAGCGAGAAATTGATGACATGAGTGATAGCAGGCAAGATGTTTTCCAAAATGTTAACAATCATATTTCGACTCACGTCGTCAATTCCTACTGCCTTGGATTTAATGGAGAGGACAACCTTTCTAACCTCGCCCTGGCTGACCGGCGCAAACTCAAAAGCCTCAATATCGGGCGAAGACATTCCAGCAATTTCGGCAATCGTGTCCGATTTGATCATAGGATCGAGAGGAGATGAGGATGAGAAGTGACGATTAATGTCATCCAACCCTATTGAAGGGCCTGGCTCTTGCCCAATGGGCTTACCTAATCCCACCGTTTTAAGGAACTTCCACACATCAGCAGACGGCAAATTACCAATGCACTCATGGAAATGGCGGCGTTTGGCCGCTCGCACCGTCTGATTGCACTGGTTCCTAAGCTTCTTAAAGCACAACCAGTTCTCATCTGTGCGATTATCTCTAAATTTACGAAATGCTCGGTCCCGGCGCGACATAGCCTTCCGCACTTCCACTGTCATCCAAGGAGCTGGTGGCCTCCTCACTTTCACCTTACGCACCGGCGCGTGCACATCATATAGTTGCAATATAGTGTCATTGATAAAGGCCACCTTGTCATCGACCGTGTTCATGGCAGCTAATGGCGAGAAGTCGATCTTAGAGGCATCACTTAGCAAACCGTCCATATTTATCTTCGCAAAGCTCCTCATGTATACGACAGCGGGTTTCAGTTTGGGAGTTCTGATCTTATACGAGGCAAATATGAGGTCGTGATGGGAGAAACCTGGCGCAGGGAATTGGCCATGTGAAACGACGAGGTCAGAAGAGGAAGTCAGTATCACATCAATCCAGGTATCACTTGTATCGATGTTATGGTGAGTAGGGTTAAGTGGAAGGATGGTAAGACTGACCGACCCAACGATCGAGCGTAACCTTTGCGCACGAACCAAGTTTCTTGCTCCTGGGAGTAAGTCTGTGTTAAAGTCGCCCATAATCAGTTGATGTGCGTAATCGGATGCGAGGGTGTCAAGAACACGTTCCAAGTCAGAGAAATAATCAGTTGATGGCGGGCAGTAGACAACACCAAGCAGAGCCTTAGCACCACTCAGGTCGAGTTCAAGGAACAGGTACTCGGCCGAGGCTGAGTAACTCGATGGGGACTTCGCAACTATTTTGTAAGAAATATTACTGCGCAGGTATATGGCTACCCCGCCCCAGCCCTTCCCAGTGCGGTCATTACGAACCAAAACGAAGCCAGGTAAAGAATACAAAGTCGACGCCATGGTGGGTTTTAACAGTGTTTCCGAAATAAGAACCGCATGTATACTATCGGAGGAAAATGTTTCCAGTAGGTCCGTGTAATGACCAGCAACACTCTGCGCATTTATATGACATACATTTAGGCACTGTGAGTACGGCTGAAATGCCCCGTGTACAAGACTACCAGGTGTATCCTCATCATCGGCACAGGACAAAAAGGAATCTACTGAGTTTACAGAATAAAAAGAGTCATCACTATCTGACATTATTTGTAAGTAGGTGTTAATATATAATATTTAATTACTAAGATATAATAAATTTATAAATAAATAATAATATATTAAACTATAAAATATACTATTTTTAATAAATTACTGTAGATCGAACCACACTATTGAGTAGGTGAGGCCTACTCTAATTTGCTTTTCGTACCAACCTTCCAGCTGACTGTTCACATGAAAATTATTCTTATACCAGTAAATTACACAAAGACATCACCCTTCTTCCTTCGGTAGTTGGGTGATAACAATAAATTATAATAAAAATAGAACATAAACATACCCACATCTCCACAATATATTTTAAAGAAAAATTATTTTAAAGTTTCGGAACGCAACTTACAGAAAAAAAAAATATATATATATATCATCGTCATCTGTCTGTCACTGTCAGTCAACGCGTCGATACTGAATCGTTCAGGTCGGAGGAAGTTTCTGGTAGTGCTTACCGTCGTCGGTGTCGTCGAAGTAGGGGTAATTATTCCCGTAGATACATTACCGTCTATAGACATGTTTTAAATCATTTATGTTTATTAAATTGATATAGAGAAAGACAAACCTAGATTAATAGGTTTTAATAAACATAAAAATAGTACATAAGAGTTGACGTGGTAACGCTAGACAATGTAACCTGACAGCGTCATTCAATAGCTACCTAACTAATGGCTGTCTACACAAGGAGATTATTACCACAGAGATTAAACTAGATATATGGCTAACAGCAAAAGCTTTCGGTCATAAACATAACATTTTGAAAGTGTCAAAATTGAAGTTAAACTGTGAGGTATATGGCTAATAATCCCTAGTGAATGAGGATCTAGGAAACCGTTTTTGGAAACCCATTAAAGATATCGACCCAGATCCTGGCATATCAAGGGCTACAATTGTAAATCAAGACCGTTATATTCAAATATTAGCTCGCGGAAACCTGTATGCTAGGAAATTGGAAGGATCGTCTTCGAACCGCTACTCATTTGGAATCGAATATCGTGTTGCTCTGTGAAAGCCTAAGCATCTTGCCTCAGTGGCATTTTCAAGTATTCCATCGGTTTTTGTGGTCTTACTCAATACGCCTGAACCCAATGAGTAAGCGATCGAGATCCGAATCAAAAGTTATTTATCCCATCAAGTGAGGCGGGTCCAAAGCTCAGTCAAGACTGGAAGATCGATGTCCACGTCGGGGCAGCTATAAATAAACAGGGTTTCCAATGAAATATTTCACTTTTACAGATAGAGTTTGAGAAGAATATATCTATTGTGCTTTTTAGTTACATGGTAGATGACGTAACTGTACATTATTAGAAAAATTCTAGTACATTTGTACGTTTTTATTTGAGCAATACCGAAATTTCTCGTATTCAAATACATTAATGTACTTATTTGAATTGTACAAAAATTACTCTGTGTAATACTTAGTTTAACGTTGCGGAAAATTATAGCATGAATGTGGCACTGAAATACAGTAGGTAATATAGGAAAAATAATGTACTTACCTATGTATTTACCTATATAAATCTAACACAAAAAAATAGTCCCTGAAATCTCGACCAGGCTGATCCACGCCTCCGGCGACCTGAGGGCTGGCGCTTACCTCTCGCAAAGGCTTAGCCTGGCCATACAGAGAGGTAATGTAGCCAGCGTCCTCGGCACGATGCCCTGTGGAGGGGAGCTGCACGACGACGTGTACCTTTTATAATATTTTATTTACCCAATTGATTATTTTAATTTTAATTATTTTAAATTTTATGAATAAATATTATAATCTAACCCAGAAAAAAATATACAATACTGCTTTATAGTTTGTAAAAATTGTAGAAACCTAGGTATATATAATAATAGGTATATTTAGATGAGATTTTAAAATAGCCTCAGAAGTTATCAAGAAAATCATTACGGTATGAGGCCCCCTGTATATTTTCCCCTATTTTACCCTCTGGCATGTCTCTAGTCCAGAATTTTAGTAAGCCATTTCAATACTAAAATGACAATTTAAGAATTAAATGACTCAAATAATGGGTCAAGAACTACCTAGGGTTTGAGGTTATCCACTCTTACATCGTAAACCGCGAAATTCTCCAAACACCTCGACACACTGAAAAGGGTTTTGCCCTGGAGCTAGGGGTGTCGGGTGGCCCCAGAAAAAACCGGACCCACTGGGGCTAACGCAAAATAAATTGCTCTGCCACGGGCCCGCCGGGTTTTACGAGCCAGAACCTGGCTCTACCTAATGTGGAATGGTGTTTAACACCAAAAAAAAACTTGGTTTTGCGTCGGAATACATTTTTGAAAGCAAAAACGAATTTTGTTAGACGAAAAAGGTGTAGTAAAAAAAATTAGAATCTTCTATGCTCCATATTTTATTACAAACTAAACTATTGTTTGTTCGTTTAAACAATTAAACAAAATGATGTGGTAACCAAGATTTGCCCAAGTAAAGTTTCTTCAAGATACTCAAAATGGAGGAGTTTAAAAGCATTTGTTAAATATAACGAAAAAATAGTCATTACCCTTCTCTCGCTGGCAGTTGGTTAAAAAGTAATTTTCATGAGCGTGTGAAACGATGCGGGAACTGCTAGTAATTAATAATAAATATTACTTTATAGGCCAGTCATTCTGGCGAGCGTTTGTATGGAGACCCCAACAATAACTCCTCTATCGATGAAACTTTTTTGTATACTTAATAGCATATTTATAAGAACAATTGTCAGAGAAGCCAATAATATTTCGAGGCGGAAGTTACTTATTTTAATTGAAATTCAACATTATACCGTATCTTTTTCTGGAACAATGTTATGGTCATAATTATTTTTCTATAAATTGTATTTTATTAGTGTGCTTCTGTACATTCATAAGTAAAACTATTTTTTAATTCGAAAGTGTAGGTATTTTAACAAAATGTCTTTTTTGGCCGTAGTTTCCATAGGATAATTGCTCCGCCGGGTTTCTGTTTTTAATATGCCTTCAAATTATTATTTCTAGTATAAGTACGAAAATCCAACAAAAAAATCCAAATGAAACAATTCATTATACAGAATTTGTCTTTTAACTATCTCTGGAAAATTACTCTATCAGATATTTTTTACAATTGTAATGAGATACCCAAAAATAACCTGATTTCAAAGGATCCAACAAAATATCCAGGCGGAACACCATTATTTCGAAATACCTATCAAGCGCAGGCCAGCGCGGGGCCCGAGGCGGGCGAGGGGCGTCGAAAACCGGTCGCGCGGCGGGCGAGTTTCTTCAAGTAGGTTGGTAGGTACAGCTAACAGAAGATCAACACTTTGGATTAAATACCGTTCTTATTATCTGCGTCGTAAGAGTTGAAATCGTGCGAATGCGAGCGAGTATTACCATTGATCTGCTGTTGTCCGTACTATACGTATGTATGTATGTATGTAAGTAGGTAGGTTGATCTAAACATCGCAATTTAATTATTATTATCGTCATCGTTTCGAAACATACGTACGCAGTAAATGTTATATGCGCATTGCCCTGTATAAGTTAAGTATATAGAGTGTGTTTTCTTCGCGACACGGGGTCTAGGATAAACTAACCCAGAGATTCCTTTAGAGTGTCTTTAACTTAATTGGGCGCTTAGTGTTTTTTATGTTACTTCCAGCTTTAAGAAACGCCCCTGTTGTGAATCTGTACTAGATTATTTGCAATTTTGTCGAAATCTAGATGGAGCGTTCATGTCTCACGCTGGTGCATGAGATAGTGTTTGATATTTTCGCCACGCCAAACAGCGGACGTATTGGTCGAGTGGCTGGAGCGGTCGCCTCCCGTGCACGCGGTTCCGGGTTCGATCCTTAGCTAAATATATATTTTTATTTGTTTCGTGTTTTTTTTGTATTTTATTTTAATTGTGTTTCGAATTTGGTTAGTATTTTATCAAACATTTTGTTGTAATTATCTTTGAATTTTATTTGAGCATAAACTCTGAACTCATTAATACCGAAGTAGGTGTATTAGGAGAGCTGGGAATCTATCTGTACTAGTTACTTGCAATTTTGTCGAAATCTAGACGGAGCTGTCCGTTCATGTCTCACGCTGGTGCATGAGATATGCTTGGTAATTTCGCCGCGCTAAACAGCGAACGAATTGGTCTAGTGGCTGGAGCGGTCGCCTCCCGTGCACGCGGTTCCGGGTTCGATCCTTAGCTAAATATTTTTTTGTTTTTTTTTGTTTCGTGTTTTATTTTGTATTTTATTTTAATTGTGTTTCGAATTTGGTTAGTATTTTATCAAACATTTTGTTGTAATTATCTTTGAATTTTATTTGAGCATAAACTCTGAACTCATTTATACCGAAGTAGGTGTATTAGGAGAGCTGGGAATCTGTCTGTACTAGATTACTTGCAATTTTGTCGAAATCTAGACGGAGCGTTCCGTTCATGTCTCACGCTGGTGCATGAGATATGCTTGGTAATTTCGCCGCGCTAAACAGCGAACGAATTGGTCTAGTGGCTGGAGCGGTCGCCTCCCGTGCACGCGGTTCCGGGTTCGATCCTTAGCTATTTTTTTTTGTTTTTGTTTATTTTTTGTTTTGTATTTTGTTTCGTGTTTTATTTTGTATTTTTAACCGACTTCTAAAAAAGGAGGAGGTTATCAATTCGTCGAATTGAAAAATTAATTGTGTTTGGAATTTGGTTAGTATATTAGGCAGATGACCCTCACTTGTCGAATTTTGTGGTTGCAGTTGCGATGACATATTAGTAGGTGAATGTCTCACGCTCATCGTACAAGTGTAGAATTTAAATTTGCTTAGCTGTAGTCGTCAGTATGACGTAAGTAATAAGACCTATGCCGCACGCAAAGGTGGGTACCGATGTGCGAGCGAGTTGAAAAATAACAAGCTGTCTTTGTTACTCGAGGGGGTGAGGGGGGGTCCGATCGCATGCTGCACGGGGCGCGCAGTTCAGCTGAATCACTTATTGACTGATAATCTATTTTGATTCTAATGATATCACAATACAGTAGGGTTTTATATAACACGCACTCCAAACGAGATCCCACGGCGAAAAAAAAGTGTTACCATTATTTTGCCATTGTCCGTACTAACCTTGACATATGTTGTCGTACTTATGCGTTGATGATACGGGCTAGATTACAATAGTTTTGTGTTTGTTGGCGTAGGTACTATCGCCTCGGTCGAGCTTACTTAAATATTCCACGTAATAGGTACCTAGTAAGTACACATAAAAACACATCAAGTTGTAACACTTTGAACCACTCTAATCTATCTATCTATCTGCGTCGTAAGAGTTGAAATCGTACTGAAAGTGTTACTATTGATCTGCTTTTCTCCGTACTAACCTTGACATGTTGCGCTTATGCGCCGATGATAGGGGCTAGATTACAATGGTTTTGTGTATGTTGGCGTAGGTACTGTTGTGTTGGTCGAGCTTACTTAAAACATTCCAAAATCAGATCAAGTGTAATACTTTGAACCGTTCTTATTATCTGCGTCGTAAGAGTTGAAATCATACTGCAAGTGTTACCATTTGTTTTGCTATGTCCGTACTAACCTTGAAATGTTGTCGTACTTATGCGCCGATGATACGGGTTAGATTAGAATGGTTTTGTGTATGTTGGCGTAGGTCGGTCGAGCTTTCACCACTCGGTAACGAGTTAACCTAAAATAAACCTTATTCGTATAACTGTAGGTAGAGTACATAATCCTATCTCCAAAATATTTGTTCAACTTCCAGTCCACGTTACCGATGCGATAGATATTTTCTACTTGTATAGGAATAAGGTTTATTATAAATTGACTTTGACTTTGAAAAACAGTTCGACTACGATCGTAAGTATGTTCATAATGATAAGAAAAATCGAACTTAGCATTTTTCTCAACTCTAATTTTTCGTCGATTTCTAGAAAACGCTTGTCCGCATTGATCTTTACTGGACTTTGGTAAAGAGTTAATCTACAATTAACCTTATTTGTATATGTGTAGACAACAGAATCCCATCTCCAAATATCTCCTCCGCTCCGTCCAATTTCTCGTCCGCGTTCCCGCTGTTCTGTACGTGTAATAGGAATAAGGTTGTTAATCGCCCGCAGTAGCGATCCGCGGGCAGTGGCGCATGCACCGCCGCGTTGATTAGAAATATTAGAATACAACTCTATTTGATACTTATATGCTTCGCCTGCATTTTTTATTGGAAAACTTGAAAAGCAGTTTTAATAAGATAGTCTGTTCATAATGACAAGAAAAATCGGGCTGAGCATTTTTGGAAACCCCCATTTTTCGTCAATTTCTGGATAACGCTTTTCGGTCTGGATTTTTTATTGGATATTCATAACTACTTTCGAAAGTAATATTTTAAATACATAATTAAATAGAAATTGGAGTGAGTAATTATCCCTTGGAAATTACGGCAAAAAAACACATTTTATTAAAATATATATATTTCCATATGGAAATATGGTTGGATATTCTGTCAACACATGCCTATAGGTAACTAGAACTTGTAAAAAAAGAATTTTGGATAGAGCAATTTTTCTGTAATTGATACCACGTAATTTAAGTTTGACCTTGAAAATACCTAACTTCCGTTTCTACAAATTATTGGATTCTATGTCAATTCCAATCTACATATGGTACTCTATCACTGTGCCAAATTTCATAGATAGAGGAGTTACTGCTAGGGTCAACTCCTTTAATGACTGGCCTATTATCGAATCCGTCAATTTATACCAAGCGTTTAAACAAATACAATCTTTATCACAATGAAATAAGCTAAAATTAGTCAACCGCTTCAGTCGCTCTCCGCGGCCTACACTTACGTCCTTTTACGAATAAAAGAAATAAACAAAAAAGCCGCTCTTCCCTCAGAAGCTAGTTGCATCCATCTTCAAAGAACCAGTTTACCCAGTCAGGTCCTGATGTTCATATAATTGATTCGACTAACGCATCCAATTCATTTTTTACCTTACCACTATAATTTCACGATGGATTTTTAAATGAGTCTCTGACGCGTCCGGCTGTGGATGCCTTTGTAATTATTGGTACAAAATAAAAAGGTAATTTAGTTTCCCATAATAATACGGTATTGACTTTGATGCAGTGTTTAGTTCATGAGGCAGCCGACATTTTTGAGAAATCTAGGTAGTTTCGTTATACTTATACATATTTATAACAGTTCTAGTATTTGTCAAAATTACGCAAGGTTTTATTGAAGAAGAAAAATCACAATGCGTCCGAATTTTAAGCGAACAAAGACGTAATTGTTAGGGACGTCGCGGATACATTAGACTCTAATGATTACAGAGCTTCAAACATCGACAGATCCATTATTTTAAAAACAAACAAGACAATTTTTGCACCACTTCGTTAGCAGCAATAGAAAATGCCACAGATGTTTTGAAGCTGTAATCATTTCCGTTCGATTACTTGGAAATAATCACTGGCAAAGGAATAAAATTAAGACAGTAGCACAAAAGATGTAGACTTTGAGATTTGAAACACAAAGGAGTCAGAAGCAAGAGCCTAAGGAAATTGCTTTTGTTCCGTTATTTTCCTAAAATAGAGTATTTTTTCAAGACTAGCTGACCCTTTTTAGTCGAGATTTTTCGGTTTACTAATTAGTTACGGCATATAACTAATGTAAATGTACGAATTTCTCCAGAGTATACTCTCGCCTGTTCGAATATTTCTTATGAACTATGCCGATACTACTAGGATTTTTAACGGCATCTTCAAAAAAGCCTTGCTTGCATGGGTTCTTCAAAAACTTTAGGGAAAATGGAAAAATACACCCTCCCTTATTATGACATTATGATACCGAGTAAGTATATGAATAGATTCAGATGGAAACCAACTTCGAGGAACCCTGCTTCTGCTTACCCGAGTTTGTAATAGGTATAGGTACTACATACACTAGTAACTGACTTGTGGTGTACTCGTAGATACCTACCTAGGCTAGGTAGTATTTTTGTGTAGAAAAAATGTATATTAAGTATTGCCAATTTTCTCTTCCTTTAATCACCTCTTAATATAATTAATTTATTACATACATCTATCTAACGTGGTACTCACTTACATGGCTGTATAGTAAATAGCACGTACATCAACGGTAAAACTTGCACTACGATTTCAACTCTTGTGGCACATCCAATAATAACGTACAAAGTCCAAATAGGTGCGCTCGACTGTACTATTACAATTTAATTATAGGGTGGTCAGTAATCTTGGTTATGGTTCCACCGATCTAAATACCACGGTTTGGGTTACCAATTAAGTTTGTATTGGGTCGAGGCGTCTTGGATGATATTTAGAAAAAAAATATTACCTGAGTCGATTTTATCTATGATAAGGACGTGTGTTCAGGAATTATTATTATATAAATAAATTAAATAGTTTCTCATAAACCCTTGATATAAAATAACTGGGTAATCGTATAAGTCAGTGCCACAGAATATATATGAGTAATAGTAATAGGATAGAGTCGGTGCTTAGATAAACTGCGAAAAAATCAGAGGGCAATTTACTGAACACATCCGAATAAGATTTGCTGTAAATATTAGTCGTTATAATTATCTGTTAAAATAGCAAAATATATTAAAAAAAAATTAGTAAGTTACGTTAGGTTACATACATGGTACCTAATAGGTACTATGCTAGGTTATATGTAAAGACTAACAGTTCCCTAATTGCGTGAACTACGGAACTCGTTAACTAATTAACTAACTTAAGTTAACACTTAGCGGTTAAACTGACAGTAACCTTCACCTCAGTCAAAACTTTGCTATTACAAGTTTGACCGACAATTTTGACATATGGAATGAAGAAATTCATACGATATGAGAGGTAGACCAACTCCGTCTATTATTTAAAGATATGGGTTGTCATGGGATCTTGGCGTATTATAGGTACAGTTACACTATGAATTTCATTCCTTCATCCAGGTGAAATAGGATAGGAACTGAGTCTACAATTTCTATTAGCATACGTCATTTGTAGCCTAACATTCTAATTAGTAATGGTAGACGCCTATTACTGCCACGACCTCACCAAAACCTGCGAGGGACGTTACGAGGGTCCCGAAATTAGTTAATTAACTAGTTTGCTTTGTCCAACCCTCTGCATAGAGTAGCCAAAACGTCTCAGACATTGACTAGGTACCTATACATCTAAGTATACGTAAGAGTTTTAGGATCTTTTTACTGACTTCTTAGTGTAACAGAGCTCGGCAGAGCGATGGTGGCTCAGAGGATGGTGGAGTCGCTATTTGGACTTTGCTTGACTCCCAAGTCAGCCAAGTTACCAATGAGTTTTACTTTCTTTTAGGTTGTTCTATAAAAGGCGACAGAAAATATCGGGAGGAAACCTGAACTAAAAAGATACTCAATAAAATCTAGCTATCAATGAGCTGCTCCGACAGACTATGAATCATTAGGGGTACTCCTGGAATCACTAGAGGTACTTTGAGCTCATAATTGCCTCATATTTTCTTATTTGAAATTTCGCGCAATGGGTACTAATTTTTCAATCGTATTCCGAGTCTGTCCAGTTACTGTCTGATCGCAATTAAGTTATTAGTGACACCGTGGTTGTGGAGATACGGAGTGGACTGGCTATGTAGACAATGAGTTGGCCAACTAACAAAATTACGTTAGCTACATATAAATAAAATAATGTAGCAACGTTTCAACCGCAAACCCACTCAGCATTTCTAGTACTAACGCAAAATTTAAATTCAATTTAGACTGTTCCACGCTTTCTGAATACCTAACTTTGTTTCAGTTCAGCGTGACCCTGAAAGCGCGGGTGCGTGAGACCGGTAGCGAAAGGTCTAGATTCCCAGGGAAATTAGAGGGTTTAGACCGGTTTTAGGCGGATTAGGCCGGTAATTCCACAGGGTATGCCATCCGAGATTTATGGACTATAATAGCTGTGGCTGGCATTACAATTGTAATGAAGTTGTGGCCGCTTAAACTTAAATAGTCGAAAGGTCATTGTGAATATGTCCAAAATGTACTTACCCCTTCTGGAAACTAGTTACTTATTTACTGGAGCATACTTTATGAACACTTGGAATTAAAGACCTCATAAATTTCATATCTCAATAAGCTTTTGTTTGTGATGTCTATTCTAGTAATCGATTCATGGCAACGAATATTGATCGAACAGGTCTTGTTCTGCACTGAAACCCGCGAGGGGAAAATCGGTGCGGGGCTGGCATCTTTTCGATTCGTGTGCCAAGATATATTTCGTGTAACAGAGACTGAGTAAGTAAATGAATAATAAGGGCAACTTAATCGCACCTTACAAACTTTGAGGAGATAAATAAGGAAGAAAGTTTGTTCTGTGACTTTGTTTAGTATATTTTAACAACGCAAATCAGGATTAGACATCTTCACACGCCGACGATTTTAATTCCAGTCTGAAGCGATAAATTTTACAAATTTTAATCCGTTTATCGTGCGCACCCGTTCCCTTTGTTGGTCACTAAGGGTTCAAACCGTTTGGGATTAAATCTGAAAGGGCCTAATGTTTTAGGGATTTGCACGCTTCACTGGGGGATGCTGAGACCTGAAGGTATTGCGAGCTTGATTGTATATAGGTATAACATATGGAAAATATGATCACAGATATATACTGGAATTGCCGTGTTTAGTTGAGGATATAAGTTTAAAACGAGGTCATGAGGTCCTGGGAGGTGAAGCACATAGGTACCTCCTGAGATGGACCTCTGGAAGTGCTAGTGTATGTGTTCGAAGGAGATCCCGGAACCGTCCAATGGAGGTTGGCCATCGAGGCGGTTTAATGGAAAAAAATCCCACCTAACCCATTCTCTCGCCCATGAAGCCGGGTATTTTTCGAAGACGTCGATCTATGTTCATCAATATGACAAACAGCACTAGGCAATGGTTACTACAGATAGCAGCCTATCAACGATTGATGCAGCAACGCTACTAAGAGAAAGGGGCACGAAGGCGGCTTAGAATATTATCTATGGGTGACTTGCAATAAAATATAACTCCAGGGTCGTCTTTTATTGCAAGTGGGCATAAGTCATATTACGTGCCAACCGTTGCTAAAAAACTTATACTTGGTGCATGGATCATTATGATAGAAGATATGGACAGTTGAAAATCATTATGTAGAGGTTTATTTGAATATATTCGTTATCGAGAAGACTTATAGACAGTACCTAACTGCACTTGAAATGGGAGCAGGTGACATGACAACCATAAAATAGACTCGCGAACGACTGAAATATATAAGAAACTTTGTCTGGATGCAAGGCAGACGAGTTATTCTTAGATTGCAGATTGTCGAGCGACGCGACAACTTCCAACTTTGTACTTGAGTGTTGTCACTGTAAAGACGACACTAGTTTTACAATTAATTGGAAGAATATAGTTTTACCAAGTAATTATGTGGGAGATTCAGCTGGCAAAGCGGAGGTTGACCTATTCGTGACTCCATCCATGACATAATTATATCGTCATCATCTGGACATGCCCAAATTTAATGAAGCGAAATAAAAATAGTATCAATTAAAAAGAGCATAAAATACGGAGAGAGAGAGACTGCTCGTCAAAGTCAATCATAATTAAGTAGAGTACTTCATTTCACATTTAAGCTGATTGTTTACGATATCAAAATAAGTCTAAAATAAATAAAATAAATTCTCATCAAAGAATTGTACATTATTTATGTAATGTATAAACGTAATATGTATGTAATAACAAAATATAATGGCGGAAGTTACGATTCGTACTCGTATCTGAAATATATTCGACATAAAAACCGGTTTACATGCAATTATCTCATCAAGTTTGTCGTAAAACTGCTATAAACGTTTATTCAAATCGTCACGCACATGGATAATAAAGCTTTATTTACGATTACGATCCTATAAGGTAGGCACTAGTACATAATTAAAAACATAAGTATCTCCATTTCAATGTACAATTTATACAATTCAAATATTAATTCATGCTCCAACTTCAATAATCTAAGGTATGATAAAAAATAATAATAATATAATACCCCCAAAGAAAATATAGAAATATATAAGAAATATTTAAGTTTTTACTATGATGAAAACGAGAATGTTGTCAATATTACGTATGTGTCCACTTCGGTACCAATTTAATTATCATGTTCAGAGCATGATGGATTTCTAGAGATTTGATACTGGTTCTACTATCCGTAATGAAATTTCAATATTTGCTGATGGGAAGGCAACATTTCAAATAATAAAATGTTACAGACAATCCCTTAGGTGGATTTTAATTTAAAATCCATTTACAAATGGCAAACCCATGCCCTCTCAGAGGGGATCCGCCCTCCACGCTCCCGACTATAAAATACATGATGAATATTTTACTGTAAGTTTCTGTAGTCTAGTATTTGAGCGTATAATATCTACAATTTCAGAGCAAAATTAAACCGCATGAGTACAATAAAATAAGCGGTAATTGCGTTATACGGTCCTTTTCCAAGCACGTAAAGCCTGCCCTTCGCCACGTATGAAAAAGATAATAATTTCTGATAAATGAGCGGTCAGATTTAGGTAGATTTATGAGCGTTTTATGTTGCAGGGTCTTGTAAAGATATTCTATTCGTTAATTACGTGTTATGTGGTACAAAACAAGGTCATTGGTGTAACAATACGTCTGTAGCTACACAATTCATTTTATGAGATCGAGAGCCATCTGATGGAAAGTATAGACAAAATAGTAGACTAAGTACTATAGACTACATTGATGTAGAGTCGACAGTACATCAAGTACTTTGGACTTTGTACCGTTCTTTGTGACTGGGTATTAAGAGTTGAAATCGTACTGCAAGTGTTACCAATGTTACCATTGATCTGCTGTCGACTGTAGGTACCATCCAAGTGTTACCAATGTTACCATTGATCTGCTGTCGACTGTAGGTACCATCCCCCTAGCCATGTGACTTTCGTAAACTTTAGTAGAATAGAAAGACAAGTGTGTAGGATTGACATTTGCTTTTTCAATAAGTGGCACTGACTTTAGTTAACTAAACTAAGGGGGCGGGTAAGACTCGGGTCGTTATGGCTCAGAAAACTTGGAGTAGCTATTGCAAGAATGAAAATAAAAACCAACAAACTTTTGCACATGAGTGAACAAATTGAATGGCATCCAGTCTGCGAATCTCCATGATATGACATAATGGAGTGTATGACAAACGAGGCAGTTACGAAGGTACGGCGGGAGTACAAAGGGCCACACATGTTGGTGACGGCCAATAAAAGGCTGCTGTGACGGCCTTTGTAGACTTTTGAGTGTTGATGGATCACTCTTGGGGTCGGTGACCGGCTCTGACAGAAGTGTTCAGTAAGTTTGGTGGATTGTAGAAATCCAAACTCTTTGGTCGAAATGAGAACAAATCATATTATTACTATTGCTATGACCGCACATACCTATACTGCAGCCCAAATCAAGTGTCTTATTTTGTAAACAAATACGATCGTGTAATTACCTGTTGTGATGTAACACTGAAGGAACTGATTGATCGAACCTGTTCATCATTATGAAAATAAAGTAATCCGATCTAATGGCGGCACTTCACTTGGCTATTCGTATTTGCGTATTTGTAATAATTGCCATGTGTGGTTGATATTCTTGATAAAACATTCGGCATATTTGTATGTACGTCAAGTATTTGACAAATACGACAAACATCCAATAGCGAATACGAATAGCCAAGTGAAGTGCCACCATAATAATGTGAAAATAACTATGCAATAATCACAGAACAGTTTAAAATGTTGGTAGGGTTGTTTACGTTTACAAAATAAGACACTTGATTTGGGCTTCGGTATAGGTACAGTCGACAGCAGATCAATGGTAATACTTGCAGTACGATTTCAAGTCTTACGACGCAAATAATAAGAACTGTCAAAAGTAAAAAATGTTACCATTGATCTGCTGTCGATTGTACTGAAAATAGCATTTCAATCTAGTCTTGGCAATTTCTACACAATGCAATGAAATTAATAAATTACCTAGGTACCTAACTTATACTTCTCGCCTTTAGAATCTGTCCTACCAAAAATACTAAAATTCACTGTAAAATGCATCTGACCTACCGCTAGCAATACTAATTTTACCAGTTTGCTCGCCAATTTAGTAGGTAAATATTTTATCAAAGACCTGAATCATAGATCTCTACCTCGAAGCAATTACTAGCAGTTTATCGGCTCGCAATCCGTTAGAATTCGGGTTTAATTCCAGCGAGCCAGTTAGTGCGATTGGTCGAGTAAATGACGCTGGGATTGGAACAGTGTTGGACAAAGCGATGCATTAGCACTCAAACGCTCTAAAGGTTGAGCAAGTTTCGCTTTGAAATCTAGGTAGGGGCTGTTAGGGCGATCGTGTATTTGAGATGAGATCTTGTATTTTAATTTTAATTTAATCGTGTATTTTAGAGTTTGAACGGCTTCATATCGACGATTATTATGATCAACAGAGATGAATAAAGTTATTGAGCTATTCGGGTAACTCTTAGGATTGGATTTGTTAGGTTATTTTTCGTTATCGTTTTCATTGTGACGCTTTGACGATATACACTACTGCGTTGCTCTTCGTTTTTTTTTTAATTTGAAAAAATATTGCAGCAATGTGTTAGCGGCCATGTGTCAAATTGAAACCGATTACGAAAACGATAAATATCGCGGTCAGGAGTGGGATGCAGATGCTGAGAAAGAAACCTGACTATTTCATAGATATCTTAATAGGAGCTTTAATTTTGGAAATGAAATAGCTAATTACTTTAATGACCAATAAAAGATGAACGAATTTACATATTTGGCAAGTTTTAAACTAGCGAAATCTGAAATGACTCTGGAGAGGCAAGAGTTGTAAAAGCACGCTCATTTCATATTCATAGAAAAGTTGGATTGTCCACAGTCGGAGATAATTATTTTGGCAAGAGAATACAAGTTTTGCCATTAAGTAGCCGGGGAGAGGAACCGTAATAAAATTGGACAGCCATTGATAAATGCGTTGTCGTAGTCGCCCTATTCGCGCAATTTTGGTATGTGGTTCAAGTTTCCAATAACAGATTCACATCAAAAAAACTGGTTGACATATTCGTCTTAAAAACTCGACGTGTCGATGTCTGTGATTTTATAACTCAAGAACTACTAGACGAGTACAGATATTTATTGCGCCAGGAATTTTTGACTTTAAACTTTATCAAGAAACCTGGAGGCGATAGTAGAGTCCGCTATTTTATTTTTGTTTTTCAGTTTACAGGCAAAGGGTCAACTTAAGCACATTTTTAAAGTAATTAAGTTACGAAGTATAAGATAAGAACCAAATCCGAGGTGTTACATTAATTTCAACTGATGAGTTTAATCAGCTCCTCGATCCCGTAGAATCAATAAAACCAAAACCAAAAGTTTCAAGAAATAATCGCTATAGTGTATGGATTGTTCCAAATGTTGGAAGTTGGCAAAACACTGCGTTCGGAGTGAATCACACAATCGATCTGTTTCCGTCGGCTTGTTGAAGTAACTTCAGTCGTAAATTAACTTAATCTTCTTACTTTTAGCGGATAGGGGCATTATGATAGTTATTATTATGACGTCGGATTTGGCTGACACAAATTAACGAGGATAAAATATAAAAATATTTTTTACAAGAAACAGCTGTACTACACTACATTACCTACCGTCGCGACGCTTTAAGAGGTTGTCGTAATATAAACTAAAGAACAATGGGTAATTTTGTATGGACCCCGTACCCACGTTGTAGCAACTTGAGACCTATATCATTCGAAAGGTCTTTAAAAATACATAATTTTTTTGTATGGCAGCAACCTTGTAGCTTATGGGAGAACGCCGTTATAATGTCGAGAATGTTTCGAAAATTCACCCTTCGAACCATTGACGCGCGCATTTTCTCACGGCCCGTGTCATCGCCCGAGTTTCGTTCGGGTAAATAAAAGTGGCGTACGGCACTGTCCGACCTTTCTAGGTATCTCTGTACAAAAAAAGTCCAGTCAATACGTTACACATTGCCGTGAAAGGAGGACAAAAAACAAACACACTTTCGTATTTATAACATTAGTTGGGTATAGTAGTTTATGCAATCTGTAACAGCAATACCTTTTATATTAAAAAAAAATAATAATGATGGAGCCTAAAGACAGCTGCCAATGGTATCGTCGTCATCATCAGCCCGTATCAATCCACTGCTGCGGATGTAGACCTCTCCCAAAGTACGCCCACTCAACCCGATTCTCGGCATTTTGCATCCAGTCACTACTCGCTGCCAGCCACCTTGCGAAGGTCATCATTATATCCTGGTGAAGGGGCGTCCCATACTATGTTTACCCGTTCGTGGCCTCTATTCGATAACTCTTCTACTCCATCGGTTATCGCTTCTACGACAGATGTGACCAATCCGCTGCCACTTCAGTTTGTTGATTCTATAAGCAATGTCAACCACTTTTGTTCTCTGGCGAATATACTCGTATATTCTATCTACCAGAGAATTGCAAGGATAGCTCTGTCATAGCTTGCTGAGCGACTTTGAACTTGTGGGCCAGTTTCACCGTTAATGTCTACGTTTCGGCTCCGTAGGTCATCACAGGCAGGACCCACTGGTTGCCTTTGTTTTCAGGCATTGTGATATTGAAGACGAGAAGATATGACGTAGCTTCCCAAATGCTGCACAGCCCAGCTGAATTCTCCTGTCACTCTCTTTCTCGAAGTTGGTCCTAAGTAGACAGTCATATTGCTGAACAACTTCAAGGACCGTGTTATGGACTACCACTGGTTCCGGGATGACTAGATCATCGAACATCTTGGTCTTGTCAGCCACCTCGAGAATGTTATCCATCGATTTGATGGAGGGCGTGCTACGCTACATTTATCCGATCGTGGACTGTATTCGCGGAACTCGTCTACCCTATCGGTTATCGGTTCTACGACAGATGTGTACAGCCCACTGCCACTTCAGTTTGCTGATTCGCTGAGCGACCTTGAACTTGTGTGTCAGACCCACTGTCAGTGTCCACGTTTCGGCTTCATAGCTCACCATTTGGCAAGACGCACTGGTTGAAGACCTTTGTTTTCAGGGCTTTCTAGTATGAAAACGAGAAGATTCGATGTAGCTTCCTAAATGCTGCACAGCCTAGCTGAATTCTCCTGCCACTCTCTTCTCGAAGATGCTCCTTTCCAGCTGCAGAGTTCGTTCTAAGTAGACGTCTTCTTCTTCTTCTTCCTCAGCATACAGCAGCCCACTCCTGGGCATATGCCTCTCCATGAATTCTCCATGTGGCCCGATCCCTAGGTTGTCTGGTCCACACCGAGCCAGCAACCCTTTTGATGTCGTCGGACTATCTGGCCGGTGGTCTGTCCACGCTTCTTCTACCCGTCCGGGGTCACCGTACCGGGGGTCCGTTACACCGTATTGAGTGGACTTTTTTTGTACAGAGATACCTAGAAAGGTCGGACAGTGCCGTACGCCACTTTTATTTACCCGAACGACACTCGGGCGATGACTCGGGCCGTGAGAAAATGCGTGCGTCAATGGTTCGAAGGGTGAATTTTCGAAACGTTCTCGACATTATAACGCCGTTCTCCCATAAGCTACAAGGTTGCTGCCATACAAAAAAATTATGTATTTTTAAAGACCTTTCGAATGATATAGGTCTCAAGTTGCTACAACGTGGGTACGTTTTGACCCATCTTCTTTGCCTAACTTCATAATTTTCAGTAGTAATAACGCTTTTGTGTATCGTCTATCTATACAATAAGGTACGGTGGGTAGATATAAAAGTTTAACGTACGAACACGCTCATAATTTTCACGGAAGTCGTAAAGAGACGCGTTTGCCGCCCGCCGCCGCCATGTTGGAAACATGGCGCATGTTTTGGCGGGAAAGCCCATACAATGTCATATTTACTTTTACAAAAATACAAACGGAATTCAGGAAAACTATATTGAAATTGAAACTATTGCAGCCTCTGTTTCCCGAAACGTACTTGAAACCTTTTCAAAGCCAAAAGTGAATAGATCATTAATTGCTCGTATTAAGCATATTAAGCGTATTTTGTTATGACGAATAAAAAAAACCTACTTCATCTTAGGTGAAGATAAGGTCTCAGACGAAGCATTGGGTGATCATGTAGTTAGCTCGATTAAGAATTAACAAAAATAGTCATATTTTAAGAAAACAATTGTGGATGAAAAACAGAAAAGATCGTCAAAGAATGTTACTCTACATGTAGAGTAGAGCAAATAGAGTAACGTTATTATAAAACTTGTGATGTCCTTACTTTAGCTCCGCCTTAGGCCAATAGTCACAGTTTTAGGAATGAGTGGAGGTTGACTTCGGTCGTACGTAAGTGCGAGTCAATTGTAAGCGCGAGCACACTCTGTATGCATGCTCAAAACTATAACTATCGGCCTTAATATACATACAACCAACAGCGAAATGATCATTTCCCATTGATACCAGCTCTAGCTAACTGCCGCAGATAACGAAGTTTCCGTATCATAGGCAGTTTCCCCGGTTTGGGCCATAATGAACCCCGCAGTGTTATCAGGGGCTCATACAGTAATTTATAATGGTTATATTGTTTAGTTAGACCCTACAAACGCCCCCATAATGAACATTGTTTTGTTCGAATTTTCTCATTAATATTTCGGTTGTCTCAAAGATATTCAATATTCATGCTGTTACATACTTACATTGTTATTTTAAATCATTATTATTATCATCACAATGAAGACGATATAGTCATCATATGAGTTGAAGGCATGCTGTCTAGTGTACCTAATAATTCGGCATAACATTATTTCGATCAAAGATTAGTAAAGTCAAATCGTAACGTCACGTCAAATCTTTGATCGTTCTTATTGTCTGCGCCATAAGGCTACTGCAATGTTACGAAGAAGTATTAATGTGTTGCCGAGAGTACCTATGTTATTTCTGAAGCCTTTCGCTCCCTTTAAACTTATTTAAATGAGATGTTAAAATACACATGGGGTTGACGTGTGTTATCCACATCGATCAGACATGGGCAGTGTGGTGAGAAATTGTAATATAAGGCACATAACGGTTGATATTAGGTCTGTGAATATGCACAGTAGGCTGTGATTAAACTGAATTAAACAGGAATAATTTAGAATATGAAATCAGAAAATTTTATAAGTACACACGAAGACAGAGATAAGTATGCACGCCTCAATAAGGTTGAGATTTTCTCAAGAACTACTTGACCGATTTTAATAATTCTTTTACAGTTACATAGTTATAACTTTTATCTATCTAACAATGAAATAATTATTGCAATAGGTTAAGAAGTTTTTGAGAAAATATCAATCTTAAAAACTCTACTGTACACCTTTCTCTGTCTTCGACCGTAGATATTTTGCTCATTTTAATTGAAGTCTGGACAAGTGGACAGTTTACCATTAGGTACGATAAATAATAGACTGTAATCTATGTAGGTAATTAATTAAATATTGTGAAACCTTTCAACTCTATTATCTACCTTCCCATGCCTAATTAAATTCCACAATTTGTGATAATATTCCTTAAAACGTCTCAAGAGTGGAATATTACAAAACAGGACAATCCCAACCCCCCAGTTTGAGTATAACAAGGTGTCAGTTATATCGGCGAGTCACGGAATAACTTTTTGGAGCAACTTTGCGAGGGGAGACGTCTTTAAAACCATAACTGACATCATGGGGGAGGCGCCGTGATTCGGCGTTTACTTTCGTTATTGCTAATACAATGTTGTTAGACAGACGTCAAAACTAAGTACTAGCGGTCGGAGTAAATTCCTACCGGTGTTTTGAGAACTTGGCCTGAGCACTACCCTGCGCTTAGATGCCTGTTCTTATAGGAGTAGGCTGTAATACAAAAGTAAGAGGTCATAGAACATGTTGGCCTGGTGTAGAAGTTATTTAATATGTTATTTAACGTAGAGTCACATAGAGTCGACAGCACATCAAGCCTCAAGAGTAACACACGAGCACTCTATGCGACAGTAATACGACATATATTGCGATGGTTTTGAATAGGTTGATGTTGCCGAGTGAACAAAACCAATGCAATCTATTGGGTAGTCGTGTATAGCTCCATTAAAATGCCAAAATATTAATTTAAGATTGCAAAGACGATGAAACAAATTACTTTTGTCCGAGAACTAACGATCGCAATTTATTGACCGAATTATTCCAATCTTCGATGGTACCGATGTTTAAAATATTGTATTTATCCTCTCAATCAGCGGAAACGATAAATTTTTATCAGAAAGATCTAACGACCCGGACCCAACCGGTTAAAAGCATCAGGTAGGTAGGACTTACTCGCTTTGTATACAAAAGTGTGGTGTATAGGTTAAGTAGAACCAACCGACACAAAAAGTATCAAAAGTTTTGATAAGTTTGTATCAGTCAAGTTGTCATTAAGTAGCGTATTATTTATTTTACAAAACATACAGCTACTAAAATCACACGTATACAATCGTACAGTTAACAGCAGATCAAGTGTAACACTTTGGACTTTGGACCGTTCTTATTATCTGCGTCGTAAGAGTTGAAATCGTACTGCAAGTGTTACCATTGATCTGCTGTTCTCCGTACAAAGAAATCACTACAGTTTTTATTATTTTGATATAAACAAGTTAACTAAGATAATGACAAGCAAGATGCATAGTAAAATGTGGTGTGTGAATATTTTTACTCCATGAAGAACATTGAAAGAAAATATGATTTAAGTAGTAGCAGTTGGTCCAATTAGATTAATTTTGTAGCGTTATATTGTGTGCTTCATAAAAAATTATAATTGTATGTACCTTAGCATTTGTCACCATTACTGCATTCGAGCGAGTATGTATTTAATTTGATGGTCACCAAAACACATACTATAATTATTTAAAGTATGTGTTTTATACAAAATGTGTTTTCTACAAAAAGTTCAATTAACTTATGATAATTGAACTTTTTGTAGTATTAAGCCGTCATATCGAAATAAACCGTCAGTTGATAGGTCAGATTCTAAATCCTGATGGGCCCAAACCCCAGGATCGATAGAGTGCGGTGCATGGCTCGTACAGTACTGAGGGCACCGCAATACCTACGTGCAAGGGTCCTCCCCTCTGAGTCATAAAGAGGGTGGCCGCCTCCCCTTCACTTTTGAGGGTTAGGTCGATATTGCTCTCTTTTGTTTTCGCACTTCGAACACACTGTATCGTAAAGGATTTTAGGTTAGCATTTAAGTAAAATATTAATTAATTAAAAATTTAAATTAATAGTGAAAACTGTATTCGTGCACGAAGCAGTCCCCTAGACAAATTGCATTGACTTTCGAGAGTAGATTAGAAAGATAACCGTACAGGATTGTCATTTCCTTTTTCGTCAGCAAATGTATATCCCATACATTTCTCGTTCTATTCTACTAGCATCAACGAAAGTCACTTGGCTAGAGGCAACTATACCTAAGTTATACCTGACGTGCGCCGGCGGACGGCGCGCCGTGGCGTTGTGCGTCCGCCCTTAGTCAAACCATTGGAATGGTCGCAGAATTAGTTTTCTTCTTATAGTCGTGCGGTAGTGGTCAAAGTCGAGATGTTTAAGCCGTATAGAATTAGTCAAGGTAATATTAAGGACTAAAAGTACCATTCCGCAGCCGATCGCAGACAACAATAGTAGACGATGCGACGACGTAGCGCCGCGACACTAATAACTGCTTTTTACGTATTTCTTTTCTATGAAATAGGTACACGAAGACAGAGATAAGTATACAGGGGGGCTCAGTAAGGTTGACATTTTCTCAAGAACTACTGGACCGATTGTAATAATTATTTTACAGTACATAGTTTTAACTTTTATCTATCTATCAGCAAAATAATTTTTGCAATTGGTCAAGTAGTTTTTGAGAAATTCTCAACCTTAAAAACTCTACTGTACACCTTTCTGTCTTCGACCGTATATACCTTCCGCAGCTCGCAGCTACGTCGCGTCGCGTAGTCTGCAGTTGGCGTCTGCGGTCGGCTGCCGAATGGTACCTTAAGTGAATCCACCCACCATCATCTTCGAAGCGTGATTCGAAAGCAGGCGAAGATGGATGATTGAAGCGAACTCTGCAAGAGGGGTGTTCGGATCAAATACGCAGCATTTGTCAATATTACCTGAGCCCCGCTTAGAGATTGCTTTTAGGGATCTTAAACATGAAGCGACCGCTTCATCATGTTGCACCAAGATTGTTTTACATTTTCGGCTCCATATAAGTAAGTTAGATACCTACCTACAAACTAACAACAATTTAGTAAATATCGAAATACGAATCACCGAAAGTACCATAACTTCTAATTTAGTTATTTTAATCTGAGAGTAGAGCATCAAGTGCAAAAGCAGAGCACTTAACGCGTGCACATTATTAGACAGTTTTGAGCATGAACCCAGCGTGAGCTCGCACTCACAACTGTCAAAGTTGTATGCATTCTGACAGGTAAGACCGAACTCAAACTCAGCTCGCACTCAACCCTCCTATGAATATCGGCCTAAGACTAATTTGAATAAATAAACCCTGCCTTCCCATAATTAGATTTTTAAATATCGATGTGTTAATTTTGTTGATTGTATGAATCCAATTTTGTATCAAGTCAGAATCCACCCCCGAAACTTGAGGGCTTTCCTGGTCATTGAACTTTCGGGTGCAATCATCATTGCACACGCGACTCAAAGAGAAAATAACCGTGGGGATCTGATGTCGGATTTCTAGCGAAAATAATTACAATATCATACCTACATTATCGGCCCTGCTCCCGAATTCGCGATATCCTCCTCCAACTATTAGAATAACAATAACCTCCGAAACCCATTCGATAAGGCTGTTTGGTTTGGAACACTATGGAAGGACATGGCTTTGGCTACTAAAAGATAAACCAGTTAGAAATACAATACAATAATTTATTTCGATTTAAAATGTTTAACCAGTACACATAGTGCAACACATGCATGCCCTGCAGATCTCCATACATAAAAGGCAAGGACTCCAAAACACTACAGCCAGCAAGAATGTTATAACGTCCAAAAACGATCGCACAATACGGAGCATGCTAATACAATGGGGATAAAACCACGGACACTTGTAATAAATGCCAAGCCACGGCTTCGTCCGAAGCGATGCCATGAATAAACTGCACTCGAAGTCCAGAGGTTCACGTTTACGTATCAACCGCTTTTTACGCAATAATCGAGCTTTAGGATCTTTGTCGAACATATGCAAGAGGTAGTTTGTAACTGTATACTGTTCAAGTTTGTCTTTGGCCTGCGTAACACACATCATTGCTCCGATCCTATTCTTTATGCGCTTTGCACTGGAACACACACCACTATCGCTCCAAGCGCCTTTAACATTAGTTACTATTCGACCCGGATCTTGCTTTGCGTCTTTCAACATTCGATAGGTTCGTTTTGGATCCATGATTACTCTACCTGTAGATCTTAGAACACCAGTTGCGGTTTTAACAGCTAATTGACCAATATCTAAAAGAGACTCAGCGGCCAGCAACCACGCACTAGTGTTTCTGTACTTTTTTACCTGTTGGTCCATAAGCTTTTCTTCCTTGTTTCGCATTTTCCTTCGCAATCCATCTTCCTTTTTATATTTCTTCTGCCGCTCTAAGTATTCCTTTTGAGCTTTACGCTGTTTTGCTTCCTTTTGAGCCATATTTTTCCTGTCCTTTGTTTTTTGCTTTATAATCTTCTTCATCTGCTTTCCACCTTTTTTAGTAATAAGATGTTCTTTTAGAGCTACTTTCAATGCTTCGTTTTCACAAACTTTTGTTCCACACACACAAGGTTTTCTTTGTTTTTTCATTTTCTTTTTCTCAGCTTTTATAGTTTCCAAGTTCTGAAATTCCGTTGCACAAATTTGACTTCCACATATGCACGGCTGTTTACCGATACCAAGAAGGCTGCTGACGCTTTTAATACTCATTGATAATGCAGTATCATGCTTTGGTACATGCATTGTATGCCTTACACTTTTACAGATGCAACAACGGCACGATTTTCCGTGTAATAATTTTAATTCCTCGGGTGACATATCGTCTTCAGTTTCCTTTCTATTTGCTTTCAATTTCATAATTTTATCATAAATCTCATCTGTATTTAAAACAGCCATACTACCAGAATCCAATTTCACTTGAAACATCGGTTTATAATCACATACTGGCTGCTTCTTAAAGTTACAACGATATTTATCTAATATTTTACATAACATACTTTTAGCATCTTCTTTACTTTGAACTTCACAAATATCTTTACATGTCTCTTTCTTTTGTATTCGGCCTCGTTTCTTCGCAACTTGCGCATCACCAGCTTCCAGTTTTTTTCTAGCTCCACCACAGCAAACACAAGGTTTTTTAGTTTTGCATATAAAATCCGGCGGAGGTTTTTTGGGCTTTTGACAAGGCGCTTCTTTTTTAGTATAGTTGGTTTTCTTAGAAATTATGGGTTTATTAAATTTTACTGGGTCTTTGGGTACTTCGGAAACCTTCAGTTTTTTAGAACTTTTTTGATTAGGTGGTTTAGCAGTATCTTTACCGTCTTTTGAACATGAACAGCATTCATCATTTAATTTTGTTTGGTCGGCTCCTTGTTTAGTTTTTGTTAACTTACTTTTCTTTGGTTTATTGTTATGGCTCTTCGCATTAGAGTAGAATTGCAAATTATTATTTTCAGTTATTTTTTTCTTCTTTTCCTTTCTCGTTTGATTCTTTTGATCTTGGGAATTTGAAAGAGAAACATTCACTTTCGGTCCACATATTTCTTGGTTACATTCAGCACATTGTTGAACACATGCCAAACCTTCGGATTTCTTCGCTTTTCTTTTCTTAACATCCTTGGTATTTTTAATGTCTTTGGGAGATTTGGAAGAATCTTTGGTTTCTTTTATTTTTTTAAGATTTCCAGGCTTCGTCATAACTTTTTTATCATTGGTACACGAACAGCATTCGTTGTTCAACTCTGCTTTGTTAAGATTTTGTTTTGTTTTCTTTAGATTAGTTTTTTTCTTTACTTGTTTTGAACGAAAATGCACTTTTTTCTCATGAATTTTTTGAGCCTCTTCAGGTTTAACCGCAGCTTGCTCATTACAAGTATTATAGTAGACATTCAGTTCAGTTTCACGTATTTTATTAACACATTCATTACATTTTGGAACAAATGGTCCACCTATTGAATTCTTCACATTTCGTGGTTCTACTTTGTTATCTCCGTGCGATGGCATTTCTTTACCATAAATCACTTGACAATAAGCACACACTACTTCATTGGTATGATTTCGTGTAGCATCACCCGATTGAAACCGAGAGTATTTTTTTTGATGTGGCTCGACGTAATTTCTACAGTTCTTGTCCTTTTCGGATTCTTTTGCCATTTTAACACTCTTTGATTTCTTTGGTACCGAAACTAATTTGGAGAACGCAGGTTGACGGTCACTTTTGGAGGTTTTTAATACATCTGTTCTCGAGCTCTCGATGCGTTTATGTCTCCTAATGTTTTTAGGGTTGATACATACATATTCCCCATGTGGTTGTTTAGCAATGTCATTTGTATCAAAGGTATCTTTCTTCGATCTTGTAAAGAACTGCATACATCGACGTATGATATTCTTAATGCTAAATGTCTTAGAACTTGAACTTTTTACTTCCTTCCTATTCGTTGTATGCATTTTATGAGCGTCATACTTTTTATTTTTTTTAGAGGTTACCTTCTTAGCATCTATTTCATCATTCTCCAGAAATACAGTTTTGCTGTAATTTTTGTTGAATTTATTAGGAATATACGGAAGTATAGTTTCCATTTCATTGTGACCAGTGTTCTGCTTGTACACTTCTAAGTTTGATATATTTTGATTGCAGTTCTTATCATAGTTATGTTTCATTACCTTATCTTGTAAATCATTACGGTATAGCGGAGACATGTTTAATTTATCTTCTACAGTTACTCTCCTGACTGTAACAACTTTGTGGCCGGATGCTATCTTGTTTTGCAATTTCAATGTACAAAAACATCGTTTTAATCGTTGACCCACGCCTTTAGTTTTCGATTTCACACAGCCTGCTTGTGATTCACAAGTGTTGAATTTAACAACGTTATTGGAAATACCAACATTTCTTTTATTATATTTCACGGGATGTTTTTCTCTTACTGTCTTAGGACAATAATAAAGTTTAGCATCCTTAGCAGTCCTTGGACAATTATATCGCGGTGGAGAAGTACCATCTTTGAAAAATTCGATGTTGCAACTAATATTTGAACCAAATCTAACAGCTTGTCTATTACGAAAAATATTCTGAAATCGCCGTTCCTCTACTATCTTGGGTTCTGTATTACGTACTTTTGCATTACAATTGTTATTTTTTTCATATACTTTACAAGCACATTGCACTTTTTTAAACTTACAAGTTGGTGCACACTTATTGGCTATGGTAGATACGTTTTGTGAATAACCATTTGTATGTGTTCTCATTGTTCGATACGATCGTCCTCTTTTCTTTTTTCTTTCCAAACATTCGTACGGATCACATTGACCAGGGATATACATCTGGGGCTCAAGCTGGCCTGGCTTCAATGTTGAAGTCTTCTTCTTATCTTCGATTGGAATTGGTGGTGGTTGTGGTGTTTTCTTATTATTTAGTTTCTTACCTTTGATTAGATTTTTTAATGGTAAAGGTTGTGGTTCAATGTGTAAGCTTACATAATTAATCGTTTTCGTTTCTCTTCTATTTCCTTCCGGCGAATTCTTCAACTTCAATGTACAAAAGCATCTTTTTAACATATGACTCACACCTGAACCTTTGGAATCCATTTTTACGTCGGCCATTTGTGTTTTATTATAACGCTTATCACTTTGGTGAGAGCCTCTATTTACATGAGTTCTTAATTTTGTTTGATGTCTGCTTTCTCTTGGTTTATACGGCGATACGTTATGATTTGGTAGATGCATGAAGGGAGGTGGTTGGTCTTTAAAGAACTCCACATCAAAACTGAAATTTGATCCTATTCGTACGGCATGTCGGTTTTCGTGCTGCTGGTACTCGCCACTGGGTGGTACATTAGAGTAATGAGTACGGTAATTTGGTTCTCTTCTAGTAGAAGTTTTCATTGGTTTACTCTTAGTGTAACACTGAGTATTTCTACATCTAGTAGGATCTTTATAGCACTGGGTTTCAATACATTTTGTATTTTTGGACGTTATGGTAGCAGCTGATCTATTTCTAACATGTTGTGTGCCAATACCTGAATGTTTTGTTGGGCGCCTTTTGATTCGTTCAAGGCATTCATATGGGTCACATTCTCCGGGGACACAGACATATGGCTCACACTCGTACGACTTTAAATCGAACAGTTTCCTTTTAGTTCCGACACCGACACTTACAGTATCATCATTTGGTCTGTATTTAGTTTTAGTATTGGTTTTGGCGTCAAACTTAGGGTTACTAATAGGCTGATGGTCATTTTCCCGCAAGAGTTTTAATGTACAGAAACATTTTTGTAACAAAGGGCGAATACCTGCACCTCTGGATTCTGTCTTTGTACCGTGTTGAAGCTGACGATTTCGAAGACAAATTCCTTGACTACACACACCTCTATTTCTGATTTTCTTCGACGGGGTGTTTTTGTGTTGGTATTTATTTTTATAATCACCTACCTCGGATTCATCATGTACATTTGCAAGTCCTGCCATTCCATTTTTGTAAAATTCAATGTTAAAACTAAAACTAGAGCTAATGTGTACAGCTTGCCTTAAGGGGTTATCGATGCGTTTGAATCTTCGCTCTTCGACAATATATTTTTGACTATTGCCTGTCGATCGATTTTTATAACCGGAACACTGCTTCGGACAACGCGACTGAGTACACACTTCTCTCGTAGATGCATCAGTTAGACTTGAAATGGAATGCCCTAAGTGCTTGCCAGTGCCGGCCTTCCTCGAACGCATTTCTCTCATTTTAATTCTCTTTGCACATTCATCGGGGTTACAGTCACCTGGCACACATATTCCAGGTTCACATTCATGTGGTTCTAATTTTCGTAAGGATTTATATTTCTTAGTTTTAGTTGATCTGTCAACAGTATCTGCTTTCATTGGATATAATACCTTTAGCTCTTTCGAATCTGTAGCAGCAGACTTTGCTACAGCATTGGTTCGCTTTGGAGATTTCTGAAGTTTTAAAGTACAAAAACATCGCTTTAAGAACGGAGTAACACCGGTTAAAGTAGATTGCATATTTTGTGCCAATACTTGTGAGTCTCTGTGGTGAACGTTTTTTAGACGTTGAGACTTTCGATGAATCGATCTTGTTGGTGATGGACGGTGATTAGGAGAATGTTCTATGGCATCTCTATGTGTATCTCGATGGAATTCGTCAATCGTTTCTGTCTTTGCACCGCCGCCATTAAAAGACTTTTCTTTGAAGAATTCAATGTCAACATTAAAGTTGGACCCTATCCGTGTAACATGTTTATGAGGACTTGTAGACGATGGTTTAATAATATTCCTTGGATATTTAGATCTTGTAGTCGATTGGGCTGTCTTAACTAGGTGATTGTGTTGTATTCTTTTTGCTCTTCTAGGAGTCACAGTACTAGTATTTCCGATAGACCTCGTGCGATGTCGCCCGGTGACAGTACCCAGCTCTCTTACATTTCTTCTTTTAATACGCTTTAAACACTCTATCGGGTCGCATTTACCAGGTACACAAACAAAAGGCTCACATTCATAGGATTCTAAACGGTATACTTGACTTGTTCTCATTGGAGGATAAGGAGTGGATTTGTATATTTTTTCAACTTTACTGCCGGCGTCTAACATATTTTTATTATGACCAAATCTTTTATTAGGTTTCCGTTTCTTCGGGTTTTTCAGAGTTAACGTGCAAAAGCATCTTTTAAGCAAAGGGCTTACTCCTGCACCAATAGTACGTTTTTTATTTTCAATTTGTGACTCTGTACTACGAACACTCCTGTGTTCTTGTTGAGATCCTGTTACATTGTTTCTTTTGAGTGGTGATTTGGGTTTCCTAACGAAGGATGGTCTTTCTGTCCGTAATATTGGTGTTACGCTGTTAGTACCACTTTTGTCCTTAGAAAAATCTATGTTAAAGCTAAAAGTTGAACCTATTCGCACAGCTTGTCTGAACGGACTACCAGAAAATGAGTTAATCGACTGCCTTTGTTTAATGGGTTTCAAATGCATGTCTTTGGATTGTATTGGGCGGTTGCGAGTTTTATGATTCACATTATCATGCTGCACTTTTCTAGCTCTAGAGGTTGACGATGCACTTGCTATTGATCTTGTTTTACGCTGTCCTGTCGACGTACCGAATTCTCGTCGTAATCTCCTTTTTATAAGTTCATTGCACTCATAAGGATCACATTGCCCAGGAACACAAGAATAGGGCTCGCATTCATACGGTTTCAATTTGCCCATCTTTTGTTTGGTCATCACACTTCTAGTGAACAACGTCGGAACTTCTCTTACGGCATGGGTTTTCGTTCCTTGAGTGGCCATGGCAGCCTGTTTTGGCAATGCTTGTTTTTTGCCTTGTTTCTTAGCCTGTTTTTGTAATGTTAGAGTACAAAAACATCGTTTTAATTTTGGTGCTATACCAGAGGCCCGATGTCCGATTTTAGCTGTTGCTTGCGATTCACGGCTATGTGCTTTTAACTTTGTGCTAGTTGAGCTAATACTGTTAATTTTATGAATGGGTTTCTGTTTGTCTTTCGTTCGTTGTGCCTTTACAGCTTTAGCAGCAGCTCGATATCGATCGAACTGTGGTGACTTATCTTTATAGAATTCGATGTTGAAACTGAAACTGGAACCTATTCGGACTACTTGTCTATCAGAAGAAAGATGTGTCGTGGGCTTAGTGTCTCCTTTAGCAGTATCTTTGAAATTGGCAGCTTTATCACGAGGCTTTCTCCTGTGATAGTCGGATTGAATGTTTCGTCCTCTTGTTCTTCTTGAATCCGTTATACTGGAGGTAGATTGAGATTCCGGATTTGCAGTCCCAAGGGCCCTAGTCTTGTATTTTTTATTCCTCGCTTTTATTAATTCTAAGCATTCGTGGGGATTACATTCTCCAGGTACACATACGTTTGGCTCACATTCATAAGGCTGAAGTTTGTAAGATTTGGTATTCTGTCCAGTTGTCATAGTTTCAGCTTTAAGTACCTCTACTCTAGTTTTTGTAGGAGGCATTGTACTTTGATTTATACTGCGAATAACACGTTTTTTATGTTTACCCTTTTTCTGTAGTTTAATTTGCTGTCCTTTTTTATGCAATTTTAGCGTACATAAACACCTTTTCAGTATCGGAGATATACTAGATCCTCTATCCATCATAGTTGTTCCTGATTGTGAGTCTTGATTATAACGGGTAACTGACGGTCCTCTTGTCCCTTTAGTTTGTCCATGTTTAACTTTTACATGTCTTGTATCAGAATGGTATTGCCGTTTTGGCACTTCACCTTCCCGATACTTTTGTGTTGCTGATTTATCTTTAGAAAATTCAATATCAAAACTAAAGGTGGAGCCTACGCGTACCATTTGTTTCCTTTGCCGATTAGGAACAGTTTTATAACTTATACCGCCAACTGGTTCTCTTGCGTGAGTTGTTTTAGCTGATCGCAGCTGGATATTTGACTGAAGATTTCGTGCTCTTTGTCTTTGTGATAAATGCGAGTAGCTGGAAGTCGATTTATAAGATCTTTCAGTGCCAGACCTCTTAGTAGCTTTCTGTCGTTTATTTATTAGTTTCTGGCATTCAATGGGATCACACTCGTATGGTACACATACTCCAGGTTCACATTCATGTGGTTTGAGCTTATGTAGTCTTACGTCTGTGCTTAAATTCATTGTATAAAAACTCTTCCTTAAAAATGTGTTTATATTTGCAGCTTCACATGAAATTTTAGATTCATGCTCGAAAATTTTATTTTGATTTGGATATTCAGTACGCTTTCTAGCAGGAGGTGAATATCTCATATTCGCGATATTAAAACTATCTTCAATGGTAAGTGTGTTGTATACAGAATTCGTGCAGTCATTACTCAAAACAACGTCGACACTAGAATCAGAAGCAGAACCCGTTCGATTATTGTCGGACGATTTATTAATTAGTGAGTTATCTATAAGTAGTAAAGAACTTTCTTTAGGGTTGATACCTCCTTCGTTATACTGTAACTTGTATTGAGATTTGTTGAGCGAATCTCTAGTATTCGTATCTAACGATACCATTTCGATTAGTTTTTGAGTTGTGTATTCAAATGAGTGGCGTGTATTAAATTCACTTCCACGTGATTTTTTGGGGGTAATTAACTTGGTTTCTGCTACCGTGACTCTGCTGACAGTATATACTTTTGGTTGCCTGCTTATAGTCTTTATCCACTTATTATTGGGTTGCCGAGAATCCTTTTTACGTAGTTGCAATGTGCAGAAACATCTTTTTAGTATTGGTTTTATACCTGTAGCTTTGTGTTTTTTCTTTCCACCAAACACTTGAGAAACCTGATGACTCATAACAGATCTTTCTTTTGCATCTGCTCCTGTATTCTTTATATTTCTTGAATTTGTTATTTCTTTAGTAGCTATTACTTTGTTTTGAGATACCAACTGGTTGCGATTCTTGGAAAATTCTATATCAAATCCAAAACTAGAACCTATCCTCACAGCCTGACGCGAAGCTCTCTCAGGAAAGAAATTAACCGAATTTTGCAAATTTTGTGGCTGTGAAAGTTTTTTCCGTTGCTTATGAGCTTTAGCAGCAACTTTTCGTTTTTTTAATTGCGTGTTATTAGTTCCAGTTCCTGAACTAACACTTAAAGACTGGGTAAGACTTGAGACTGATTTCATTTTTGTTCGATCTACAGATGTGCCAAATTCCTTTGAACGGCCTCGCCTTTTTATTATTTCCAAACATTCGTAGGGGTCACATTCTCCAGGTGTACATACATATGGTTCGCATTCATACGGTTTTAATGCAGGACTAGTTTTGATTTTCTCTCTCTTAGTTTTAGTCCCTTTAGTTGCTGTTGGGTACACTTTATGGTTAAATATTGGAGTGTCTGTGCCAGTAGCATTCATTTCTTTCGGCTTTTTCTTAGCTTTACCTTTCTTAACAAGTTTCAAAGTGCAAAAACAACGTTTCATAGCTGCTCCTATCAGGGCATTTTTTTTCTTAATATCTATTTGTATAGGCATCGATTTTTGTTTAGTAGAACGGTCTCCTTGAGAACCACGTTCTTTCAAATTATTTTTGTTTCGGTCTATGTTTTTTTCTATGGATCTAGGTTTTGTAGGCAGCAGTGGCGGTGCATATTTGACTTTAACTGGCGCATAATTTGCAGGTGAAACTTTATCTTTAAAAAATTCGATATCAAAGCTGAATGTTGAGCCAATTCTGACAGCTTGTCGATTGGGGCTGCTGGGCGAAGTCTTTATTTCTCTCGGCATTGATTTAATTTTTACAGAGTCCTTGTATTTACGAGGAGGAATTTCTGTTTTATAAGTAACGACAGCAGATTGGACTCTTTTAGGTTTAGAAGGAGACGCAGATCTAGTTGTCCAACTAGAAGAAGATCGTTGGCGATTTCTAGTTCCGGATTGCTTATCGCGGCTAGCTCTTCTTTTTTGTATGATTTTCAAACATTCATAAGGCTTGCAGTTGTCCGGTATACATATGCCAGGTTCGCATTCATACGGCAGTAATTTACGTGGTTGCTTATCTTTATTCCGTCTTAATTTTCGAGTTTGTGCAGACCGAGAAATTACAGATGATTTTGATGTTGAATGTGTATTTGCTCTTCCTTTGCCCTTGCCAGGCATTAGTTTTAAAGTACAAAAACACCGACGTAGGCTATGCGTAGTTAAAGTGTACTTAGATTTTCCTGACGATGTACTCTTTTGAGAATGTCTGTGTCGAAGATGGCGTTCCTTCACAGCGCCAGTGACACCTCTGTCACGTTTATTTTGTCTTGTTTTTGGTTTCTGTGGTCGAGGTTCTTTGCTATACGTTGTGGCAACTCTTTCAGGATTTGTAGGTTTTTGTATAATATTTGTAGGAGTTTCTTTGAAAAATTCTATATTAAAGCTAAACGAAGATCCTACACGTACAGCTTGTCTTCGTGGCTTAGGACTTTGGATCATAGGTGTCACATCAATCATTTGAGATGGTCGTTCTCGCTGGATCTTTGTTACTTTACTGGGTGTTACATAAATACTTCTGGAAGTTGCATCGGAAATAGAATTTGTAATGCTCGAAGCAGATTTTGATCGACGTTCTGTATTTGTTGTAGCAGCATGAAGCTTTGTATTACGTTTTTGTATTAGTTTCTGACATTCAAAGGGATCACATTCATCAGGTATACAAACTCCAGGCTCACATTCGTAGGGTAACAACTTTTGATGATGGCGTAATCTCTTTGTTTGAATACTCTCAGTACTATATCCAGTTTGAGGTTTTAAATGTTTTGGGACGGAGGTACCTTTTGTTACTGATTTTGACACTTTCATTCTTGTTTTTTGGGGTTTTATTTTTAAAGTACAAAAACATCGTTTCAAAGAATGCCCGCCGACTTTAGTATCTTTCATCTTTTTGTTGAATCTAACTTCTGACGTTTTATGTCTTTGTATTGTATTTCGTGCGTGATGACCTCTATGATTTTTCTTACCATATTCCTCTGCATGTTTCTTTCGTACCTGATGGGCTGGCTCTTGCTCGGTTTCAGGTGATTTTACAGCTTTGTCTTTGTAAAACTCTATGTTGAAACTAAAAGATGAGCCTATACGAACTGCTTGCCGATTTACTGAACTATCAGATGTTGTACTACGGGATGGCAAATCTTCTTGTACAGCCTCACGTGGAACTGAGTTAGTCGAAGGTACTGCAGCCGGTCTACTCTTTTTCTTCACTTTTTTATCAACTGACTCGGTAGATGCAACCCCCTCAAGTTTAGGGCTAGCGAGGGTTACATCCGTCATAGATTTAACCGACTTGCTTTTGCCTTTCCCACGCGATGCATCTGCTTCCCTCTTGGTTCCTTTGTTTTTCTTTCCAGCTGTCATCATCATGTCTTTATCCATAATTTCTCTTTCTTTGTTCCTAGTTGGAACCTTAATATGGGTCTGTGGCTCAGCCAAATAGGTAGATTTCCTTTCCTGTCTTATTTCTCTTCTTCTAGTTCCAACTCTCACATCACTTGTAATCTCTTTCGTTTGCAGATTAACATTAGAATCAGTTGTAGACTCTCCGATCCGTTGTTCACGTTTACGTACTCTCCTTTCTCTATGTTCTCTGTGCTTTGCTCGGCGTGCCCTATTCCGCATTAATATTCTGAGACACTCTTCAGGTGTGCATTCTTCTGGGTCACATTCGTGTTCACATGCCCATGCTTCCCTTTCATGTTTACGTTTAAGTTTCTCTCTGTATTTAGTAATAGAGTCTTTTTCTAAAGCAAAAGTATTTTCTTCGGCGTTTTCTTTTACGTCACTTTCTGTTGGAACTCGAGAATATCTGGCTTCATTTATTGATTTTCGAAGATCTTCTATTTGTGATTTCCTAACGTTGTCTACTTTCTCCTTTATTTTGTTCTTTGTTTTATTAAGCGTCTCTATAGACTTTCTAGCTCCAGCTTCTAGATTTTCTTTGCATTCACACATAATTTTCGATTGTTTTATTTTCTTTACAGACGATTTAGCACCTACTACGGCACGTTTAATTCGAACGTCGGATTCTTTCATTTTTCTCAAAGATGCAACAGCGCCTTCCTCTATATCGCGTTTTAGTAGACTTTCTGATTCTTTTAATTTTTTTAATGATATTCTAGCACCTTCCTCCAAGCCCTGCTTTAGCCGAGTTTGAGATTCCTTAAGTTTCTCATAAGATTTCCTCGCCAATTCTTTTACTTTCTGTATTTTGTGTGTTTCGCGTGTTTTCTCTTCAAACGATACATACGCAGGATCCATAACAGTTGTTCCTTTCTGGGATCGTCTTTTCATTTTCCTAACTAGAGCTTTAGATTGTCGTTTAATAGAACTGGTTAAATCGAATGTACAAGTGCAGGGTACGGATCGGATGCGTTTTGCTTTAAAGCGCAATCCTTTCCTGGATCGAGTTCTTGCCGTTGTTCTTTGTTTTTTGATCATACTCATTTCTTCCATAGCATGGCTGCCTCCATGAAGAGGGTGTATATGTCTTCGTCCACTTTCATTAGAATGTGTGCCTTCGCCGTGATAACTGTGTCTATGATGTTCACGAATGTGAGTGTCGTGTGCATGCTTGTGAACAGCACGTCCTTGTGCGAGGAGCCCTTTAGGGTCACATATGCAACAACTGCAGCAGTCGCTTAGACCCGGGTTACCCCTATCGACTAAGTCAACAAGCTCTAAAATTGCTTGGGCGCTACTTTTTTCTGTTTCATCATATTCTCTGGCGACACGTTTCTTTGTTCTCAAGTCGGTCTTATCACTAATAGTTGCGTTGCTACTAGACAGTAGTTCTTTTCGGACAGTATCATACACGGCTCTTGTCTTGACTAATTTACCTAGTAATTTCCTTTCTCTCAGAGGAATATACTTTCCCAAGAAAAGTTGGTCGATTTTGGAGGCGTCTGATATGATACGTTGGAACGAGGGTCGCCGGTCCGACTCACTGTGGTATAAACACGAAGTGCACGAGCAACTCTGGCTGGTGCCGTGGCCTGGCTTCATGATGTGTTGCTCTTTGCGTACTTACGGTACATTCAACATTAAAACAAAAGGTAACAAATAAATTGATCAAAAATCTTCAAAGGTTACACCAATAAACATTTACAAAATGGAACAGTCCTTTTACATGACGCGTCACACGACATGATACCTGAAATTGATAACGTAGAGTTAGGTACTGCATAGAGGAATAAACAGAAGCATTGTTTCAATTACTATCAGTGACAATGCATGGTAAGTAATAGCAATGTTATCAGCCAGATTATGTCGATTTGTGTAAGAATCCAATCTACATTGTGGTGTAGATGCAGTGACCTTTTTCGTGCCATGGTGTGAAAGGTGGCGCACCTCATCGCCGTCTTCTTAGAGCACTTTAGATTTATTTGTTCTCATATACCTAGTAGTCTTACGAGTACGAGTAGTGCACTTCATCACTACAGAAAATCGCACCATGTTTATAGCCAACCGTCAGGCAGGACTGTTTTGTTCCTCATTTCCCTACCTCCTTAAATCTGTCCGGATATAAAATCTTACCTAAAAGACTCGAACAAAGCTCATCTAGAAACCTGGAGTTTCATATACAGACATCACCTGGAGGACTGTGTTCCACAACATAATTACGACCGACTGCAGAACATTTTAGTTATTTGCCTTTGCCATCCTCAGTGGCGAAACCAACCACGACAATTTACAAAACAACACGGACCACACAATTTTGTAAAAATTCTAGCCCTTCTCCTCAGCTCATTTTCGGAAAATAATAAATAATTTGACAAAATGTCAGAAAAGACTAAGGAAAAGACGTAATTCTATTTTTTTAATTCTGACAAGCCAGCCATTAATATTGTTCGGGTTCCGTATTGATTTTATTTAGTACGTTAGGTATTTTATTTACCTACCTAAGTAGGTATAAAAAAATTAAGTAGTTTGTACAGTCGATAGCACCTCAACATCACCTATACTTTATTGAGTTGAATACTCAACGTAATAAATAATGTCACCTTTGCATTACAGACTGTAACGGAAAGGATTTAGGTAGTAAGCCGAATGAAGGGTGTTCAGTATCGGCATCTAAACAACTTTAGTGCTATGACTTTTCGACAAGTATTTATTTTTCATACATTTTGTATCGAATTATTGATCAACTGCTCTCGTAACGTATGTCTGACATATATTTTTCCCAAAAAGTAGAATAAAAGTTGTCCACTTACCGATACTGAACACCTCACCATCGGCTTTCCATTACACTCTTGTAGAGGTTAACCTTTTTAAACTTACTTCCTTTGCAGGTCCTACATACAGAAAAACAAAACCGAAACAAGAGTACCCTGTAATATTCAGAATGTGATTTCGACGAAGTTTCGAACCGTGCATCTCACTTCTAGGTAGGTTAGGTACCAATATACACCTACCTAGGTACCTACTAGGCAAAAGTTTAAAAGCACTGCAACTATAAACTTTATCTTAAATCGATACATGGAAAGTTGTAGAAGTAGCTTATTCGTCAGAGGTTAGTGACTTGTGAGACACCTGCGTGACAGGTTGCACCGAAGTCACAAACTTACCTTTAACTTTTAAATAGAGCCAACTCCAATCTCCTGGCGTTTCCAATGTAACGAAACACTCACAAACAAAACACTGCACTGTGTACACCACTTGTTCACTTAAAAGTATGCGAAAAATTAAGTTTTCACGTGAGTTTGAAGCGGTAACTGAGCGCGGCACAAACACCCCTCACACTCGGCAACCAAACGCAAACTAAATCGTATTGTACTTGTACCTACCTACTGCCAACCAGTCCCGTCGTCCGACGTCCCACTCAACTTTCCTACGGACCCCAAAAAAGTCGTCTACACCTCTAAACTGCCATCTGTGAGTGTTTATGGAAACAGTAAAGTAGCAGTCGTTGGTTTCTAATATGGCGTGGAGTCACTAGATGACACTACTAACGAAACCAAGTTACATACAGTACGAACAAATAGTTCAAAGGAAATCTGCTAGATGGCGTTTTATTGATAACAAATTAAATTCCGTTTCAGACTGGATTACATTGGAATTACTGTCATTGGACTTGCAGTTTATAGAGTCGAATAGAAATAAAGACCGATGTAAATAAATGATGTATAATTAATTCTGTTAAATTAGTTTTTTATAACAATTAGTAATAAATACTTAAGGGCCTTCATTTCATAGAGCCAATTAGCGCCGCCAATCTTAAAAAAAAAAAATATCTTCCAATATGTTCTTCCAAAATGTTTATTACGATAAATACTATTTTTTAAATGCTTATTTATAACGTGATTCAATGTCGGTAAGTTGTAGTTCGCCTAATTGCGAAAAACGGCCGTTTTTGGCATATTTGTGAACTGCAACTTAGCTTGTCGCAATTATGCCATGTATTGTATATTGAAAAATAGCATTTATCGTAATAAACATTTTGTAAATAGCTTTTCTAATAAAATTGATTATATGGGAAGATATTATTTTTTTAAGATTGGCGGCACTAGTTGGCTCTATGACAGCTCTTTAAGTATAACTCATATCAGAGTCATATTCTCAAAACTAGGTCCTGGCTGGTTCTGACATATCCATTATGGTACATACATGACAATATTGGTTATTTGTATAGCTTTGAGTGCACTGACACCAGTTTCATATTACCATGCAACATTTTTGGTTCTATCGGGTCGATTTTCATACAGATTTGAGTGCAAGCTAAGCATTAGTTCGCTCTTACACAACTCAAATCCCATAGACATTCGTTTGAAAGTTGTAACAGCGAGCAAACGCTAAACTCATGCCCATAATATATGACATAACTGACTATGTGTCTGCCTTGCAGTGTTATAATATAATAATAGTAATTGTTTATTAAAGTAATTAATTACCAATAATACAAAACTAATATCTACAAGTTTACAAATAATATTAGGCTATAAATGCACAAAAATTTCAGTTTATATTTTCTCAGTGTACAATGAGCCAATAAACTGTGGATATGTGAAGGAAGACCCAGTATTGAGTGCCATTTACAGTAAATGTCTGTCCTAAGTTTGTCTGAATTGACATACTCCTTGGGAAATATCAGTGCTATGAGATGAATCATTTTTTTAAATCCCATTAGGTTAGCAATAACACCATCGCCCAAAACAGGACAGACATTTTACTGTTACATAGAAATAAAAATATCACATGGGATAACTCTTCTTGTATCACATCATAGTCTCTTCTGTATTTCACTTTCTCATCTACAAATATGTATATCAGTCACTTTCTGTGTCCGTCTCAGAATCACTCGGAGGCCACATTGACCTCGTGTCTTTTTCATTATGTGCTGTCTCCAGGAACTTGGCCTGAGCTTCTAGCACACTCTTACTATCCGAGCACGCTGCATACATTTCCAAAGCATCCGAATTCAATTCCAAAAAGGAATGCCCCCAAGAAAACTTAGATATATAAAACTGTGCTTCTTTCTTATGGCCAGTGATCACCATAGCAGCAGCTAACGCTTCAACGCAACTCAATTGATACGGTTTACCATAGTTTATTGGGTTTGCTGCAACCAAAAATGGTAACAGTCTTGGATGCGGTGATTTCATTCTCCCAAATGGAGTTTCATCTATTTTCGCCCACGAACAGTCAATTACTGCCAACCCAAACTTTTCTATAATACCTTTGTCGTTTGGGCTGACGCACTGTGTCCCCACTGGTGATAGAACTAGACCTTGAAATCGTTGGCCGAGTTTTAAGTTCTTTATTAGGTTATGTCTCAAAAGTTTTCTTCCGGAACACTTCTTCGGGTCACAATGGTTCAGATCCCACATGCTAACGGCAAATGAAGCTTCAATACCTTCGTCATTGGAATCACTGTCGGAATTATCGTCGGACGATTGAATAGTTAATTCGTTTAACCTTTCAGCGTAGTTCTTTTGGACGTGGTGATTGGAAGATTTACCACCGGTGTTGCCTTTTTTTCCTGGTGCCATTGTTTGTGAACACTGCAACAATTCACAGTGAAGTCAAGTCACTGGGGCTAAGGCTAAAAGGCAATTAAATAAACTTTATATGCCAAAACCTTGCCAAAACAAAAATATACATGCAAAACAAAACATAACCTCACTTTTTTTCTTTTTTTAAGAGACGGGCATTGGTTGGTTAACGTAGTAATCAGACAAACAGTTTAGTTTAATTTAATTTATATTAGGCTTTTCAAAGATTTCTAGAAACGTAGATGATATTTTAGCTACGGGAATGCTTGGATCGACTCATGCATGAGTGAGTATCAGGATTAGGCAGAAACGCTCATGAGGCAGTTTTCTTTTGCTTTAATATTAGCTGGTTGGCTGTATACTCTGACTTAACTTTGCCTTTTATTTTCTATGGAATAAAGCTTGTATTTTTAAAGTAGTTTTTCAGCCTGGTTACATGTGATAGTTGCGTATTGGATCTCTTTTGACTATTCCATGATCTTGTTTTATTGTTTTATAAAAAGATGTTTTGACGTTTTCCTGAGCACTATCGACAGAAAAATATCTTGATATAAAGTTATTTTAGAGGAATAAAATTATTCAAAATTGATTTTACACGCGGAAGAATGAGCAGTGCCTCAATGGCGGGTATGTTTAAATTGTTTATTCTTGTACAAATGGTTAGCGACTAGCGTCCATGAATCCACACATCTTTCTGAGACACGGACTGGACAAACCAGGGAAGGATTATCACCAAAAGAACACTGCAGCATCATTTCCATATTAGATTTGAAAAAGTTAATTAGGTAGAAATTAGTAGGTACCCTAGGCAATTATACTATTACCTAGGTAAGAAATCCAAGAAACTCACTGATTTATTATAATTTTTGCAGTTTTGATTTATTAAAAAACCTTGCCAATTTAATTTTTATCATGAGTACAACTCCCAGTTTCAATTTGTCGAATGAATTCAAGGACACCCTGTAGGTACCTACCTACCTCATGCTTGAGTTCACGACTTACGCATAGGTATGTATGCTAGTGGGTGGGCGCGTCCATGCTTCATTAGCTCTCCTGCAGGGTTAGTACCACGTTAGTACGCGCTCGCGTTAGCGATCGGCTGTCAGACGCAACATTTCGTAGCACGACTACACATTTGCGGCTGATCTTTCATATGTGACTCTCAACTTTGTGTCGGCGTCGCCGCCTTGGCCACAATATAGATAGATAAGCTTGGCGTGGCGTGGGCGCGGCGCGGCGCGTTACAACGAACACATGTGTTAGATAGAGGGGCTGTACACTTTTCTTTGTGTTAGACAGTACCATCAAAATGAAATCGTGGTCAAACGCGGGTTAAGTTTTATCTACGAATGTTTAAAAAAATGTCAATGTACCTAAGATTGCAACCCTTATGGCCCAGACAATAACTCCAACGGCCAAACTGTTAGATACTGGGTATTCGACTGTACAAATGATGGCCATATTAGTAATTCCATACGATAACGTTAGCTAGTAATTACGAAGTATATTGTGGTCCCTAATGGGTTATTTTTTTATTATATAACTAGACCTAGGTAATTTTTATTATTCAAATTATCACAGCAAGACATGACGCATTATTAAAACACGTGACTTCACTCACAAAAATTGTTAGGTAATGGATTGGGTGCTTCATTTGGTAGGATAGGTATTATGATATAATAACCTATGATAAGAAGTGTAGATAAAGAAAAAAGGTGAAGCGTTAGGTATAAATATCTATACCCACACCGAACTACATAGCCTATAATTATCGCCTTCTTACATTTAGTTTTCTCTTTAACCTATCATATGTTACTTTTAACGAGATCTAATTTACCCATTACTCCTACACTGAACAAATGTTTACCTTATACGACGAAAAGCGTCGACCACTGTCTAGTCTAGCCAAGGCACTGCATTGCGTCATTCGATCTGTTCCTCTCCGTTGTGTCACACACAAGTATTTCTACTTATACGTACATACAAACAAGAAAACATTAGTGGTATAATATATATTTCAAAAAGCTCCGTAAATAATTACACGCGTGTCGGATGATCGATTTTTCACCGTGTGACAGCTTTTATTGTCTACAATCATTAGCGAGGCAGTAGCGACCGGTGACAGTCGGCCCAGTATTGTACATTTTACCTTCAATTGGAAATCATTTGTCTGGAATCAATTGGTAAGTGAATTTGATTGATTGCGATATTATTTCTTAATTTTTAGGCTTACTGTAGTTAGGGCATAGCGCATACGTTAGTTAAGAAGGGGAGCTGATAGGATATGTCACCACTCACCCTATACAAGTTGTTTTGCAACGCATATATAGAAGCATCGATATCTATATTGGTAATCAAAAGTTACTGTAAATTAAGAATTGATTCTGGAAATATGTATAAAGAGGTTTTTTTCTATTACCTAGCTACTTAAGTAAATAAACTCGTCTTAAATATTGAATACCACCTACCCACCTATTGGGATCCTAATCGCATTTTATAAAGTTTAGTTAGGTAGACGTATGCAAGAGACGAATAGATAAATTCCCTTGCAGGTAATTAGAATGAGTTGCACAGTAAATTTTGATTACCAATCCAATAAATAAGTTTTCAATGCATTGATGGAGACAGTTTTCGATCCCGGTACAGACAATGTATCCCTAGCGACAATTTTGTCTCTGTCTTGTGGTTGTAGGTCAGAATAGTCAAACTGGTACCTATTCGGTCTAGTGCTCATATCAAAACAATAAACAATAGGTAACAAGCAGGCAATAACAGAATTGTTCCGCTCCATGTAAAATAATAGTCGTCAAATTAGTAGGCGTGGTACCTACTGACATTGTTTCATGGCTGAAACCTAGGCTTGGTTCTGATTAGGCCTAGTGTTTGTAAGGTTTATCAAGTATTGCCGACAAATTATCGGAAAAAGAGTTTCACCAACGGCTCTTTGCCATAAAACTGACAAACATTGACTTCATTTGACAGGTACTAAACCACTAATTTTGTATGAAGAACTCCACCTAAACCTTAGCTTAAACAAATTGCGAACGAACCTTTGTTAAATCACGTTTTTGAAAAAAAAAATTAAATCCCGAACAACAGAGTATTCTGCTAAGTTAGCAAGCAAGTAAGCAAATACACACCGTATTTGAGGTATTGAATAAACTTTGTTGGGTAGGTACAAAAAAAAAATTACTCGCTATAATTTTAACCGATATCGAACAATTATACATCAGATCTCTAGCCTGACTCATACAAGCGGGCTTGTCTGGCCGTGACTCGAACCTAAGTAGTAGATAAGTAGTTAGACAATACCTAATTCAGTTTTGGTTTAGTCAGACTTATAGAAAATTCTAGGAAAGGCATTTTTGCTAATCGGGCTTTTGGTTTAGGGCCTTTTGATTGACAAAACTTCTGTTGTTATTCATAGGGGGTTTTCGCAGGTTTTCGCCACACAAAATCGGTGGTTTAGCAGGTGGTTTATGAAGTTTTATTGCTAATTTAAGGCTCTAAGACTTTGCAAGCGGAATACCCATTTTAACTCCGCCTAAAGTAAGGTACTCAGCTAATCTGATTGTTTTCACTTCGTGTAGGTAAGTGCTTCATCCATCCATCCTGATTCGTCTATCTGTGTCAAAGATTAATGTAAGGTTTTACGGTGGCCGTAACTCTTTTATTACAGCCAAAATCGCCAATATACTCAGGCAAAGTGATTCGCCATTGATTAATGACTTTAGTTTAGGAGTAGGAGTTTTACCTTTAGATTCTCTTTGTTAATAAAGTCTATCCGTGAGCCTACGAAGCTACGCGTGTAGACTTGATGACGAGTGTTTGAATGTCGATCGATGTTTTTAAATTAAATAAGTCTATATACTTACTTATTCTATCCTTCATACTTGTCGACACGGCTAAATTGCCTAGTAATGATAAATGGAATGATAAATTATTTTATATGATTGATTACAATACAATGGATTTGTGAACTTTTATGGTACTAATTGGGCTATTGAAAGTATCATAGTGATTTTGAAAGTCAAAATCTTAATCGTTCTGTGTTCAGAGTTGGGTCGTATCGGTTTAGCTCTGGTCTAGAGTGCGCAGGTCATACCTATGGATAATGATGTATTTTTTAAAAGCCTCTTCGCTATTTTTGTTTATTAGGAGAACTAAGATTGTTACAATGTGGTTTCTTGTTGATCGCTGGTAGAAGGACTCTAGCTAGAAGAATCTATCTAATGTCGAGGGGTCGTATGGGTTCGAATTCTACCCGTAATAAAAAAAAACATCCGTATAAGTATTAGAACACTCTAATCTAAAAACATTACTGACGCAGTATCGGGTATCTGACAAAAGCTTATCTAAGTACCTACTAAAAACCACTGATGGACTCGGCAACCTAAATTAAATCTTGGACATTATTCTTTGTTATCAAAGCAAGCCATCACCGCTTTGCGCTGGCCGTTTTTGTCCATAAAAATGTCTCTTAAAAGTTCTTCGAATAGGTATGTTGCATACAAGCAAGGCTGCTTGCTTTCCGATGCTTATAATGTGTAATGATTGGTTTGAGTCGCTAAGTCAAACAATCGATTCCCTACCACTCGAGGTCGTGGTATAATGCGATACAATCGTAAGAAATTACTACTGTTTCATGATTATTCCACGTGGACTTTGAGTTAGTTGCTAAATGATGGATGGCACTATTACTTACCCTTCGTAGAAAGTTGAAGGCAATTTCTGTCACATTTCCCTTCACTTCGTGTTTGAGACACATGCATAGTCGATTGTTTACGAAATAAATGTAGGAACCTATATCTATAGCCCCTAGTACACATTGGCTCATGCTGGGCCATGTACGGCGATGCACCTATACCGGCCAGCATGGACCATCGCCGAGAAGGGCCACACAATGGGCCATGGCCCTTATTCAAGTTCATTGCGGCCTGGCGAAGCACTCGCGACAGACGTGGAAATAATCACGGCCGCGGCAATTTTTTTGTATGCCACATGAAGCTATTGTAGAAGTGTGTACCGTAAAAAAATAATAAATAAACTAGGATATTTTTTAGATATTTTTAATACTTACAGTTATTTTCATCTAAAAAGTGTTTTCATGTAAGCGGTCGGTAACAAATTGTCCGCAATGGGCCAATGTGTAAACGCTACCGGCCATGCTGGGCCAACATTCCTTGGAGTTGCATACTTACATTGGCCGCAGCCAATGCAACTAAACGGTTTAGTCACTATGTGATGATTCTAAGCAATACCTAGGTGTATTTTAGTCTCAAAGATGTATGATTTGTTCACAGCCTGCTTCAACTACGACAACGCCGAGAAGCCCACCACTAACAAGGCCGACAAGACCGACAAAAACAAGGATTTAAGCATGGACAGCGCAGGTAAGTGTTATCTATTAATAAGTACTTACTAACATATTAAATATATTATGTACCTACAGCATATTAGAAATGAAAGCTGAAAGTCGTCCAACAAGAGATGGAGCGTCCTATGGATCTTGCAGATAGACAAGACACGTAAAATAAGAGAGAAAACTGTTAAGGATGACGTAACCGACATTGCCGAACCATGGGCTGTTTTTCGCGGAAGAAACATAGGTACAATAGATAGTACATTCCGGGTAAACGATACTCGCTGGGCGATTCTCGCTCAGCGATGAACTATACATATTATGTTGCCGGGCGAGTATCGCTGAGTCTCTTTTGTTTACACGGAATGTAACACGGAATAAATATTAATATTTGTTCCGTGGAATGTACTATCTATCTATTGTATGTTTCTTGCGAGAAAAATAGCTCGTAGTTATTCGCCGGCGGTGGGACAACTGCCTAAAGTAGTGATGGTCTGGCCACATCTGTAGAATGTTTTAACGATAGGTAATAGGTACGCCAATGTACACTGGCAGGACTGTTACGACTGAAATAGGTACTTAATATACCTCTAGATGTAAAGTTTAAACACCACATAAACAAGTCAACAGATCAGTTTCATTTGATTGATTCAGAGATGAAAAGAAGATGGAGAAGGAAATTGCAATCAAGTAGCCAGTTTGGAATAATGGTCCACTTTCCTTTATGATCATTTTATTTGCTCGAACTGAAGTTAGTTCGTGGTAACTCATATCCGAGCTCAAAGCATTGAGCCAACGCTTTTTAAAATAAATTATAAAATGAGTGGAAAATCGATGGTATATACGCCTGGCTTGTGTGTAATTAGGTTAGATATCCAAATCGATATTTACCGTTATGAATATCCGCACATGCGGGTTCCCAGCACTTAGCTTTTATGCTACACGTTTTCATTCGTTGTAAGTGTAACCAATACCTAGCAATCTAGCATTCAAGGCCCTTTGTATTCTGCACCTACTCGAATAAGGTTAATTTTGTACAAACCCAAGTTGAGATAAACACAAGACAGCACGTTTTAATGTCTTTGGCCTTATGACATTTTTTTTGGTTGTTGATAGTAGGTACATAGACCTGCCTAGGCACAAGGTGTAACGGAAAGGCTGTATTTAGTAGTACCTACAAGTTCGTTCATGAATAAATAATTTATATTATTGTAAGTATATCATTTATTCTGTAAAAACGAAATAAAGATACCTATCTAAATCTAATCGTGTTTGAATATTTGAACAACTTTAAGTTCTACTACTTTTTGGTTTTCCCCAATTTATTTTTAACTTTTCATGCATTTTGTTTGTGCCGATCATCTTATCGATTTGTATCTTGCATAAAATTAATTTAAAAGACATTGCCACATTTCAATGGAGCTTTGCCCCACCTACAAAACTACGTGACCATTTAAGCTGTACCTATCATTTTGTTGGGGACTTATTACAGGTTTCATATTGCATAATCATAATCAGTATCATTTTCTACTACTCTCGCAACTCCTATAGAAAAATAACAAAAACAATGAATAAATCCCTTCGATTTCTTACTATTTTCTGAATTTCTAATTAAGCTGTATTTTTCGAATCGCAACTTGTACAAAACTTTATTTTAAACCAATAATTTTGAAAAAAAAACGGAGATATTTTTACATTTATTCGTTATCTTGTACAACTTGCGGTTGATGGTGGGGCAGAATCTGGCAGTGTCATTTTATTCGAAAAGTCGTAGAGTAAAAGTTGTTCAGTTTTCAATACTGAACCCTGCCTAGGGCTTAGGTAGGTACTATACGATACGTTACACTCTGTATAGGTATATCTGTACGTTACACTTACTTACTATACGGTTCGTTACACTCACCAATATAATACTTACTAATTCTAGAGGTCACCGAAGGGTTTTTGTATACAAATATAAGTAACAAAGTATAACTTCTAGCACTTCTAGGTAGTTAACTATATAATTATACGTGTAGTAGGATATCGCATGTTGATTGTGTTATACGGTTAGTTATCACGCGACAATGGCGGCACATAATTACCATTTTAGCCCTTAGGGATGGTGTATCTAAGTAACTTAGTTGTATAAAATATAATTTCCCAAATGGAAAAAGTGGACAAACAAAGAGGTAGGTGAACCTGAAATTAAAATTTCAACTCTGTAATTTAATTCCTTAGCTTTTTATTGATTAATAATAATTTATTTTTATGTTAAGTACTTCGGCCCGCATATGCTAAAATTCGTGTAAAATATTGTAGCATTATCTAACCAAATGGATGACTGAATGACGCGGTCCCCGGTTCAAATTCCAGTCGCGACGAAATTGGTTAAATTTTTTAAATTGGTTAGTTTTCGATTCACATAGCGGATGGCGGATATGCAAGAAAAAATCAAATATTTATTCATTATTTTACTTAAAATAGATTTAGCAATATTTCTCCGCATTATGTACAGTCGACAGCACATCAAATGTACCACTTTGGACTTAGGACCGTTCTTATTATCTGCGTCGTAAGACTTGAAATCTTACTGCAAGTGTTACCATTGATATGCTGTCGACTGTACAGTCGATGACAGAGATAAGTATACAGGGGGTCCCAATATGGTTGATATTTTCTCAAAAACTACTGGACCGATTTTAATAATTATTTTACAATAGTTTTAACTTTCATCTATCTCACAGTGAAAGAGTTTTTACAATCCGTCAAGTAGTTTTTGAGAAAATCTCAACCGTAAAAACTCTCCTGTACACCTTTCTTTGTCTTCGACCGTACCTACCTACTAGTTTTCTTCTCAATCATTCCAACTAAGTTAAATGTTCATGCTAGGTGCGGCTATACCATTCGCTCGCTAGTCTAAAGTAACCTATCTACTCCATAGGTGGCAATCGAACTGATATTGTAGAGACCAGTCCTATACCTACGCGTGTCCAAAAACACTTGTAGCTTGTCAGTTGTCTGCTGTCAGTCGTTAAATTAGGCCAAGATGCCTCTAACTTGATGTAACATCGTTACACGAAGCTCTGGCAAACTTCAATCATGCCATTATTTCAGTCGCCCGCCACCACTGAAGGCTGTTACACGCTCTCTTCCACTGCCCACAACCTTACGTAAAATGTGATCAATCTAGAACTATAAATAAGTGTTTTTGTAACAGTGACTAATGATTTTGTATATGTAAAAACCATGTATCTGGGTAAACCGAAAACTAAGTCGAATAGTAAGTATTTTGGTGACCATTTAAGAATAGATTTTAGAAACAACTAGCTTTATTATTTAATAATCTACTTAAAATTGTGTCTAAGTGTAGGATTCCTATTTATAATTCGTGTCAACAAAGCTGAAATAACATGTCATTATTTTGAAGCACGTGTCGTTACCACTTTTCGACGTTAATCGTTATAGATGCAATACAATAGATTCCTAGATAAAACTCAAAGATTTCCCAAATGATAGTAGACAATATATTTGACGTAATTATACTAGTAACAGCGTACTAAATAATAAACTAGTAAGGTTGTACAATGTACATGTACGTACGTACAAGGGCCGTACTGTATATTGATTGACTCGTTGCGTAGCAACGGTTGGGCAGGGCAAAGTAAAGAGCTACGTGGAACGCTACGAACGCGAAAGTTTTATGCTGGTTTCATCTGATGCGGATGTTTTCTTTGAGTTGTTTATTTGCTTGGATGTTTTTTCACTTACTTAGGTACCTTATTACCTTATTATACCATCATGGGATTTGAATGTTACTTTTTCAAAATATAAGTTATAAAATGTACTCGTGCTTTTAGATACTTATCCCTTGCGGTAGTTGAGATTCTTTTAATCTGTTTGCCAGATTCTAAAAACCGAGAAAATCTAATTGTACGGCCTAAGACAGAGAAAGGCGTACTTACAGTAGTTTTTAAGGTTGAGATTTTTTCAAAAAGTACTTGACTGATTTTTGAGAATTCTTTATAATTACGTAGTGTGTGCTAACCTGCTAACTATCTACTAGTAAAATAATTCTTGCAATAGGTCAAGTAGTTTTTGAAAAAATCTCAACGTTATTGAGGACCCCTGTATACTCAATCTCTGTTTCGACTGTACAATGGTTCATTAGGGGATGAACTTGGATGTCCGAATCATAAACCTACAAAGTTCAACCACCGCGACAGCGAAGGTTATTATTTATGAATATAAAATAACCGCATTTGAACTGAATACTTTGGATTTTATCGCTGACCGTTTTCGTGATCGCGTGCTAGTTGTACACAACAACAGTGAAACAGTAGAATTGGAAAATAAATGGTCCACTAAGTGATTCGATCTTTTTCCCATTTTAATTGGCGAAAATTGTTTATACTTAATTAGGTACAACCAAATCGTGGTAGAAGCTAGGTTACCTAGTTGTTTGTTATGCTATTTAGAAATACATACCTATGAATATGTTTTCAAGGTTAAAAAGTTTATGCTCGTACCTCCCTCAGGTCAGTAAATCGTTAATCCCTACTAATTTTAGCTATTCTAAAGATGACGATGGGCTTAGAAATTAAAATGCTTATCTTTGAAAACTCTCATCAAACAGTCTTCCACTGCTCTGATAAAATGGCAAAGCACAATAAATTACTTATATCTACTATTCTACTTTAGTAGTCCTTTTATAAATTGTGTCCAATGGAATTTAAAGTGAAATCGAATCATAAAAAGTAAAAACGCATCAACAAATTGCATTTTCAAAATGCATAGGCTAGGATTCCTACACATCTAGTTTCCTTTGACCTTAAGTAGGTAAGTACTTATGTTAACTTCTGCTTACAGTAGCATGGCACAGACCCCAGTCTGCGACCTCGAGGCAGGAGGAGGAGCTGATTCAGAAGAGCACCCGCGCTTTAGCTTCTACCACCGACCCGCTGGAGAAGCTTCGTCTTCTGTGCCTGTCTCGCGGTGCCTCGGGCATCATGGGACTTGGCAGGTTAGTAGCACGGCTAACACTAGGTTGTGATTGTGGCAGGCGCAGATTCAGCCCTCAAAAAAGGTTATGGTCACAGCCACCCGAAAATCGGCAATGTGATCGATATAGTGCATTCCTTGTCCTACAAAGGAGATGTTTACAAAATAAGTATATGACACCCTGACCATGTTTTTGTAGATACAGTTCATCAGCAGCCTATCGACCTCAAATCTCAATAGACCGTGAAAATGTGACGTCACAAGCCTGTTAGGGTTGTGGGCATGCCCAACGTGTCCACAACGGTGGAGCAGCGCTTGATTTCTGGCGTGAGGTTTTAAAGACTAAATTTAAGTGTTTGTTCACGTTAACTCGCGTCCCGAAATATAAAACATAGGTATACCTTAGTATGAGAGTATTCACGTACGAACGACAGCAGAGCAATGGTAACACTTGCAGTGCATTTCAACTCTTACGACGCATATAATAAGAATGGTCCAAATGGCACCTTTGATAGACGCAAATCAAGAAAACGATGCTATCTGATTTCAGGATTTTCCGAAGGATGGACGATGACGGTAGTAAGCAGCTCAACAAGGATGAGTTCGTCAATGGAATCAAGGATACGGGACTTGAAATCAGCGACCATGTAAAGTATTCTCTCATTAGCATATTATCTACCGGTAGGTAATATTAAATTCGCTTAAAATGCACTGAGGGTTGAACCGCGACTTTCATCGTTTTCATTTTGGTACATGATGGATGGTAATGATAATACTTACCTACAACCACTCATATGTGGGGAAACCACTTGTGTTTCTTTATCGATCATTAAAACTTGTGATAATATTGCAGTAATGTAATACGATCACTGTGATATGAATATGATTTCGAATAAATACGATTGAACATCGCAGTCGGTACCCTGGGATGCTGTTTCATTAAACTTTTGTGTCATGCAAGATGTTGCATATGATAGGTACCTATTTAATTTATTTTACAAGCTATAGTGATGCTACACGTATTGTGTTCACAGGATACTGAAGAGCTGTTCGTCAAATTTGACATGGACAACAGTGGTTCGATCAGCGTTGATGAGTTCATTAGACAAATACGGGTAGGTATCAATTTTATTAGTTTTTAATGAGAGTATATATGGATCCAATAGATCCAAAGATCTGCTACCTACTGTACTATGAAATCCGGCCACTGCCTACCAAAAAACATCGATTTTTATTTGGTTCGAATTCCGGAATTTCTTGGTGGAAATGATTCATATTCTCTTAATGTTTTCAGAACTACTCCGAAGTAGAATTCGATCAAGGCATTCTTAATTTTTCTTGTCATGCGAGCGAGATTGATATTGTTGGGTTGCATTTGTTTTACCCTATCTCAATATTAGTTTTTATTCAGTCTTAAAAACAACCCAAAGGCAGCTGGAACACAAAAACAAATGTAATACAGCATAAGATTGATTTTTTTCCAAAGGGTTCTAGTAGTTTTTCGTTACATATTATGCGAATATAAACCACCATACTTTTATATTGTGCAGCCCCCGATGTCTGAATCTCGTCGCGCCATAGTGGAGCAGGCGTTCAAGAAGTTGGACAAGACTGGGGATGGTGCCATCAGCGTTGAGGACATACGGGACGTGTACTCTGTTAAGGCACATTCAAGGTTAGCATACTTTAAGGCCGAAACAAACAAAAAATAACTTCAGCTCCAGTTACTTTTGCTCCGCGGATCTTGGCCTCAGCAATGAAAAGACGCCTGTCGTGCCGGTCCTGCATCGACTGCCGCCACGTGTGTGTATGCAGTCGGAACAGCCGTTCCGTTCTAAAAACGATGAAATTATATCATGAGATGGCGTTATGAACAGAGATGCCGCTATATCAACGCGATAGAACTGGCTATCACGCATGCCAATTCATGACATCATTGCATCGTTTTGAGAACCGTAATAGCCTCACTGGTCCTTCTCGACCTCGTCCTTCCAGCGGTAGGTACCTAGGACGCACCCAGTAGCCCAGCGGACTATATAGCTTGTCCCAGATGCCCTAATTTTGCAGCACGATCTTCTCCTATTATCTCGAGGTGGCCTAGCCATAGTTGAGTCGAGCAGATTTGATCTCGCCGATGATGTTGGGCTCGGACCGTAGATCTTCAATCCAATTACATTACCTGAATTATAACAAACAAGCACACACATCTGATGAAAGGTGGTCATTGTCATCTGCAACACCGGTGCAGATTATAAATTATCTTGCATATCTACAAAAGACATATTTTGAACTGGATTCGAATATTCCGTATGTGGAGAATTTTTTCGGTATACTGGATGAGAGTAAAGGTGTGCCTGGAATGGCGAGCTAGTCATGACTGAAATACATGGAGTATTACTTGACTATTTGGGATTGCACAATTTGCACGAATGGTACTAGTTGCAGCTATGAGTTGGTGATATGAAGGAAAATATTTAGGTTGTTGTTGCCTATGATACTGTTGACATCAAATAAATTGTGGTTTCCAGATATATGAGCGGTGAGGATACAGCTGACGTGATATTGAACAAGTTTCTGGCCAATTTTGAAGCAGAAGGCACTGTCGATGGAAGGGTAAGTGCATCATCAGCTACTCCTAGCTAGACATCATGACGTGACCCACTAATGGACTGTTACCGCAGTGTGGATGAGGTAACTAACTGAGACGTCGTCTAATCGTACGTGACTAAGCGTGACCTTAGTTTGAGCTGTAAGTGCGACGCAGGCTAAGCTCGCACTCATAATGTCTCTGTGACTCTCGGCCTTATTCAGAATTATTGGTAAACCCTACTTTAAAACACCAAGGTCCAGCACACGAGTTTAGTAGGGATGTATTATTATTTATTCTGTGGTAGGGATTAGTAGGAATAATATACAGGCATAGGTTTATCGCACGATGTTTTCCTGTCTTAGGGTGTTACCACACCAATCGAAATGAAATGAAAGCCGAGAGCTAGCGGTTGGTACTGGTAAATGTAGTTCGATGTATCATATATTGCCCGATAATAACCAAAGCATAAGCTGGGGTTCTGAGCCTTGCCCTCTTCTCTTGTGAGATAAGAATACATACGTAAAGTTCCATGACTATCCTTGGAGACTATAAACGTAAAAAGTCTTGTATTTTTCTGCGAGGCGAACATTAGTCTCCCTTACATTTGATTCGGTTTGAAGATATGTTTACATCGCTAGAAGGGGTGCTTCCTTCGTGGCCGCCAAATCCTGTTACATGCTACATCGTGGAATCGCCACAAGTAACGATCATAATTATACTATTTCAGGTAACCCTGGAAGAGTTCATGAACTACTACAGCGGCATCAGCGTGTCCATCGACAACGACTGCTACTTCGACCTGATGATGCGTCAGGCCTACAAGCTATAAGCGCCATACAACCGGTCGCACACATAGCACACACTAACTACGGGGTCACACGTTCTCAGAGGAAATTTTTAATGGCCTTTTATGATGTATTTTCACAAATTTTCTTCAAAAATTCCTTTTTTTTCTTCTTCAAATATTAATAAAAAGTAAACGACGCCACTCACCAGAAAAAAATAAAATAAAAACAGGTTCCTCATTTCAACAAAAACTGGATGTCGAACGATTATCATATCAGCAGTTCAACAATAACACAACACACATGCAATACATGTTTACTCATTCGTTGTTGTAATGCTGGCCTAATCCGAGAAACGAAGGCCTGATGGGTCATTTAGGTTGGTCGAAGATGCAGCACAATATTCAAACCTGGGATTCACAAAGTGTATGAAATACTGAATTCGTATAGGCATTAAGAGATGTCATTTAATTAAGATGACGCCACTTCAGAAGTGACATCTTCAGCTATGCCGATTTTTTTGGAAAATGTTTTCGACTCCCGTACCCCTTTTTATACGCCTTAAACCGGCAATTTTATATCAGGAGTTGAAATGTTTTCCTCAAAATCTAAATTAACGTAGGTACTAGTGAGTGGAGTTTTACAGTCGAGTTATACAATAGTTATTATAAATTTGTTTTAACACGTATTGGTTGACCGCTGCTTTTCGAACAGTGTTGTAGGTGTTTATTTTAATTCTCCCTATTTACTGGTAGCTAATTACTCATAATGTAGAAAATTGCACTTTGAAGAAAAAACTGCAACTGTTTTCAAAACAGTGTTCACCCTGTATTATGTGAATTAAATATTTGATATTATGAATGCACAAAAGTGTCTGTCTATAATTTATTTATAACGTTGATATTATATAGTTTATTCGATAAATTATTGTGTGTGTGACATGGTAATTATGTTAATTTCAATAAAATTCTTTATTAATTGTAATAAAATTGAAGTTTTAATAATTAATATTTAGGTTTATTTCGTTTTGTTGTGTTGGTGACATGTTGAAATGTCTCCTGGGAAATCGGAATAATTACACAGTACGGTCTGACACAGAGAAAGAGGTGTACAGGAAAGTTATTAAGGTTGAGATTTTCTCAAAAATAGCTTTCCCATAAGTGATTTTGGAAAATTTACAATTACATAGTATGTACTGTACCTACTACTAAACTATATATATCTAAACTACCTACCTACTAAAATAATTGTTGCAATCGGTCAAGTAGTTCTCGTGAAAATCTCATTCGACTGTACCTTATGTTTTTCGTCTCACTCACAGAAGAAGTAATTTATAGTACAAGGTGAAGGTGTTCATCCAGATTCCAGCGATTGGTAAAATAAAATAGGTAGGTCGAATTGTCACTTGATATTAATTCAGAATTTGTTTTATGCATTATGCCATGCTCGGCGAAAAACAAAACAAAAAGTTTTTCGGCAAAAACGGCTAGAAAATTTTCATCATTTTGATATCAATTCATGCTGGTAATTTTGTATAGTCGACAGCACTTCATTTACAATAATAAAGTGCGTTTTCAGTTCTACATATATCATCAGTAGTGGCATCTACGTGACAATAGCCAGGCTAAAAAAATTACACTTACCTACCACAAGGTTCATAATGTCCGTCCGCTTCCCAAAAAGTCCGTTTTCCCATAAATAACGTCCGGTTCCTAGAGTCTGGCTAACGAAAGAGTGTCCTGGAGTTTCTTTAAAAGTTTTGATCTGGCAACAATATGAAGCTGTCAGTCAAGTGTCAAAGGTACATCTCAAAGTCTGTTGTGGAGATTTATTTTTCAATAATAATTGCTTTAATATGGGTAAAACAATAAAAAGTAACGTACGAAAGCTGCTACATACTATGATAAGTAAGTTTAAACAAAAACGAGAAGAGAAAACAGTTGTTTTCCATGAAAATAAACAATGTTTAGGTGCCATCTCGGACTTTTTAGGTTAGTATGACTTTGTAATCTTGATCCTTGTTGACTGAATATTAGATATATTTACGATATGTTTATGCTTTTTCTTATGTTTATAGATAATCTTGGAGATATTGAAGGACTCTGCTAAATTAAAAACATTGTTGGAACGCTAAGAAATTTGGAGATTTTTTTTTAAATAGTAACTCAAGACTATGTTCTTAGAAGAAATATCTTCATCTTCACTAACTGGTATGTACCTGCATGCATCGGTTTAGAGTTTTTTATTTGTTTGTTCCATTTCACAAAGTTGTGTTATTTGACGTCATCAAATTTCATTATTAAGTATGCATTTTATACTTTGTTTTGCAGAGGTTGGTGTCACGACATTAAAAAAATTAACATTAAAAACATGACGACTCCACTGATACAGGAGAATCCTTAAAGGTTTAATTTTTTGAGTACGATGATTAAACATCGTCAGCCAACTAAACATGTTGTTAAAGAAATTTAATGAACTGAATGTTAAGTAGGTGAATATTATGTATATACTAATAAAAAATATCTACACACTCGTTTTTTTACTCACATCCATAACAGTCGAGGCTCCGACGCACCAAACACAGCCTTTATAAACAAACGACATTCTGAAATGTGGTGTTAACCATGTAGGTTATGCACATTTAAAGAATTGGTGTGTTTCTTAAATTAGAAATTAATTTCGTAAGCAACTATTATACAAATTGATAGTCGTAAATACAAAAAAAAATTACTCAAGTATCAAAACATTTTTCTCCTACTATAGTCAGTAATACCACATGTAGATTTTTTGAATTTGCCGCGTTTTCTCAGGTCACTCTTTCGTTAGCCAGACTCTATCTACCTAGGTCGTCGTAGGTAGAGAGTAATAAAAGGATAGAGAAGATAAATTAGACGTTTAAAAAGTTAACACAATGATCACCCCTGCAAGAGGTCCATTTGCTTCAAATTTGATTGGCTGGCTAAATCTAACCAAAGAGAGATGGGTATACGCCCCATGCGGTCTCTTTCGCTCATCTCAAGGCCGTTTTATTTTTCTTATAGAAACGGCGGGCATAATAGTCACTGGCTGGCAGGCAGGCAGTATTATTTTAGACTCCTTGCCTGACAGTGACATCCCAGTTTTAATAAAAAAGTGTAATAACCTAGCTCGAATTTTTAGGTGTTTTGTGTTAGCTAAAGTGTTTATGTGAAAACCATGTTTCTAGGAAAACCGGAAACTAATTCAAACAGTAAGTCAAGTTTCCGTTAACTCCTATACGTTAACTTAACCTTAAATTTATTTGTTGACAAAATGTAAATACATTGTTTAGTCAAACGATTGGGGTTTTCGGTACATTTCTTTCTACTTTATGAACTAGCGGGCAAATAACAAGCCGGTTACTGTTACCTTATCTCCAATATTCAGATTTAAGAGAGTAGTATAAATCACCTTATCAGACAAATCCCTACTATCAGAGTCCATAAGATAATGAACATTTAACTAGGTACTTAGATAAGTACTTACCTCAGTACAGTCGAAAGCACAGGAAGTGAACTTAACAATTACCGAATCTATCAAAATATTGCCTATTTTACGATTCCTATTCAGTTTGTCATGTGGGTTTTACTTATAAAAAATGATTGTGATCCAGAATCTCTGTAAGTACTTAAATAAATTAGCTAACCATCTAACTACCTATGTAGAGTACATACGAACCTAATTTAATATTTTAATCTAGGCCAATTTATGACCTACTGTAAAATGGGTGTAGCATCAAGCAAGGAGTTGGCTTTATTATCGATTGTTTTGGACACGCTCGCTTGGCAACGGTTATTGTAACTATTTCTATGGATGGTACACATACCTGCCATTGTTAGACGCACTACCTACACAACCGTTAAAGAGGGTCGCCCTGCAAAAAATATTATCGCAATTCGCAGCGCATGAAAGTAAGGAACAGAAAGGACTATGGAGCCGTATTTACATCAAAAGCTCTTGCATAACAGTTTTTCGCGTGTCCGCCACTCACTTGTTTTTTCCATTATTATAATTTTCAATAGAAGCGGAACATTATAAAAACAGATGTCTCTTTCTGACGTATGAGAATGAAAGTAACAGCAAGGCGGCAAGCCTCTCGCCATACAAAAATATACAATGGTAATACGGCGTATATTGCAGTGGTTTTGTCTATCAATGCCTACTTATACCCAAAAATATGGACTTAGCTCTTAGCAATATTACCAAAAAGGTTCGAGTACGAAGTTGATACGATAGCGCAATCTGCAATATTTTTTCGATTCGACTAATGCAGCCATTGTCTACTTGCCGCAATGAAAACATCTGCAAAGCTCTGCTGACCTAGTTAACTAAATCGAATTTTGGAGGCAACCACAAACAATTTATTTAAGTACCATTACCTATGTGAAGAGTCAAAAGCCTTAAATTAAAGATGCCTAGGCTCATTATTTTTCTTTCGGCCCACGGGCTGTAGAAATCCAAACGTAAATTGCTACTACCTATGTACTACTAGGTACAGAAGTATCTACTTTAGCTACACCCACGAGAGTTTCTTACGGCATATGGAAATTTCGTTTTTATCGTCCCTACCTTATAAATTGGATTCTTGTTCACCTTCATCAATGCCTACATAATTCATAATTCCGTAATAAAGTCTTCAAGTTATACTCGTACTTTCAAGGCTCTACTTATGCCAAAAAAATCTCTTTAACACCAAAGATGTTTAATTTCCCTAAGGTCTCTACCGTTTTATGTGCCTAGCACGAATGGTAGTAATTTTGGCGTGTCTTTTTAACACTAATCTGACAGATCTAAAAATGCTGGCAGGCAGCCCTTTCCTACACTGAACTGGATTGCGTGAGATTCTGAGGGCGGATTGCGTAACGTTCCTTAATATTGTTTAGCGTTAGCCTAAACGCAGTTAACCCCGTAAACATGTTTTAACATCTTTCACATAAGCACGCTGCCGCACGTTACGCAAGCCGCCCTGAATTTATAAAAAGGATGATACTACTTTTAGAACTGTTAATTGAAAAACGCAAGACAGAATCACTACCAATAGGTGTAATTCTATAGTGGCCGCCAGGGGCGCCAGGTCTAAACCTAAACGGTCACGGTTACTCGTATTACAGCTACGACTTAGCGTGCCTACTTTGGAATCGCCATGTCCGTTTAATACAAGAATTCTCTTTGTACTTTTGCAGTAGCATGGCACAGACCGCAATCAGCCTACTCGCTGCAAGAGGAGGAGCTTATGCAGAAAAGTGCCCGCGCTTTGATCACCACAACTGACTCGCTGGAAAAACTCCGTCTACTATGCTTTACTCGCGGCGCCTCCGGCATTTTGGGACTTGGCAGGTTCTTACATAAGCCTTTCCTTACACAAATATCTATAGGTCTAATTTCACCTTGCTGCGTCATCCACGATCGATATTGTTCACAAAAAGTAGCCTTCGCATTGCTCCACCTTTTCGAAACATTCAAAGCCACCAAACAATTTTAGGTCAAAAGTTTTAATGGGTGTGATGTCTGAGAAAGATGGCTGGTACTTCGAATACCTCGAATACTTATCTTGTTAACCGCGTTTACCGCAATTTCACTTGACGGTAAACAGCGACGATGATGCTGAAGATACGTAATCCGGCTAATGGACCCATATTTATTGTTATTTTGAAGATCCAATATAAGTTTTAGGAAAAACTACAGCGAAAAAACCTTTCGTATTTAAATGTATTGAACCTAAACGAAGGGCGGTAGCTTCGAAGGTGACAAGTTCCTCTAATGAAAGAGTTTGTCTAAAGCTCGGGGCTGGTGAAGATGATATCGTGTATCCTGATCTCTGTGCAAAGCATGAAACATACAATAATGAGCTCAATTAGACCAGGGCCTGTGTTTTGTCTACATCATCGACGTACTAGAGACGACATCCTCTGTTCCTGATATTGGGAGCTGGCACGGTACTTGTCAGGTCAGAAAATATTTCGTACCATTAATGATTCGCCTAACTAACTTCATATCTGCCATTCAATGGAGAAAGGTGAAAACCATCAGAAAATTATCCGTGCTCACACTTTGCTCTTGTGCTTTTGTGCCCTAACCTAAAGCTATACTTCGTTAACGCCGGTCTTTTTTGCTTTCGATCTGTCATGCCGTTTCGGAAATAAATATGATACTATTTATGTTCTTGTTCAACATCTGTCTTTTCCGGCTATGTACTTGCAAAATAAACTATTTCATTTCGTCATACCGTGAATTTCTATATCTTTATACTTAGAAAGTAAGTTGTTAAGCCAAAACGAGCTAATGGGCATTCTTCAACTGCTACTCATATTATTTGGAGAATAAGAGATTCTCATTCGAATATACACCACTTATCAACAACATCTAGACACATTATTATGTCATCTGGTTCATTGGGCTTTGCAGTTCAGCGCACATTGGGTATGAGGTTCCTATATCGGTATTTCGATCACTTTAGTTTGATTAGATCATCAAGCTGAAGGAACTTATCAAGAAAAATCAAGCTTTTTCAATTTTATTTACAGGATTTTCCGGAGAATGGACGAAGACGGCAGTAAACAGCTCAACAAGGAGGAATTCTTTAAAGGAATGAAGGAGACAGGACTTGACATTAGCGACGAGGTGAATACCCACAAGGGAATATTTCATGACACATTATACAAAATCTTGTTCTTTGACTATGCCTATTACATCTTTCTAGGATACCGAAGACCTGTTTACCCATTTCGACCCCGAAAACACTGGTTCCATCAGCCTCGATGAATTCATCGAACAAGTACGAGTATGTACCTATTGCTACATTATCTATTTATTGTGTTTCTAGGACATTGAAGAGCTCTTTACCAAATTCGACGCCGACAGTAGTGGTTCTATCAGTCTTGATGAGTTCATCGGTCAGCTACGAGTATGTATTTGGATTTATCTATATTATACCTTGTAATTGTTCGCTTTCTTTCTTTATGTCTTCAGTATCCGTAATAGGTCCCTTCTTCATACACATATTGGACGAATAAACCACATAAACAACTACCCACAATCTGTAGAGTGTTTAAAGGGAGAAAACTATAAATGTATTATTTATAATCATTCCCATAAGTTAAATATATGCCCATCAAATCTTTTGTGGAAGCATTGCTGGCTCTCTTGATAGCACAGCGTCGTAACCGAACAACATAGGTACTTAAATGTTTTTCAACTGCAAACGTCTGATCGAATAGTCCTCTGGTTGGTGTCGAAGAGGTCATCTTGCAGTGGCAAGTGTTCAGTCATGCGGGACATCACAGCATTACAGTTATAGAATGATACATAATATCCACACTGCACTGTGGTCAGGTGCGATTTCTGATAACGGTTTTACTAGAGGTTTAGTTCATTTGTACTCTTTGTGAAGCTGCCTAGAAGACATGCCACTATAATATTCTTATTCTTCAGCCTCCAATGGCAGAATCTCGTCGTGCTATAGTGGAACAAGCGTTTAAGAAGTTGGACAAGTCTGGAGAAGGTGAAATAACCATAGAGGATATTCGGAGAGTCTATTCTGTTAACTCACATCCAAGGTTAGCCAATCCTTAGCTTTTTTTTCTCTCTTTGAGGTTTCACAATGATCAAAGTCAAAGACGTCCTCGATTTCTTTTGTTTTTATGATGATAGCGCTCTTCTTCTGTTCTAGATACATGAGCGGTGAAGAGACGGCTGACATCGTTTGGACAAGGTTCCTGAACCACTTCGAAACAGAGGGCATTGTAGATGGAAAGGTAGGCTAAGTTTCTGCACCTGAATAAATGTTGGTGTAACATATTTTTTGATTTTGATGAATGAGTATGAATGAAGTAATGTTATAATCGTCTTGATTACGGGACTGTCTTAAGAATACATTTTATACCAAAACAGTCGGGTTTTTGTAATAATCCCAGTTAATTATGTAGGTATGTGATCCATTAATCAAAGAAGGTAGTGGCGTCCAATGTCCATAGAATTTGCCGCACGACAAGTCTTAATTAGTCTACGTGGAAGTTGTCATTTGCATCGAAAGTTATTTTTTTGTTTGTTTAATTTTCAGGTGACCCTGGAAGAGTTCATGAACTACTACAGCGGCATCAGCGTGTCCATCGACAACGACTGCTACTTCGACCTGATGATGCGACAGGCCTACAAGCTATAAGCACCTTTAATTTGACATGCAAAAATAATTTTAGATTATTGAGTGGCCGCGTTTGTATGCACGTAATTTGATATGCAAAAACTTTAAAATACGCATCAGATGCTAGGCTTCAATTTCTAAGCACGTTTCTGCTAGCACCAACAATTTAATGTAGCTGATTGGAGCTATCGAGTACTAAAATAAATATGTGACGTAAGCGGTGACTAAATTGACCGCATGACGTCAGCGCTCGTAACCGCAGCCGTAACTTTTGAATGATTCCACCACGCACTTAATATGTAAAAAATACATAGGTTATCCTGACTCTCTAAACATTTTCTATAGGGCAGGGTTTACTATCAGAGAGTAGACCTTACTATGTTCTAAGCACTTGACATGTAAGAATACTCGTATATTTATATAATGCGCCACAGGCCTTACTAGCTTTAACACTAGTTAACTAAAATTTCGCAGAAAGCACGCACAAGATAAGATATTATGCAAATTAAGCAATTTAAGTTATTATGTTATGGACTTACAGTGAAAAATACGATAATAACACTATCGAATATCATTTTGTTATTTTCAAAATGCACAGAGGTATCTTTGATTTTCAAAGGAATTGTTTCTTCTAATGTTGATTTTAGTAATTAATTAAGTTTCTAATAAATTATTGTGTGAAATAAAAGTTGTTAATAAAATGCTTTAACTGAAACGAAGTTTAATTCAATTTATTTATAAACTCACGCCTGATTCCCGTAGGGGTAGGCAGAGACGATGGACTTCCATCTGCTGCGATCCTGGCACACACCCTTGCCTCCTCCACATTCATCAATCTCTTCAAGTTTAATTCAAAGAGTAGGTATTTTCATGGTTTGCCGGCCAACCAAAGAAAATATATACTCTCGGCCAACCTTATAATGGCATTAAAAGGTTTCAACACCAAAGAGAGTACCTAAATACTGGGTGATTGGAAATTCGATACATTCCTTGAAAGGGGTGTGATACTAGAGGTGGTTTGTAACAAATTAGGACCTATTACAGAGGAATCGAAAATGACATTTTTTTAGAGTAGTCCTGATCGATTTAAATATAACATTGATACAAAAATTCTAACCTCGTGATTTATGACCTTTTCTTTTTGAGTTAATGGGAATTTTAGGCATGCATTTTTTTAAGGTAATCTCTACTTTATCAGCTTTCAGAATACTTTTTTGTGAACAAGTCAGAAAATTCCTAAATAAAATTAAAACTACTGTAACTCAGAAACCACTCATTTTCGACCCCTCGTTAATAGGGCCTAATTTGTTGCAAACCACCTCTAGTATCACTCCTTTCAAGTAATGTATCGAATTTCCAATCACCTAAGTATAAGGTAATATAATATATAAGTATAAGGTTTATTTATTTATTTATTTTATTAATGGACTCGACAGTTCGTCATTTGCCAATGTCATGTTACAAAAATATCAATGTATAAATAGTCTTCTATCTTCCTCCAGGGGAGTCGCCGTAGCGTCATCACCCTGGGTAGCAGCGTCTTCATGTCTTCATCCACAGGAGACGCCGTAGCGTCAATCACTGCGGACGAAGCAGCTCGACAGTCACGTTCACTCCCGAGCTCGTAGTGGGAATCTTGACCATGGCGCCAAACTTCAGATCCTGCTTGAAATCTCCAATAACTTCACCATACTGTCATTCGCGAACATTTTCTGATTAATTTAACGTGATATTAAACACAAAACACCCACTGTAGACATTATACTGAAAATTATTAAATAATTTCGCAACCGTCGTTTCCCGCCATTTTCAAAAAGCCCCAAAAGTATAAGGTTTATTTATTTATTTTATTAATGGACTCGACAGTTCGTCATTTGCCAATGTCAAGGTTATAATCACATAAGTATAAGGTTTCTTTATTTATTTATTTTATTGATGGACTCGACTGTTCGTCATTTGCCAATGTCATGTTACAGAAAATTCAATATACTCAATAGTCTTCTATCTTCCTCCAGGGGAGTCGCAGTAGCGTCTTCACCCTGGGTAGCCGCGTCTTCATGTCTTCATCCAGAGGAGACGCCGTAGCGTCATCACTCTGGACGAAGCCGCTCGACAGTCACGTTCACTCCCGAGCTTGTAGCGGGAACTCTTGATAAAAGCTTGAAACTTCAGATCTTGCATAAATAATCCAATAACTTCACCGTACTGTCATTCGCGAACATTTTCTGATTAATTTAACGTGATATTAAACACAAAATAGTCCCTGTAGACATTAAAAGGAAAATTATCAAATAATTTCGCAACCGTCGTTTCCCGCCATTTTCAAGAGAACCTAAGGTTTCTTTTTTCAAAGATGAATACCTACTTAATAGTTGTATGTCATTTTAGTGTCATTTTTTCATTTTTCTAAGCGGTATTTTAGATACTGGTTTTAGGTTTTTATATACAAATGTGGATATTTTTCATCAACAAATGAAGTTAATTAGACTACTGAACATCAGATTATTTAATTGGTTGCACAACAAATAATAAGGTAAATAGTACTTATTATGTTTTTTACTTGAAGTTTTCTTTTGGTACAGCTAACAGCAGATCAAGTGTAACACTTTGGACTTGGAACCGTTCTTATTATCTGCGTCGTAAGAGTTAAATTCGTACTGCAAGTGTTACCATTGATCTGCAGTTGTCCGTACCTACCTGAAAGCTAGGTCGCCTGTGGGTATTTTTGACCAACTTTTGTCAACTATAACCAATCCAATGTACTTAGTCCTTATTTATTAGAAACCGTTTCTTAAAGTGTCATGTCACTACAGTTGACGTGCTGTCGACCATACTGTGCATACAAAAACCTTTATTATTTACAGACAACGCCAACAAAATGTGTCGTACGGTGCACGCCGTTCTGTCAACTGTAATATGCGGCATTCAAATGCTCGTCCGCGTCTTCATGACCATCATTCTTATGGTCGAGAACCTCATCCGAATGTTCCTGCAGACCTTCTACAACTTCATATCGTTCTTATTGCAATTGATATCACTGCTGCCAATATGCTGCGTATTCCTAATAACATCCAGGCTGAAATGCTTCATGTGCGGTGGCGGTGGACCTTGCCCAGTCAACAGAGGAGGAGCGTGCGACTGTCTGATGTCACTTCTGGCCATCGTTATATTATTCTTCATATTCAGAGCGACCGGAGTGATGGACAAAATTTTCTACAGCATGGGATACGCGAAAGCACCGACACACGTCGCCAGGTTTGTACCAACGCCTGGTGAAATCACAGAGTGTTCCAGAAACGACACGGAAGTCACAGATTACTATTTGACCACCACGACGACGGAACCCCCAGGCCCAATAGGTAGAAAGGCGAATTCAGGAGATAATAATGAAAGAAGATCAGGAAATGATGGTAGCGATGGCTCAACAGGCCCTTCGAATAATGATGGAAAGTTTTTAAGGAAACTTGGTCTCAACAAGGAATTGACCACAGTTTACTATTATTTAGTATAAAAGTATCCGCATTTCACTAAATTTTCTCTCAATAAACAAATTCTTTCAGGTGAATCTTTTTCTGTATCGCACGAACTCAACGTTGATTCCATTCCACGAAAGCTACCATTTATCAATGCCATTCTCATGCGTAGAATGTTTTGCTGACTCAATGATTTAATTTAGCTTTTGGGAAGATAACAACATCAGAGAGTATGTTAACTCTTTATGTAACAACATGAAGGACCAACCTAGGACAACATAGGTAACTTATTTCCACTTATACTTCTTATCGCGACAACCTATGAAGCTTGAAAGTAGTCTTTTTGGTATTCCTCAATGTATTCTTGTCCTCCTTTGTCATCTTTGTTCTTGACTCTGTCATTTGAACAAATGTCACAAATCACAATATTTTGTATATAAAATAAAGTTCTACAAAAATTGCAAAATTGTAAATAAAATAATATAAAGCTGAACAACAACAAAAAAATGTTACGAAGTCTTAATAATGTTTATCATTTACAATGCTAACAAAGCGGTGAAAATCGTTGCACCCTTTGATAATGAGCAAAATTGAACTGAATATTGAAGATAATTGAAGATACTTAGGTACCATCTCATCCAGTGCCAACTTAGATTCTGTCTAGGTACATACCTTTATGAAAAAAATCCCATCAGAAAATGTGTTATACTCTATTCTTGCCAATATTATGCGCCTTACAAACAGTGTCTCGTATTATAATAACTATTTTGTACGCCATTGAGGATATAATTCGGTTAGCGGTGCAAACTATCTGCAACTATGCTACAATGATTCTTCAATGTTGTTCCTTGTGTCCTGTGTACTTCGGATCATTTTGCGCTACAGGGTGCTACAGTTCCAACAGATGTTTCTCAGGACATTATCCTCTAACCAACTTCGGTTGCACCTGCTGCTTCATAATTATACTATTTATATTTTTAATTCTATATTACACGTTCTGGTTTGAAGACCTACTCGATGAATTTGGAATACAATTTCCGTGTATCATTTTTGGCAAAGAAAAGAGGCTTGGTAGAGCACAAATTACTCAGAATAAAGAAAATGTTACAAACGACAGAAGTGGTCGAAGACGATTTAAATATGCTGCTGTTAATGATGTTTTAACGGAAACACAAGGTATCCAGTTTAAAGATGATTATGTAGAGCAAAGTGACGGAGATTCGTATATTGACAACATTGATAATATCGCAAAACCAAAACTTTCTTTGGTAAAACATTACGATGTTAATGAAAATCAAAGTACTGTAAATGAATCTATGCTCGAGATGACATCTAGCACACATCCAGGAAAAATATTTGAAGTTGATATAAGTACAGCATCAAAAGTTATAAGTGAAACATTTTATGGAAATATCACCAACTATTCATTATAAGTTAAACTTGTTGAAAATATTGTAAAAATAGTAAAAGTGGTTATGTAAAATAATAAAAAAATACTTGTAAGTTAAAAAGTACTCATTTGAATTGTAGTATTTTTATAGATATCCCCTTAGCACATTCTATCTATCTATACTATGGTGATTAATAGGTAAATACTATGGACATTGTAACCTCAGATTGATTTGGACTATGTAGGTACAGGTACGGACAGCAGTAGATCAATGGTAACACTTGCAGTAGGTACGATTTTAACTCTTACGACGTAAATAATCTGTAGTGATGTGTAGGTACTGATATCTAAAAGACTATATTGAAACCCTTACCCCCACTTGCAATATAAGATAACCCTAGAGTTAGCGACTTAACACGAGACAAAATGTATGGAATTTTCACTGATGTTCTCTATTTCTAATAAATTATATTTTTGCATGTTAGGTTCATCATTTCGCCATCAACCTATTCTCATTGTAAAAATACAATTGATTTATACAGCGAAATATTATTTTCACAGGTAACCAAATTACGAAATTTTTACTATTAAAACTTGGAAGTAAAATCATTTGTTTTTGGATTAAGTACATGAATCTTACGAAAACCCTACATGTGATAGTGAGCCCAACACCATGAAACGAAGGACCATGCGCCCAAGAAGTTGCATCTGCTTAATTTGCATAAATAATCATGAAACGGAACGACGATTATCTGAACGTAAACTAATATTGACAAATAAGAACGGAAAGAGAAAAATTAACTTCACACCTTTGGAGACAAAAATAATTGAAAAGCTACTGAAACCAGAATTTAAATTCGATAAAGATAGGGAAAATGTAACGATACAGAGTAAACGGGACGCTAAAGAGAATACACCATTTGGAGATTGCAATAAAAACGATAGTGATATTTTTAAAGTTAAACAAATACTTGTAGAAGCATTAAACAAGAGTGGGTTTGATTCTAATATAAATACAACTCGTAATTTTCTCACTCGATATTATGAAACTGAGCCTGGTATACATAATGCCCCATATCAATGGGATCCTAGCGGATGTAAGGCTATAATTGATAATGGATTAATAGAAAATAAATCAAAATTGTTATCGACTGATTTAAAGTACTTGACAAATATAAGTAAAGTTTATAGAAGTACAATTTACCAGCAAGGTCAAGTTACATCTGGAAATAAAGTTTGTGAAAGTAAATCCCAACGACAAGCAATGAAATTAAGTGCCAACTTTAGTTTTAATATACAAATTCGCAAAAAAACTAAGCATCGTAGTTTTACTAATGTCAAGGATCAAGGGAAGGTATCCGGTAAATCGATATTAAAGAAAAATGCCACAAATAATGGGAAATTACAACTTAATACACAATCTCAATCAGAAAGCACTAATATGGTACGTCAAATAGCAGCAAACCTATTCATAAAACGATGTTTTTGCGCTTTAAGACTCAGAAAACCAAATAATAAATTTTATGCATTTCGAGTTACAAAATATTCGAACATGGGTACTAATACTGATGTAACTGGCCAATTACGAAAAAAGAACTTGAGATTCGGTTTATTAGGTAGTCAACTGTTGATGACTAACGCAGTTTCATATAGAAATCATCATCAACACTCTAAAACACTTTTATCCAAGGGACTGATTCATAAGTGCCTTTGCATTTTTAGAAGACGTAGAACGAACCATAATGAACATGCCAAATCAGATATGATAAAGTTAAATGAAGAACCCACTACAGAACTTCGTGCTTGTATTTCTAAAACATGTATAACAGAACAATATACTATGAAGAAGAAAGCAGTCCTGTTTAGTAACAAAATTAAGCGATATGTGGATTATAAATTACGTAGAGAAGACTATAACGTAAAAGGACATCCGATTGAAATTGTAATGCCTTATTCACCCAGTAACTTTGCCAGGTACAATAGTAAAACCAAAATAGTTAAAAGATTACGTGATCTATCAAATATTAAAACTAATTTATTCGGTAAAAAGTCAACGATAAGTGAAAATCTAAAGCAAATGAAACGTAAATTATAAAATGAAAAAGCAAATACGAATACAATGATATAAACCAGCGAAAATAAAACAGATTAACTTGCTGACAGTAGTTACTGCTACACAGATTTAAACAAGGATTGAATAAAACCATACATCTATTGCAAATAATGCCATAAGTAAATTATGGTCCAAACTGCATATCAGACTAGTCAGCGATTGGATTTTGGTTGTTGTTTGCACTTGGATCTTTCATATGTGCAATTATTAGTTCTACCCACATTGCATCATGCGGGCAGCATTATTTAGAAGTTTTATAGTTCTACGCTACGATAGAGATTTCTCGAAGAGCTTTGATGTATTGCATTTTTGTACCAGATGAGGTGTTTTGTTTGTTCCATTTTGTATTAAGATCAATTAATTAAATGTTTTATTAATTTTATTAAGTAAGTACCTGTTTTATTTCCTGTAGTAGATAAGCAGTGTAAACAGTGTACGTAGTGCTTATGAGTTGTATCCACAATGAATCTGATGCAAGGAATAAGGTATGTACCTACTTTGGGGGTGGGCATTATGGGAAGTGGTAATTTTGTGATATAGTCATTCGTTAGGTATACGTAGGATAACAGCTACTGCAAGTCCGTTTTCCATTATTAATAAATCTATTTTTGAAACTAAAAATAAAAATGCCTACTGCCATAGGCCAGCCAATGTCCATGTCTGCGGTCTATGTGCAAACTTTGGAAAAGAAAAAAATAGCTAAAGGTAGGCCGTAGTTTATACCAAATAAAATTACCTACTTAAAACGAAAAGGATTACCCTTTTCGTTAATTTTGGCATTCAATATGCATTCAGTTAGGAATGGGTTGAATCAATGGCTCGGCCCCCTCTGCTGTGCTCTCACGGTGCTCTCAAAGTGTTTTTATTATTATTATTAATGGACTCGACTGTTCGTCATTTGCCAATGTCATGTTACAGAAAATTCAATATATTCAATAGTCTTCTATCTTCCTCCAGGGGAGTCGCAGTAGCGTCTTCACCCTGGGTAGCCGCGTCTTCATGTCTTCATCCAGAGGAGTCGCCGTAGCGTCATCACTCTGGACGAAGCAGCTCGACAGTCACCTTCACTCCCGAGCTTGTAGCGGGAACTCTTGATAAAAACTTGAAATTCTTATCTCTTGTAAACCGTGATCCGTTTCCACAATTAATATAATTTATTTCTTGTAGCCACGGATACCGGGATCGGTGGATACAAACATTAATTGATTTTTGTGTTGGAAACCGATCCCGGTATCGGTGGAGACAAACTGCCGGGATCCGTTTCCAATCCAAACGGATCCTGGGATCGGTGGAGACAACCCCGATATTAAACACAAAATAGTCCCTGTAGACATTAAAAGGAAAATTATCAAATTATTTCGCAACCGTCGTTTCCCGCCATTTTCAAGAGAACCCAAAGTGCTCTTATTGACTTATTTATTTATTTTATTAATGGACTCGACAGTTCGTCACTTGCCAATGTCATGTTACAGAAAATTCAATATATTCAATAGTCTTCTATCTTCATCCAGGGGAGTCGCAGTAGCGTCTTCACCCTGGGTAGCCGCGTCTTCATGTCTTCATCCAGAGGAGACGCCGTAGTGTCATCACTCTGGACGAAGCAGCTCGACAGTCACGTTCACTCCCGAGCTTGTAGCGGGAATCTTGACCATGGCGCCAAACTTCGGATCCTGCTTGAATTCTCCAATAACTTCACCATACTGTCATTCTCGAACATTTTCTGATTAATTTAACGTGATATTAAACACAAAATACTATATGTCCCTGTGGACATTGAAAGGAAAATTATCAAATTTCGCAACTGTCGTTTCCCGCGATTTTCAAGAGAACCCAAAGTGCTCTTAATGACTTTTATGACTATGAGTCTATGACTGACGTTCTCTTTGGTCATATAAGTCATAACTTTTTCGTAGAAACCTAAGGTAGAAAACTAAAGATATTTCATATATCTCTAATCTGTGGTACAATTTTTTTTAGCTACAAGCTGAATAACGTTTAATTCTATCTAATTTTATGATATTGTTTCTAACAATTTGTAATGAGTTGAGTGAACATTTGGTAAAACTAAAGTAGGCTAGGTTTTTAGGATAATGAAATATTTATATTCGAAAAAAAATCTACAGTATGATGCAATAAATATATTCTCTATTTGCATGTTTGTGACCTCTGGGTGGGTACACAACATAATATTATATTTTCAAGACAACAATAATGCACTACTTATCTATAGTATACTAGTCTAATAATTTAAATTTCTATCTTTATTATAGATAATACGATTAACTCACTGAAGATTTGATCGAATTTACTTTGCCAAATGAACGAAATTTTAATACCACGCAATTAATTATCTAGATACAGAAATGAGTATAGAAGATGTTAAATGAGAAGATGGTGCAGAATTAGATATAAAAATCATGTTGCAAAATTGTAAAAACATAAAAGTGAGCCAATTCGATGTATACAGAATTAAGAATCATACGTTGGTTCCCTTGACTGAAATACCTGCAAATACTTTCTTTGGAGTAAAACTATGTAAAAGTGCAATCACCACATCCCTGCAACGCAGAGATTTGATGAAACTATTTACTTTGGGAAAGCATAATGTTAGCAAACATAATTTACGATTATGCTCGGGTCTGTCGGCTCAAACACAAAATTCTGGCGGAGATTCCAAAATAAAAGTTAGATTCTCACTGCCAATAAACTCTGAATTAGAACCGGTTGGTAGAGAGCAAACAGAGTCTAATGAAATTGGACGTACGCCAGAAACTGTGTACTTTCCAACAAAACACAGAAGATTAAACTTGTCGCGATCGCAAACAAACCTTAAAGTTCCTGACATAACCAATAACGTTACCAACAAAAATGTAACAATTTCAGAGACAAATCTGAATGCAGAAAATCTGCAAAAAAAGACATTAAAACGTAGAAAGTCAAACTCAGTTGATAGATACGAATCTTATGATAAGCCTAAAAAGCTTCATTCTCAGTCGCTACGTACAAGACAATATGATAAACGGAATTATAAACACTATAATAATGAAGTAAATGACACAAGAAACATTAAAAGATATAAGGATACAAAGGGTTCCACCGAGAAATTTTCTGTAACAGCTAATCAAAAGAAGAAGAATCCAATCTTTAATGACTGCAACACGAATGTTGAAACTTATTTTTGTCGAACTTTTACGAATAAGAAATATCACTCCAGTATCTTTAATAAAACAGATAATGATAGAAAAAATACACGTCTTACAGAGAAACGAAGAAATGACAATAAATTAAAGACATGCTGTAAAGACATTATTTTAAGGAGAAACAATTGCAGTGCAATTTTTTATGGCAAGATTTGTGTTACAGGGAAGAATTTAACTATCTGGAAGAAAATCAAGCATCATTTCAGATCGCAAACATCAACACAGCTATGCTATCATTCAAAAAAATTGGATATATCCACAAATATTAAAAACTCATATCGCGATAGTAGTAACGAAGTTTCATCTTCTAGAAATTCACAATGTTCTCATTTCAATGTATGTACGTTTGATGAATCTCAAGGTCGTAGGCGGAGAAGTAGAAAATCTTGCGCGGTGTCACAAAATGATATTTTAATATTAAGCGAACAACCAAAATGCATACTAAAAACGATCTCCTTTGAAAGATCATGTAGCACAAGTGCTCTTTTAATTGAACCAATACCCTGTTCTATTGGAAATTCACAGGAAGAAATATATTACGACAAAGGTAACAAATACCTGGTATGCGCTCCAAAATCAAAATGTGAATATTTCTATAATCATCCAAAATCTCCATCAACACCAAAGTTAAAAAAGACATTTTGTTCAAGGACAACTTCAATACTCCAAAATGAAAATGCATTTCGCAATGGAAAAGCACAGAAATGTACATGTCAAAATACAACAAGCAATATCAGAACAAAGTGTGAGGAAACACAATTATTATCATGTGCGCCAAAAAGTGTTAGCAATCAATGTGATGTGGCAGATAAGGCTATAAGTTCTATGAACTGCATAACGAAGCCAGTCCATCGCCTAAACAAGAATTCCAAAATTAGTAAGAAAACAAACTGCGGTGATATTAGGAACGCGAAGACAAAAATTAGAAGTAAACGTTCTTGCAAACATAAAACCGTATCTGCAATTGAAAAGACGAAACCTGAATGCGAGAAATTGAGACATAACGATTGTGAAGCAGCTTTTGCTTGTCGACGGGTTTATAAGACAATAGAAAAAATAAATAAACATCTGAAATATCCCACAAAATCTACGCCTTGTTGTAGACATGGAGGTGAAGAAAACCTATGTAAAAGATGTACACGAATATGCGCAAAAGAATGTAAAGCTTCGAATTGTAAAAGGGTTTGTAATGCAATGGAAAAATTAAATAAACATTTGAAGTGTTCCTCAAAAATAACATCATGTTGCAGGCACAGATGTGGAAACATTCAAACAAAAGTTCATAAACCAAAGTGTGTGAAACAAAAACGAATATTATGTGCAAAAAAATGTAGATCAGCTTCAACTTGTCAACGTGTTTATGATACAATAAATAAACGACTAAAATACCCAGCATATGGCTGCAGGTATAGTCCAAAAAGAATCTCATGCCCACCATTTGGCATAGGTACTTGCGGAACAAAATGTTGCTCAACAGAAGAACTTACAGATAAGAGAAGAAAACTTAACTATGAAGACTATCATTTTAACTGTAACAAAATGTACATGTACACACTTAGAAGAAAACCCTGTTTATGGATATATGGATATTGTAAGTGGATTTATCCGCATTTCATCTCCGTTTTGAATATATGGAAACATCTGTTTCATGTTTTGCTTTTCTGTTTAGCATTTATTGTTTGGTGCCCTTTTATTTTGGCAGTGGCACTATGTAGATTCTTCTACTGTTTATTTTGATTTTAATAAATTGAATATAATGAATTACAAGCGCCGTTTTATTGACGCTCTATACAAATTGTGGACCTTAATAAACAAAAAGCACGGAGAAAGTACGAAAAATAGACTCTACCAAAAATTAAATCATTATTATGTTGACGCTACGTCATCCTAATCGACACGATGTAGCGGGAACGCGCTGTTACGGGAGTTGCGGTAACGAGAGCTGCGGTAATGGGAAAGCGACGTAAAGAGAGTTGCGGTTACGGGAACGCGAGGGTACGGGAATGAATCGTTTGTTTGAGCATGTCTCTAACAACCATCTCATTAATAAAATTCATCTAATATCAACTTTCCACTACGCTGGCTAACTTTAATGGAGGCACGGATTCGGCTGGCGACAGATAATCATTCCCACTCAATTGTTTTTTAAGGATTTTCGATGGATTGGAATTAAATAAAAGGATATCATCTTTCATCACATGTTTATTTACAGTATTACTTACACCTTAAATCATTGTGTACAAAATATACAACAACACAAGGCACGACACAGCTCAGCACTCACAATACATGGGGTCCAAAACATAAATGCTAAACATAATATAATCAAATTCATGAAATTTTTCGTACACGCCACGCAACTAAGACATTGAGGATACAGAGTTGGTAAAATGTGGTAAAACCACAGACATGGGTGTTGTCTCAGAGTTGTCAATAGTGCGTGACGGCAACCGTAAAGAGCCTGGTTGCGCCTTTTAGTGATTCTCCTCTGCCTATCCCTCTTTTCCATGTCAATACGTCGCTCATCAGCTTTGGTCTTACCCTTAGAAGCAATTGCTCTGAATACAGGCGTTTCTTGAATTGTGTCGGAGAGGACACTCAGTGTCTCAGATCCAGCGATTGTATTCTGAACTTTTAACTTCCTTAACTCCCACCACTCTTCAAACCAACGTTTTACCTTATAAAATGTTTCTTCAGTATTTGATACTCTTTTTTTAACATACCAATAGCTTCCTTTTGGGTCTTTTATTAGTTTATAAAATACTATGAACATTGTCTTTAATATCGAGCCTACCATTCGCAGTATTCCCATAATAAAATCAACAAAGAAATTAGTTTCTTTCGTCCCCATCTCCTTCTGTAGTTTTCTAATTTCCTTTCTCTTCCATTTATGCTCTTGTTTAGCTCGTTTTCTTCTGAGTTTTTCGTCTTTGTTCATCCTTTTGAGAAACAGTTTGCTATTAATTTCTGCCAAACGACCCTTCGCCTGATTACTATCGCGACTGGTTTTAGCTTTTCTTTTTAACATTTCTTCATCACATTCACAGTCGTGATGACATGTGCATATTACTTCGTTGTCTTTGGCATTCCCTGTTTCTTTATTTGGCATTTCTTCTAACGTTCTATGTGTTTTGGTTGGTGATACAACTTGTGATTTAACCGGTGATGTTATTTGTCTCTTGGCTGGTGATATTATTCGAGTTCTCCCAGGAGATCTATTGCCTTGGGAAGAGGTTAGGGGTTCTTTTATGTCAATACTCTGTCTTTTGGCGTTCCTATTGATAATTGGTGTATTTTTTTTGAATTCTTTGGTATTATCTGCTTTACATATACATGGATCTACTCCTCCTGCAGAGGGACAGCTACAACAGATACAATTAGATTCCTTTTCATTACCAATATCTTTCTTGTGAAAAACTCGGGAACACACAAAGTAAATTAATGATGGCAAATTTTTTATGCTTTTAGTATCAAAAGCTACCCTTTTTCTTCTACATCTGCAATTGTTACATGTTTCGTCATCAAAACATTCAACTAATTGTGGTCGAGGTTTTTTATTAATGCATTTGCAATCCCAATCTTTCTGTCTTTGACAAATAGCGTTCTTGCAATGCTGATTCTTAAAATTTTTAACATTATTTTGAACTTCATCAGAATTAATAATACACATGAGATTTGAATCTAAATTCACATCAAATAACGGTTTGAGTTCGTTATGGTCAAGGCATTGAATTGGACCATCACACGTAGTATCTGTACATTGTCTTTCTTTTGTTGGGCATTTACAATTAACGTAAGTCATTTTATCCTCTGATGCATTCTGACAGACCCCAGTTAAACATATTTTTCTAGGCCTGAATTCTAATTTTCTCATTCGAGAGGGACAAATGCAGTCTGGTATTCTCTTTGTTCCCAGAGTTTTAACTTTCTTTTGTATATCTCTAGAGTTTAATACACACATATTACTCGAATTAACTTTAAGTTCAAAAGCTGGTTCTCCTGTTTGACACACTGAATTTTGAATACATTTACAGTTATTCTTTTGCTTGTATTTCTTTATAACTGTGAGATTTCTTTTTTTCTTGATTAATTTGTGCAGTTTTTTGGATTCCTTGCCTTTACTGGTTTCATTTGCACAAGTAACATCCGTACATACAATTGGTTTTTTCTCAATTTTCACACATTTGCAACGAAAGTTATCCTTGTCTATTCTTGATGCTTCGTCACATATTCCTCTTTCGCAGATAGTATACTTCCCTCTTTTAATTCTCAACATTCTAGAATATCTACGACACAAGCACTTCATTTTCTTTAAAACAGTATCACTGTATTGTTCAGGTAATTCACAAATATCATTCGTACATTCGGTGGGAAGGAATCTTCTCTTTTTGCATTTGCAGAGATAACTTTTATTATCAGTTTTAGCGGCATCTGCACAAATACCTTCTAAACATTTCCCATCTAAGGTTAACTTTGTAGTGACTGGGATATCAAATTCACGGCCTAAATACTTTTCATTCTGATTATCTTCAGTTCTATTTGGTGAGATTTTCTCCGCTATTTTTGATGCAAAATCATTACCTTCAGCAGGCTTGTCATGATTCTGTTGCTTGCGATTTTTGCTACGTTTAGTATGTTTAACATTTTCAGAAATTACATCAACATTCTTCTTACGTCCTTTATTATCTTTTGCATTGTAATCATCATAAGGTTCAATAATCATTTCATTGTTAATTATTTCATGTTTCCGTTTATTGCGCTCTTTTTTTCTTTTTGAAGGTTTAATTTTTTGTTTTGCAATGGTTTCATAATAAGCTTCTGGATTGTTGGGCTCGTAATCTCTATTAGTATCATATTTTTCCGTCTTTTTGATTTTTCCGTCTTTGTCTGATTTAGTATCAGTGTAATACGACTTTTGTTTTCTTTTGCCATATTTTGGTGAAGCAACTTCAGTATTTTGTTCAGGGAGACCAATTTCATCTGTTTGGTTTTTAGATTTGTGTCTTCTGTCTTTTTTTATGCATTCACATATATTACTCTCTGTAATGTCGATATCTTTATAGTTTCGTTTTTGTCCTCTTTTGTTTTCTATTTTACGATTATTTATTCTTGGGCTTCTAGATGTGGGATCCCAAATCTCTGTAGTATCATTGTTCCCATAAAATTTAACTACAGAGTCCCAATTTTCTGGTCGTCGAGTCATATGATCAGTTACGTTATCTATAGACTTCCAAAGAACTTCACTTACAGAAGAATTTATTGCTGTGGCATCAGATTCTAATGGTTCTGTGTATACAGATGACACTTCAACAGCTGGTGTCAAAATTGCGGCATTTTCATACTTAATTTGCTCTTGTATCCCCTTTGTTTTGGTTTTACAGCACGGTAATAATCTTGGAAAAGTGAAATAAACTTGCGTAATTTTGTTAACTTGTGGGAAAAACACCGAGGCAGCTTTGTCTGTATAAAATAGCATCTACTTATTTGTTCGACCGCAGATCGTGTGCGGCGTTTGATTATGTAGGAACGGTCTAATGAAGATATATTGGAACACTAACAATTTTAAAGATTGGGCTTGAATATATTATTTAGAGATATTTATAACATAACCAGTAATACTAAATGTAACTTAAAATTTTGACATATCTGAAATACTTAATTATAATTAAGTACTCTTTGGATAATCTCTTTGATACACTCGTTCAATATCAAAAATAATTATTTATTTATTTTATTAATGGACTCGACAGTTCGTCATTTGCCAATGGCATGTTACAGAAAATTCAATATCTAGTCTTCTATCTTCCTCCAGAGGAGTCGCAGCAGCGTCATCGCCCTGGGTAGCCGCGTCTTCATCCAGAGGAGACGCCGTAGCGTCATCACTCTGGACGAAGCAGCTCGACTATCATGTTCACTCCCGAGCTTGTAGCGGGAACTCTTGATAAAAGCTTGAAACTTCAGATCCTGCTCAAATTATCCAATAAATTCACCATACTGTCATTTATGAGATTAACTTAACGTGATATTAAACATAAAATAGCCACTGTAGACATTATAACAAAAATTATCAAATAATTTTGCAACTGTCGTTTCCCGCCATTTTCAAGAGAACCAACCGCAATGTAAGTAACTACCTCCTACGCCAAGGGCCACGCTATTATAGATAAGTAGGATGAATAATTAGGACATTCTAATTTAATTACTCATTCAAATAAGTACTTACGCAAATCGTGGTTAGTAATTAGGATTAATTTACAGTTTTACACACTACCTATCTAGTAGTTACTAATGTTAGGTATATTTTGTAATTATTACTAATCGTAATCCGAAGCCGACAAGGTGACTTGCAACAAAAGATAACTCTAGAGTTAACGACTTAACCCGTGAAAATTCCATACATTATGCTCGGGTTAAGTCGCTAACTCTAGAATTATCTTTTATTGCCAGTGGGGCTTACGATGTTAGTTGTAAACGTAACTTAAAATAAAAGATATTCAGCCACAGTTCAAGCGACCATCATTCATATTCATTCATTCATTGCTTTTTATCTTTTTATGGTACTGTGGTAACATGGTTGTTGTAGTACTTTTCTAACTTAACGTTGGCCATACTTCTTTTCTGACCGTACTTTACTTTTTCGTAAGCAAAATATGTCAATTTCACACATTTTTCTTTCTATGAATGAATGAACGAATCACTTATTTGTCATCATTATCTATTCTAGCGTTAACGAAAGTCAAAGCGTCTTGTAAGAAAATACAGAATTCTACCTATTCATTGAATATTTTTTATAACATGCCACAGCAAAAACACAAACGCAGCACAAAACGCAACTGTTTTTGAAAGGGCCTGTAATTGTAACAGAAGCACGGAGTGCATTAGAGTCGTGTTTGGTTTTTTTAGGCGTTTATAGTTAGATTCGCGGGAGCAAGTAGTCATCAAGTTTACTATGGGTCGTTGTATTAGGATAAATACACCTATAATTTGGGCCGTGGTTATAAGCGCTTATTATCCCGTTATAATCCCTTTATTTCTATTCATTGCCTTATAATAATAATAATAATTTATTTGGTATCGAAATAGAAAAAATTACACTTGCATCTAAAATACATGCGTACTTAATAAAATAATATCACTTTTTGTTGCTTGGGTGGCGTCTGGTTACTTATTTAAATCAATATAACAACTATCTACCTAGTTAATAAGGAAACATTACAGGATAAAATACTGCATTCAATAAAGTTTTCATTGTGTAGTGTGGTTTGACACAGACAACATGGCTCTCTTGCGTATTTTAATAATAGTTGCAAGTATATTGGGTAAGTTTTGTTAATTTTGGTAATTTAATTTAATTTTAAGTATTATTGAGGAAGCACCAACATACATTTGGTGTGATCCTATCATGGCATTGATTTAGGGGTCTGCACCTAGTCGCATCGTGTTGTCCCATGATGGGATAATTGATACTATTCCGTCACAAGAATCCCATGGGACAAATGGCACGAATGTTTATTTCTATTTTCGTCTCAAATGACCAATGGCGGATCATTATCATCATCACCTGTCTGCCTGTCGCTGTCTACGGCCTGTCGACAATGTAGAGAGCCTAAAGTATATTTTTATAAGCTTGTCACTTTTACTCTCTGTTTGACATCTGTTTTTATAATATTTTCGACATCTATTGAAAATTCCAACAATGGAAACAAATGAGTGGCAGAAACTCTAGCGGTGTCTGCGATGGCTTGCTCCATATGACGTTTCTTGCTTCATGACGTCATGTAGTCTGAGGTTATACACACGAAGACAGAAAGTATGCAGGAGGCCTCAATAAGGTTGAGATTTCAAAAAACTATTAGACCGAATTTAACAATTCTTTTACAGTTACTTAGTTATAAATTTTATCCATCTAACAATGAACGAATTCTTACAATAAGTCAAGTAGTTTTCGAGATAATCAACCTTAAAAACGGTTATGTACACCTTTCCAGGAACGATCGTCTCCCATTCTCTCAACGTTGGGCAATGTTGTATCGTCGATGATGTCATTATTAATTTATGATGCATTGTGGGAAATTACAGTCGACTAAATTCTATAGTCTGCCCCATTGCAATTTTCCATGGATGTAAACAAACATATTAGAAAAGTCACCAAAAAGAATATTTCGATGGTATTATGCATAAAGGTATTAACCCTCAAAAAATCGAGTTTGGAGTTAGGTAGGTATGCCACCTTATTAATTTGCGTGTCCTCTACCGGATTCTTCATAGCTCATATTCGAGAAAATTTTGTTTTTAAGTTAGACTAATTAGTTATTGGAAAAGACATTGCCACATTTCAATGGAGCTTTGCCCCACCTACAAAGCTACGTGACCATTTAAGCTGTAACCTACCTATCATTTTGTTGGGGACTTATTACTGGTTTCATATTGCATAATCATAATCAGTATCATTTTCTACTACTCTCGCAACTCCTATAGAAGAATAACAAAAACAATGAATAAATCGCTTCGATTTCTTACTATTTTCTGAATTCGTAATTAAGCTGTTTTATTTCGAATCGCAACTTGTACAAAATTTTATTTTAAACCAATAATTTTAATAAAAGACGGAGATATTTTTACATTTATTCGTTATCTTGTACAACTTGCGGTTGATGGTGGGGCAGAATCTGGAATTGTCATTTCGATCATGTCACTCTGAACATACTCATTTGAGTCGTAGGAAAGCTGGCTAAAGCAAAGGATCATGATCATTAGTAAATAAGTAAGTGCGGTTAGTGGTTTGTTACCTTCATGGAAAATTGTATTGAGACAGAATGTAGGCACGATTTCAGTTCATAAAGACACATAAAATAAAGAGTATTCACATTACTGTACGTATTATTTACAGTAATTTCTACACAATCCTCTGCCAAAAAAGAAGCTACGAGTAATTCGACCACAGGTAGAAATTGCACAGAAGAACAAATAAAGCTAATAAAAGTGAGTAGTTTAAATAATTATATTTTATTAGGGAAATGATATATATGTACAAGGTAAAATTATGTAAGTATGATACTCATGCATGACCAATCATGGCAATAACCAAAGATTTAATTCGTGGAAGTTCATACCTATACGTCGGTTGACGGACGACTATCTTTCAATTCAATTCAAATACACTTTATTGTACATAAAAGACACAAACAATTACAATACAGAAATACAAAACAATATGTACAATTTTGGCGGCCTTATCGCTAAATGCGATTTCTTCCAGGCAACCAACTGTTGTTGATCTTGAATAATGTATGGAATTTACAAATGGCTGATGTATGGCACGGGCCCATCGGAGGATTTAAATCTTTGGCAATATCCCTTTTAATCACACTGTATCATGATCAGTAGCGAGTCTGACTCACAGAACCCTATTACCCTGACGGTCTGACTGCTCGGATGAGTTAGAGTATCTACTTATACAGGGCCTTGAATTCATTTGACAAAACTAAATGGATGGTTAGGATTGTGACTTACATTAATTCTGCACAGCGTTTAAGTACTTAAATTAAACAATTTGGGAAAAAATAAAAAATAAATATTTACAATAAATTCAACTAAGTACGAGTATCAATTAGGTATTTGATGTGCATCGTTACTGTGCTTGGGAGTTTTTACAATTTTAAGGTATTTTTAATTTTTTGCAACGATTTCTTTCACTGGAATTTGACCTAATGATCATATCCCTTGTACCAATAAAATAATAAAAAAAATCTAATCTTTCAATCATATTCAATCATTCAACGATCATTTAATTTTGTACTCCAGGGAGAGACTAGTCTCCCACAACACAGGGAATCCTAGTGTGGGAGCTAGCGCTCACCAATATAGTTTAACTCTAGCCCTAGCACCTATAATTTAAGCTGTACTGTGGAAATGCTTAAGTGAAAATAAACAAATTTATTATTATTATTTATTTATTTAATCTAAGGGCTAGCGTACAACAGAACGGCGGCGGCGCCGTCTTCGTCTATAACGATGGCTGCTTGAAGCCTTGAAGTAGATAAGGTATCTACACTACACCTTTATACTCTTACTAGTCGATATGGTCTTTGTGACTGCAATAAATCGTTTGAATTTGATAACATACAAATTGTTGTAAAATTACCGTTTATGGACAATGGATATACTTTTCCCTTATAAGGTTTTATCGCATCAGGGTTGTGGATGAGTCATCACGTCACCATGGGTCGCAAATCAACTAGATTTAGTTTGAGGACAAAATATTTATTTGCCTGTTTGTGTAGGTATGTTAGATATTAACCAATATTGTGTCTCTTCGTTAGGTACACCATACATGCCTACATTTGTATAGCGAGATAAATTTTATTCTATTAAAAAATACAATAAATGTCTCATTCTAATCGATCAGATAGATTTATCTTTTTTGGCGGCCGTATTGCTATAGCCTTTATAAAGGCTGAAACAAATTTATGCCATTATGTTTCTCTTGTAATTTTATTTATGTATTTGTGTTGTACAATAAAGTGTTAAAACAAACAAACAAAATAACCACTGTAGACAATTAAATAAAAAATTTCAAATAATTTTGCAACCGTCGTTTCCCGGCATTTTCAAGAGAACCTCTAACGGTTTTTAATGAAAGTGACAACACGTTCTAAGGGGAATGATGTTAAACTAAGTGTATGGCTGCCTCCTACTCTACAGTACAGATTAAATAAGCCTAATGCCCACAATTTTACACAAAATAATATTTCGACTATTTACTTACAGACGACTTCGGACGACGCTAATAAGTGCTACAGACAATTTGTAGTCGGACAAATAAACAATACACATTCACATACGTAAGTAAATGCAACTTTAAATTATTATAATGTACTTACTACCTAATTGTAAATGGACTACACTCACTTGTTTGTTTGAAGCCGGTGTCTAAAGACTGGAAACATATTTGTTTGAAGCCGGTGTCTAAAGCCTGGAAAAAACTGGCTAAGTGCGAGTCCGACTCGCGCACTGAGGCTTCCGTGCAACGCAACGTTTGTAAAAAGAAAAAAAATATATTTTTGGGGAGATGTAACTTAAAATTTACAGTTTTCGGATTTTTTTCAGTTACTTGTGCTATAAGACCTAGCTTCTTGCCAAATTTCATGATTCTAGGTTCAACAAAGTACCCTAGGTAGGTTTTGATTTTTTTTGCATTTTCATACAAATATGCAATAAAATGCGACATAAACGGCTATATCTTTTGATTGCGTTGACGTAGAAGTTCACGGATGCATAAGGTTACAGACCTCAGGTATTTGATATTAATTTCAACTTGATCCGTCCACGCGTTTCTGAGATAGGTATAGGTCTTGACAGACAGACAGATGTACGGACAGACAGACGGACAACAAAGTGACAAAAGTTTCTTTTTGAGGCACGGAACCCTAAAAAGCAGCGGAAAGGCAAAACTCTTTACATTTGGGGACATAAAACGAGGCTGATGACGAATGTTACCTATTCTTTTTGCAGGTCTTGCAGCACTACTGTAGATTTACTGGCTGAATTTGATAAATTGAAAGAAGGGGCGAAGTGCTTAAACCGAATTTTCCCGGTCACTTTCTTTTTACAACTATTGGAATTTAGCGTGAAGAACAATGCATTTAGAGGTAGGAATTCCAAGACATTCCAATAATTGGCTAGCGATATGAAAGACTTAAAAAGGCGAAAATATATGAAATAATATTGGGGCGGGCGCTATAGTAGACTGACGCTTACTTGACCGAAGCAAAAGTCACATATCCTAATTTGTGATAGTCACATAATGGCCACAGCCTAACTTTAATTAAAGGTATAGGTACCTAGGTACCCCTTCGCGCTGCGGGCGTAGAACGGGCGAACTCTGGTGTAGTACAACAGAGAACCCCGAGTTCCCCACAATGCGCGGAGGAAGCAGCCGTGAGGTTTTAGTCGGTGCGTATTCGGCATAACCCGTCGTTACCGCTGACGCGGCGGGTATGCATTTCCCGCAGCCGACCGCAGACAGCGACATGCGGGCGGGCAACTGTCGTCTGCTGCCCGGCCAGTAGCGACAGGCAGTCAACGTGTACCTTAAGTCACGTTTATTTGTAGCTAAGGCCATTACTCACTAGGACGGACAACAGCAGATCAATGGTACACTTTATGCGCTTTGATGTATCTACCTATACACTTACTTAAATATATTTTTGGTTTCAGACTTCCTTAACGAGGATGGAGTAGGTTGTTTATCAAAAAATCATGCAGAAGTTACAGGCTGTATTACAAAAGGCATTGGCCACCAATCTAATAGAACCAGACTTTTCTTTGACTTCACTGACATACAATATCTGGTGCTGAATAATGTAAGTGACGAATTTATGTTACAGTAAATACAAGGGTAAGGTAAGGGTATATGGTATCAAATCACTAAACAAATTTTTAATCAACAGACTGAAAACGCGTGCGGCGATGCGAGAAACGTATTTGAATGCTTGGGCAAGAGTCTCAACAATCCGACTGCATCGTGCAGCAAGAAAGCTGTTGCATACATGACCTCCTTAAATGACTACGTCTCTGTTGAAATGAAATGTAATTTTAGTTCTGTAAGTATTACCACTATAATACTGTGCCGAGCGGCTGCCAAACATTGGATATACGCAGCGCATGCGTCGCGTCGACGCTGCTCGGGCGCTGACAAGACGTCGAACCGAACGCTCGAAAGACGCTTGTGTGTGGGGTCTTTAGTAAATTGACTGCACGATTCAACATTAAAAAAAAGTCTTTGATAATCACTGCAATCGTTTTTTGTCATTTCAACCTCACAAATGAAAACAAGACCAAATAAAATTTTATTAGGTAAGTATATTATTTGATTAGGTACAGACCTACTTAAAAATGGTGTTAAGTGTATAAAGTTTGGGTTAGTAAGTTTCTAATTTATTTTAAGGTAAATAATTAAATATACTAAAACTATATGTACAAACAATATATATATAAAAAGTTATAGATAAGTTTGGGTTAAATTATGTACCTCTGAGTGTAATTTGCGGCTAACTGTCGGCTGGCTGACTCTGAGCTGCGTAGTGTAGGTAGTGTCTGCTTCATTAATCAGTCATTACCTATCCCTGTGTATAGATAAATGTATCCTACCTGTTTATTACTTAAGTATATTTATTTTTCAGAAAGCGGCGGCGGATTCTTCTTCAGTTAAGACCGAACTGTCTGCCACATCAACGGCCATCGTCAGTGTGGCTGCTGTTGTAATCGTAGTGTGCATGGGTGCGGCCCTATTCATATGGCGGAAGAGCAAGAGTGATAAGCAGCGCGCCCTCAAAGATTACCTGATAGACTCTAACCGACCGCTCAAATGCGAATACAATACTGAACATAGTGGTCCTAATTAAGCTGAAATGAAATCGTAGGATGTGCTGTGAATTCATAGCCACAAACAACATCGCAATTAATCTACGCATGTTTATTCGTTTCGAACTCCCTTAATACAAAATTAGATTCAGTTCAGAATCTGAATTTGGACGATGATAACGTCCGACGAAATCGCGTGAAGCTGAAAGCGCGATTTTGTAGTTTTAAAACGTTGGTTTTAGGTACGTAAGTAGCTATTTAAGGGCCTTTCATGAGCCAACTAGCGCCGCCAATCTTAAAAAAATAATATCTTACAAAATATTAATTTTTAATAAAAAAAGCTATTTACACAATCTTTATTAGGATAAACACTATTTTTTAATATACAATACGTGGCATAATTGCGACAAGCAAAGTTGTAGTTCTTAAATGTGCCAAAAACGGCCGTTTTTCGCAATTATGCGAACTACAACTTACCGACATTTTTTTTGTTTTGTTATTTATTCACTATATAGAAATATATAACAACATGGTATTTTGGTTATTCTAATAAGTATATCTATTGAATATATGCATGGAGAGGGTTGGGGTTTCCGCTATTGGACACGTTTACTCCATCCCCCATCCAAATTAATACGAGTTTGTATTACTTGACTAAATAAAAATTATTAACCTATTAGGTAGTACATAATACCTACCTAATAACTTACCGACATTGAATCACGTTATAAATAAGCATTTAAAAAATAGTATTTATCGTAAAAAACATTATGTACATAGCTTTTTTAATAAAATTGATTAAAATGGAAGATATTATTTTTCAAAGATTGGCGGCGCTAGCTGGCTCATGGAAGGCCCTTAAGCTAATTAATCGTCAAACGGCTTATTACTGATACTTTCATAGTGAATCCCAGGCTTCTTTTAGTACAGGTTCGTGGCGATAAATAGGTACTTAGGTAGTTGGATACTTAAATAAAATAAAAAGATTTTATTATTATTAATAACACGTAGTGGGATTTACAATACAAAGCAAAGTTGGAAAGTGTTAATGTTGTAATGATTCATTTTTAAAACTATTGTTTGTCAAACATTAGTGAACCATTATTATATATGTGCAGGTAGGTACTTAAGAAGGTACATAAGTAGGTATACTTATAATTGTATCTTGATACCGACGATGGCGATCTCTAAAATAATAAATGATTTAAAACTATGGTGTCGTTTTAATTATGTAGGTACAGCTAACAGCAGATTAAGTGTAATACTATGGACCGTTCTTATTATCTGCGTCATAAGAGTTGAATTCGTACTGCAGTGTTACCATTGATCTGCTGTTGTCCGTACGTACCTATTTGATCAACATTACTCGCGTATTTTGGTACATACGCGATCAATAATTATTATTATAGATACAATACTTAAGTACTTAAGTATATTACAAATACCTAAGTATTATAAAGTCCTTACCTGGGCAATGGAATTTTATGAAGCACGACCACATACTCTATAGGGTGCGTATTCATAAACGCGACTTCAAAGTCAGAATACATTGCCACATTTCAATGGAGCTTTGCCCCACCTACAAAACTAGGTGACCATTTAAGCTGTAGGTACCTATCATTTTGTTGGGGACTTATTACAGGTTTCATATTGCATAATCATAATCAGTATCATTTTCTACTACTTACTCTCGCAACTCGCAATAACAAAAACAATGAATAATTCGCTTCGATTTCTTACTATTTTCTGAATTCTTAATTATGCTGTTTTTTCGAATCTCAACTTGTACAAAACTTTATTTTAAACCAATAATTTTAATAAAAAACGGAGATACTTTTACATTTATTCGTTATCTTGTACAACTTGCTGTTGATGGTGGGGCAGAATCTGGCATTGTCATTTCTTTATTGCAAGTAAGCACGTTTGTGTACAAAGTTACGCCTCCGTATAGGCCCCCTGTCCCTTTCTATCTTTCCACCTTTTTAAACGAAGTGTGAATTTGACAGCAACACGAAACACGATTTAAGAGCCTTCATAGAGCCAACTAGCGCCGCCAATCTTAAAAAAATAATATCTTCCAGTATAATCAATTTTATTAAAAAAGCTATTTACAAAATGTTTATTACGATAAATACTATTTTTCAATATACAATACATGGCATAATTGCGACAAGCTAAGTTGTAGTTCACAAATGTGCCAAAAACGGCCGTTTTTCGCAACTATGCGAACTACAACTTACCGACATTGAATCACGTTATAAATAACCATTTAAAAAATAGTATTTATCGTAGTAAACATTTCGTAAATAGTTTTTTTTAATAAAATTGATTATATTGGAAGATATTATTTTTTTAAGATTGGCGGCGCTAGTTGGCTATATGAAGGCTCTTAAGGGAAGTGAGGTTTAACTAGGTTTATGAATAACAGCATAGTACTTTATTGTGGAACTATCTAGCTTAGCTAGCTAGACGTAGACTCAAAAACATAGACCTCGATGTTTACATTTGAATTTTGCGTAAAGGGAGAACTCTACGGAATTTTGAAACAATGAAAACCGTTGTTTGTAATTTTGTTAACAACTGCGCCACTAACGCCATCTGTCAATAAGAAATACTATAAAGACTAGCTCTATCTGTTGTTGAGTAGGAAAACTACAGTATGAAAATTATTTTTTATATCTGGCAACTCTGTGCAAAAATTCATTGATGGTGGCGCCATCTGCTGTTGAGTAGAAATAATATATATTTACGTGATAGTTTTTAATTTTGTATGTTGGTAACATTGCTTGTTTTACGTTCTTCGTTCATTTTCATTCAATCCAGCAATTCTTTCATTCTTTCATTTTATTTTCATTCATTCAGTCGAATTTCATTGTATTTGGTCGGTGGACGTGTTTTTATGCAAAAAATATTTTACAAGATTGCTGGAAACCGGTTTCGCACGGAAGTGTATTTGTTGTAATTTTCTTGATTGTTGACGTGATTATCCTTAATTATTCGTTAAAATGGATGCAAAATACTTGGTGTTAGCTGTTATAGTCGGTAAGGTTTGATTTCTTTTTTTATCATATTTTTCGGTGCTAATTATTTCTTGAAGTACCGGCCTATCTACAAGTTTCTGATAATGAGTGGTATCTCCGTCCATTTAGGACGCTAAGACGAATGACGGACGCTCTTTGGTATGAAGTTTGGGTTTTGATAACCCAAACTTCATACCAAATGGTTGGGTTATTATTATTCCGGATTATGTCTACTACTCTCTACTTAGTAATTACCTCGCATCTTGCCTTGCATTGGTCTGGTCACGGCCAGCATCCCGCCATTCATCGGCCTCGGACTGCATCTTAGCCTCCATCTCCATTTCATGCAAATCGAGCCGGCTGGTAACTCAGTAGTTTCGTTTTCGTCTTCTTACTCCAAAAAGTTAAAATGAATCGTCGATTGGGAAATTTTCATACTGTTTATACCTAGGTCTGTAAGCTGCCGGGTCAGTGTCATTAAGGGGCCGCAGAGAAAAATGATAATTATATAAACAAAAACATCACCGAAGTCTCTGGTAGTCTAAGCTTTCTGAGCCCAACCATCCATGTCAAATCTATTCTAAAATCTGGACCTCTGACGTTTTTTTACTCGTTGCCCTCTTAATGATACCAGAACCAATGACGGCAGTCAAGTGGTTATTTGCCAGGAGCCCTCCACAATATGAGGCTACTAAATTCTGAAAAACCATTCTGACCATGAAATAGGTATAATTTTTGCCATGAAATACGTAGGTACAAAGTACAAAAATGTACCTTTGTAAAAATATCTCTAATAATCCTATCTATAGAAGAGATAAGTATAGAATAGCTATCATTAATTTACCTCAACTAGCCATAACACTTACAGGCACTGCCTGGGCCCAGTCAGAAACCGATGTCCTCAACTCCTTGCCCGATGAGTACAAGTCCAAATTCAACGACACCCAGCTGGAGGAGATTAAGAACAAATCCAATGCCTTAATTAAGGAAAAATGTGACAAGAATGGAGGTCCAGATGTGTTCGCTAAAGTGCAGGTATGTAATACCCTACAGTTTTTAACTTTAAAACGGAATGAATTTCTCGATTGTCCCACCAAGAAATACACATGAAGGGAGCTACATTGCCGAATGTAGCACCAATCATACTACCTGACATTCAGCACCTGATAAAAGTCCAAATGGACTGATGGCAGATAAGCAAGGAAAATAAACATTTTTATAAAATAATAGAACATCAATTTTTCAATTAAAATTTTCCTCAACCACTCCAACATTGTGTCATTTCTAGCACAAAGACCTTGTATCTAGGTATACTATTTTTGTAATTTAAAACCAAAGTCTTAGCTTAAATGGCTTAATTATATATAATAAATAAAATAGCTAAATTTCCTTTTTACTATCAAAATACCAATAAAAAGAAAAGCTATTTACCTCCATATTTACGTAAATCAAAGTAAACTACAATCAGTTTAATCAGCCAGTTAAATTTGCTTGCATAGTTAAACACCTACTTATTTACAGTTTTACTCGGTACTTAATTAATGTATTAGTTTGAACTTTAGACCCTCCAGTACATCAGCCGTCAGTTAGTTTGGAGGTCAGCTCAAAACTAGTTAACATTATTATTAGGTAAATAACAGCTTTTTTACTGGCTTATACTAGCAGAGTTTTGTAAATATACAGGATATTGTTTTTGTCAACGACGAGCGACCCAGGGGTGACAATATACGCGATACTGATGCCGAAAAAATATAAAAAGTATACCTTAATTTGTCATGTAAACATCCACAATTAATAAAATTCATTGTTATATACACTCCTGGCCTATCGGCCGGGCCCACAGACCACTTACCCAATAGACATGAAATCGGTACAAATTTGCAAGCGAAAAATTCTGTAAAAGATGAGCGCATAGTGACGAAGCGGGGGACAGGGGTGCCGTGTTAAAGAGATGCGTCCATGTCGATAATATCTCTAGGCTACACGTGTCGCGAAGCAATTTTGCGCTCATGTTCGGGCAGACACGGGCGCCCTCCCGTTACAGGTCTATGGGGTAAGTGGTCTGTGGTCGGGCCACTGAAAGCGTGGCGTATTTTGTACCACACAATGACGGCGCCCATGAGCTGCGATAATTTCAAGAGAACTTGAACATAGATTTTTTAAAATAGTAATTATGTATGTTAAATATAATAAAAACACAATTTTTAGGAACTAAGATTATTTAGACTACCAACCCTGAGATGGGCTGGTGTCGCTCATCAAAAAAACATGGTATATGTAAAAGTGGTTAGAGCAATGACTGTTATACATATAGTAGAGGTATGTACAAACCAACACAATAATAATGGAAATAATAATTTGGCTATCTTCCAAATAATTGCATATATTGTCATACCTTATCAATAAAATCTCATCATTGTACGTATAATTTCCATAAAAATAATCCTACATCTATCTGTCCTTACTCGTAACATGACATCAAACAATAGTCATTTTACGTGCAACCAATGACTATTGCTTCAATTGTCAATTTATTTCTAGATAAATTGATTGTTATTGAAAGATACAATTACTTTATCAAATTATTTCTCTTGCATATTATTTATCAATTATCAATATCATGAAGCAAGTATTACAGATATACTGTGGGTAATTTATAGAATTTCTGATAATGAAGAATTACAAGGCGTTACATAATTAAGTATGTGAACTTGCATTCTAGTCTGATTCTTTCAGGATCTTTTGCAATATTCATAAATGTGGCATTAGTTCATAGTTATATGTAGTTCTTTATTCACGAACAATTCAATGATATTCGAATAATAACTAGGTATGTTATTCTGTTGTATTGAATACCATATTGTTGAGTCACCCATTCAATGAAGAAGTACAATGCCCTAAATTCACAGTTTGATGATGATTATTTTTTACATTTAAAAGCTAAGTCTGATTCAGTGTACTTATCGACTTGATAAGATATCGGTTCTACTAAGTAAATGATAATAATTTGTAAGAAAAAATTGAGTAAACAATACCAGATATAAATGAATAATACAGATTGTTACTGATAACTCTGACTAAGGCACCGGTGGAATTTTAATACGAGACTCATCATCATCAGCTTAATAGGTGGAAGAAAAGGTGGAAGAACGGGGCCTCCTAACACAGGTACCTGGTACTTAACAGGAGAACCCCGGCTACATTGTATCCCTAGACTAAGTTGAGAAAGAAAGAAATATTTTTATTTTAATTTTTCATACTATACCGAAGCCCAACTTAAGTGCCTTATTTTGTAAACAAAAACTACGCTACCCTACTAATATTTTAAGCTGTTCTGTGATTATTGCAAGACATCACTTTACTTTCACAATGATGAACAGGTTCGATCAATCAATTCCTTCAGTGATACATCACAACAGTGGGGTGACCGCGACTTCCAATCGTTATCGTTTTCAATTTGACACATGGACGCTATACATTGCTGCTGTTTTTGCAAGTTTTAACAAACGACAACGAAACGCAGCAATGTATATCGGTCAAGTGTCAAAGTGAAAACGATAACCATAACGATTGAAGTCGCGGCCACCCCCCAGGTAAGACGATCATAAAAATCAGACACTTCATTTGGGCTGCAGTATAGGTTTTCTCGCGATGTTTTCCTTCATCATTATTTGAGCATTCGGTAGATTTTACTATAAATAAATTCACGCCTGTTTTACGTAAGTTTTCCTTAATGAAAGACAAGTTACTAGCAGTTTCAAATTGGTACTTATTATTACACTATACATGCATATTCTTCTATTCAGCAGAACAAACGTGAATGTATCGATCTAGATTCTAGAAAGTATGTAGGTGCCGCCCTTTGATAAGCGTTTATTTGTTAGAGATAGCTCGTTCGTAGATAGTCCTGGACTCAGATATGACCTGGCGAAATCAGGCAATTTTAACATATTGAGAATAATATTTGGAATATTCTGCAATTTTATTTTGACCTATTGCTAGCGAATAGTATGAATTTTACACAATGCCTAAAATTATGAGATTGCATGAATAGGTTGATGAATGTGTATGAAGCGAAATTGGTGTGCGTGTGCCAGAATCGCAGCAGATGGAGATCTTTTGTCTCTACTTACCCCTACGGGAAACTGGCATGAGTTTGTAGGTGGGTACAGTCAACAGCAGATCAATGGTAACATTTGCAGTACGATTTCAACTTTTATGACACAGACAATAAGAACGGTCCAAAGTCCAAAGTGTTACACTTGATGTGCTGTCCACTGTACCTATGTATTTTTCGTTTTGGGCATTGGATGATTAATAACTTGTAAATAATATTAAATAGAATGAGATTATTTGAATCCGGGACAGCGCAGTCCGTGGCACTCTCTTTTCAAACAGACTTACCACGACATGGTAGCTCAATGAAAATGAGCGCCACAGATGGCCAAGTCCCGGGTTCGAATCTTGGTCGTTACGAAAATTACCTACCTATTTAATATTCAGATTTTCGTTTCGTATGACTTATGAAAAGATAAAATACACTATGTACGTAGGTAAAAAAATGTAACAAATATGATCGTCTAATTACCTGTTGTGATGTAACACTGAAGGAGCTGATTGATCGAGCCTGTTCATCATTGTGAAAATAAAGTGATCCGATCTAATAACGTGAAAATAACTACGCAATAATCACAGAACAGCTTAAAATGTTAGTAGGGTAGGGTAGTTTTTGTTTACAAAATAAGACATTTTTTGGGCTTTGCTATACTTTGTTTGTTGAACACTTTCATGCAACACAGACACACAGGTACATTGTACATAAATAACATTCAAAAGAACCAAATCGACACAAAGTGCGAGCTTATCTGAATAGAAAAGACATTGCCACATTTCAATGGAGCTTTGCCCCACCTACAATACTACGTGACCATTTAAGCTGTACCTATCATTTTGTTGGGGACTTATTACAGGTTTCATATTGCATAATTATAATCAGTATCATTTTCAACTACTCTCGCAACTCCTATGAAAGAATAACAAAAACAATGAATAAATCGCTTCGATTTCTTACTATTTTCCGAATTCTTAATTAAGTTATAATTTTCATAAAAAACGGAGATATTTTTACATTTGTTCGTTATCTTGTGCAACTTGCGGTTGATGGTGGGGCTGAATCTGGCATGGTCATTTCTAATAATAAATATCGTAGACTACTTGGATTGGCAAATAGTACTTCTAGGATTCACACCTCCAATTGGCTAAGAATCAGACTGGGTAGTCTGATCCTTAGCCAATTGGAGGTGTGAGTCAGTACCGGCGTCACCTCTTTGTAATTCGTGTGGTAGGCGGGAATACTTACTTACATCATGGACGGGTTTATCCAGAAACTTTTGTTGAGTCATGCGGGCCGCCCTTCGTCTGTTTTATTTTAGGGTTTTTTATTGAAGGGTCTGTTCTTTATTTAGGGAGTAATTTACCAAAAAAAAGTTATCCTTTGATTTCACACATCACACTCCTCCGTTCTCAAATTAGTTTTTAGATAGATATTCTAATTAACACTTTGGCAACAAATTGGCAAAGCGAACATAGTTAGGAGTTTTCATCGAATTATACATTAAATTGCAGTATTGTTTGTATGTTATTTTTCAACTGATTTCAATGGCTGTTATTCATAAATGTGATTATCATTTTTTTAACGAAATGTGAAAGGGATAGCAACACGATTTAAAGGAAGTAAGGTTTAACTAGGTTTATGAATAACAGCATGTGTGTAACAGGTATGGTATTTTTCAACCGATTTCAATTCTGTGGTGGCCATAGTTTTGGATATAATTTGTATATTTGGGCCATGATTATTATTTAGGTGGCCAAAATTTGTATATTTTGTAACGCAAATATTCTTAATATTAAATGGAGAAACATTATCGTCACGAACGGGATTCGAACCAGGGACCGCGCCATTCCGTGGCACGCGCTATGCGATAGTGACGAATTTTTTTCTCCATTTCATATTTAGATCTCGTTGGGTCACTGGACTTGCGATACGGAGGTCCCAGGTTCGATCCCCGGCCAGGTCCATGTACCAATGAGTTATCCTCGGTTTTTTCGACGGAAAAACTTACGTACAATTAACAAATGCTCTGAAAACGGTGAAGGAATACATCGTGATAAAACCTGCATGCCGTAGAAAGAATCTAAGGCATGTATAATCCGCCAATCCGTATTGGGCCAGAGTGGTGGATCATGGCCCGCGCTCCCTCGATGTAAGGGTCTGTGCCCGAACAGTGGGTAGATAAAAATAGACTAATGATGGTGATGAATACTTAGATTTTCGTTTCGCATAGAGGATATGTTAGGAAAAATTCAAACCGGTAACATTCTTGTCAACTACCCTGCTCCTTTATCAATAAATGTATTACTAATTGACAATAATTATTATATTTCATGCCAGAGATGCTTCTGGCGGATGTTGACGCGGTCACCGATTCATTACATTGAACTGCGATAAGTTTAAATGCACATTGATATATTCCTTCACATTCAGTTGTTCAAAGTTAGATGCATATTTTTTTTATCAGTTTGTCAATCAGCAGGCAAGTTTTTAAATAGCTTGATAGATCAATAACTTTCAGATATCAATAACTGATAATCTAGATTTTTACACGACTAATCGGCAAAAGATAATGTTTTTACAATGTATGTACCTATGTTTGTATGTTCTCGGTTCCTTTGTATTGTAGCCCAAACGACTTGATCATCGTTTAACGGAGTGTGTGTGTACTGTTTTTGTAATAGGTACCCAAATCGAATGCTCTTTTTCTTTGTGTACGGTCTCACACGAGAAAAGTGTACAGGAGAGTTTTTAAGGTTGAGATTATCTCAAAAACTATTTGACCTTTTTCAAGAATTCTTTAACTGATACATAGATCAAAGTTAAACCTGTGTAACTGTAAAATAATGATTAAATTCGGTTCAGTAGTTTTTGAGATTTTCTTCTTTTCTCGTGTGGTTTAGTGACCAAACCTATTTGTCAAAGTTATTCAGGCTGCCCGTAGGCTTTGACGTGGGGGTGCTCTGTGACGTGGCCTAACGACTGCTGTCAAGCGACAACAACCGGGGCCAACTGCTAACGTGCTTTCCGAGACACGAAGGGGCTCAGATGAAAGTGTCACTAGCCCATCCAGATCCTGACCTCGCCCAACGTTGCTTATCTTGTACGATCGTTTTCAACGTGTACTCGCAACTGGCCCCTTAGTTTTTGATATAATCTCAACCTTATTGAGGCCCTATTGTTTTTCTGTTTTCGTGTGTACCTAGAACGCAATAAGTCCAATTCTTGTTATGCTTCATATCTACCTTTAGTCTAGTTTGAACAATGAGCGTGATTATACATCGTTACAAATGTCCAAATTAACAGGCTTGGCGAACCACACCTTGTCGTGTCTTTTTGTTTTAGCTATTTAATAAATAAAATAGGTAGTCGTATATCATGCTATCTACAGCCCTATCTACCTTAATTAGGGCTCAGTTGTGACATAACTGTGTGGTGACATGATTATTTAATTTATTATCTTCTTTTTGTCATATTGTTAACAGTAATCATCGTACGCACTTCTTTAGAGTATAACACTAAGGCAATTCAAAGAAAACATAAAATAAATAGGTTTATTATTAACTGTAATCGAAATCTCGGACTGCGGAAAGTAAAATCATATATAAGTAGTTTATTGTATGAAAATAGCTACCTACAATAATATATAATTGAATGGTTTCCGCGGTCCTAGCGTATATATAGGTATGTACTTCCGTTATGTCATATCTAATCTAAACTTTGCGGGAAGTATGTGCGATACTGTCGTGGGCGCTAAATCTAGAGCTAGAAACATAAAAATCTAGAGCTATAAACATAAATGAAACTGACACGGTCACTCCTATTGTGTTACACAGTGAGCATTTAGTTTAGCGATGCCGATGATTCAATTTAGCAAGCTACAACCAGGAATTGACAGCATTTATATCTTCAATTGTGTGATCTAGTTCGATCGTGGAACCGGGTTTGTAGGAGTTGAATATTAATTTTTTTTCGCAATTCTAATGTTTGTTGAAGCTCCACGAAAGCGGATAGGAGGATATAGATGTGTTTGAATAACCAATCAGATTTCGTTCCTTCTCGTAAGCCGAGAGCAGGGGTCAAAATAACGAAATCTGATTGGTTATTCAAACATATCTCTCCGCTTTTGTGGAAACTGAACCTTAGGGGAGACCCTATATCCTGGCTCGGACCGCCACTAACGATGTTTAATTTTTACGATGTGTTTGACCGTAAGTACTCGCAACTCGGCTACGAGATTCTTATTACGACCCGCGGCGACCTTTTAATAAACAAATTAATAGGCAATTTTAGGGCAGGTATTTCTAAACGATGTCTTAATTGAAGTCGATTTAACTCTATTGGATGTATGTTTCATTGAACCCAACTACTTGTTATTAGTAAATGAAAAAGTATAGGCTTCCTACATCTTTCTGTCAAATAATTTGTTATAACCTCGTCGATAGTGTATAACTCTCTTCTGTGCAAGGTGTTCCTGGTTCGATTCCAAGTGTGACATTCGGGCACTCTGTGCGTTCGGTAATACCACCTAGGTTGCATTAGATCAATATCAAAATTGTTGTATTATTGTGAAGTTGACTAGGAGAAGTTAATAAAACTTGACTTAATGGTGTATCCATTTTCTTTTTTTTAATTGTTTATTTGCGACTATCACTACTTTTCTGCTTACATTGATTTTTAATAAATATCTACGAGTATAAGGTTTTAACGTGTGTTGCCATAACAACTTGTATAGAGCGGCATCGCGTTGTCCCCTTTCAACATTAATAGTTTTAATTGATTCTTATCGGAATTATCTATTATTTTCAGAGCCAATTCGAATTGCTCCCGAATTGCGTGAAAGAGAGTCTTGGTATCAGCGACCCGTCTGTGCTGCAGAAGGAAATAGATGACGCTAAACCACATGGTGCTGTGGACGAGGTTTTCAAGAAGTAAGTTTCAATTTTTCTTCTTCTCGTATGGTTTTTTTGTATTATCTGAGTTTTTTCTGCTGATCGATCGTAACCGGGATCAACTGCTTAACGTGCTCTCCGTGGCATAGAGGGGTTCAGATGATTTTTAAATGGCTACTGTTATAGGTGTTTATTTTTAATTTACAATGCTGACGTTTTAATTATTAGTAATCGATGCGATTTCAATATACGTTGCTGTCTAAGGTTGGTATAATAATCATTGTGAAATTTGTGAAGTCTTCGCTCACTTCAATAGTTCTATTTGTTATTACTAAGGGTTCTTTTACATATTACTTTAAAAAACCGGTCAAGTGCGAGACGGACGGCGCACCGAGGCTTCCGTGCAACGCAACTTAACCCCGTAACTTTGCTCTAATGAAAAGATAAACTAGATTTAGAGACCAACCTTTGCCATTATCAAAATATTATGTCCATATCACATACTCCTGATTCATCTGCAAATATAAGTTTGTAATAAGAAAAAAAAATATATATTTTTGGGGAGATGTAATTTCAAATGTACAATTTTCGGATTTTTTCCTTTATTTGTGATATAAGACCTTGCTTCTTGCCAAATTTCATGATTCTAGGTCTACGGGAAGTACCCTATAGGTTTTGGTTTTCTTGCATTATTTTCATACAAATATGCCAGAAAATGCGACATAAACGGCGTAGAAGTTCACGGCTGCATGAGGTGCAGACCTGAGTATTTGGTATTAATTTCAACTTATTTATTTATTTATTTATTTATTTATTTATTTATTTATTTATTTATTTATTTATTTATTTATTTATTTATTTATTTATTTATTTATTTATTTATTTATTTATTTATTTATTTATTTATTTATTTATTTATTTATTTATTTATTTATTTATTTATTTATTTATTTATTTATTTATTTATTTATTTATTTATTTATTTATTTATTTATTTATTTATTTATTTATTTATTTATTTATTTATTTATTTATTTATTTATTTATTTATTTATTTATTTATTTATTTATTTATTTATTTATTTATTTATTTATTTATTTATTTATTTATTTATTTATTTATTTATTTATTTATTTATTTATTTATTTATTTATTTATTTATTTATTTATTTATTTATTTATTTATTTATTTATTCATATATAATTTGCACCTTAACAGCTAGTAGCCAAATAGTACAAACATAACATTAAAATTATTATTACTACTAAACACTCATTCAGTCAATCGAACTTTTAGGCATTTTTCTTTCTGCTACCCTCTTACACTCTGTCATCAAACATCCCGGCGCACTCACAAATAGGTCACACTGTGGCGCCGCGCCGAGCACGGAGTCGAGCAGCCTGAGGGCGCGGCCGACCGGCGCCTGCGCGCGCGCGCTTGATCCGTCCAGGCGTTTCTGAGATATAGGTCTTGAGTCTTGACAGACGGACAGACAGTAAAAAGGACAACAAAGTGATCCTATAAGGGTTCCTTTTTCCTTTTGAGGCACGGAATCCTATAAATTATGGTTGCGACTGCCATTGTATTTCTGAGGTCAAAGATATAACGCAAGGACTTCCGTAGCTACAACACTGAATAAAATAGACCATGCCATAATGACTGATTGTATTGTTTCAATTGTGCCATTAATATTACCATCACGAACTTTAGCAATACTTCAATAACCACGTCACCAATTTTTATTTTCAATATGATATGTTTGGATACGTAGCTGGCGACGTCGCACTGACGTCACGATGAGATACGGCTCTCAGTCATTTTGTATGGAAGTATAAGTCCATTTGATCCAATCCTTTCAGATATTGCCACAAGACGCCTCAAGTGAAAGCCTGCTTCCTGGACACGCTGGAAGTGGCCAAGCCGTGCTTCACAGCGAAAGAGCAGGAGAGCCTCGACATTATCCGCAATGTCACCGAGCAGCTGGCGGAGTTCGTCTGTTTCAAGGAGGGAGACAGAATCGCACGTGAGTGCTCTCTTTTCATTGTACGGTCTAAGGCCCATAGTCATAGATAGTTTCGGGCACAAACTCAGGATATTAATGCGTTAAGTCATCAGTCCCCACTCCGCATACAAAAATCTTTTAAACTCATTTATAATACGTTGGTTATTGATTTTTTGGATCCAGATGCATTAATCGTGAAGTTATAAGTTTTTCATCATGTTCTAATTTATTCACCGAGCATGGATAATGCGTAATACAAATTCTAAGTTATAAGTAGTTGCGCCAACTAAATATCATCGCAAATATCATTCAAACTAGCTTCTGCCCGCGACTTCGTCTGCGCAGGATCTTTATAAATTATAGCCTATGTGTTGTTTTGATTTATGAACTGTATTATTGTAAAGTTTCATTAAAATCCATTCATTAGTTTTTGTGTGAAAGAGCAACAAACATCCATACAAACTTTCGCGTTTATAATAGTAGTGGGAAGTGGGATTCAACCTTAAATTCATCAGTACTCCGATAGTACTGGTATGATTTTAATTCATTTTAAAGACGAATTCAAGCTTAAATTTGAACAATATTCAGATGGCGGCAGCTTCACGATTGGAGAATGCTTTGGTTAACAATTTACGTGTTCTTCATGAATTTATGACGATCTAGCTTTGTATGAAGAACCCCCACTTTAACCTTAAATTGTAAGTTTTGTGTGGTTATATTTGTTACACAAACTGTGTTTCTAGTGTTCATAGCCGAGGGCGGCCCCGAGTGTTACCAGGACAAGACTGAGCAGGTCCAGGACTGCATGAAGACGATCCTCGGCGACCAGGAGTTCAACCCAGAGAACTTTACTGCTAACAGCATTCCGGAGTTCAGCTTTGGCGTGAGTAATGTGTACCATATGTATAATACACGATGTGCAGAAATAATTACACTTACACATAATGCTATATATTTACTATTTTGAACACAAAGATGGAAGTAATTTTCTAATAAAACTTATTTTAAAAAGTGTACTAATTAATTTTCCTCGTGTTTTTTCCCTTGGAATTTTTTCCATATACATTTATCGAATGCTGCCTGAGAACATTACAAAAATATGCACTTGACCCGGAATGTAAGGGACAGGGTATTATATGTGTCCCAATAGTGGGGTCATAAAAATGGGCTCATGATAAAACACGTGGAAGTGTAAAAACCATTACTGCGAGACCCTTATAACTTAAATTAAAAAGTAAATGAAATAGTTTAAAAATATTACAGGTATATTTACAATTTATATCATATTACCCCTCGGTAGTCCCTAAAAGGAGTCTAGTGACTAGCCTCCTTTAGACTCCTCTAGACTCTAGTTACAATATAGTTGTATAGTACACAGCCACTGACCGCACGCGATACAACGTACGCGCCACAGGTCAATGACCGTTACGACCATATACCTAGCCACAAAGATGGCCCATTTTATTTTACGCAAATATTTAAGCTCACAATATTTTATATCGGTCTTATGTTCTATTTATGGTACTGAATATCGAGTTTCAAGGTCAAAGGAGTTTACCCTGCCGCCCTGTATTGCAGGACAAAGAGTGCAACCAGTTCCTTGAGCTGCAGACGTGCGTGGTGCGCGCCCTGGAGTCGTGCAAGACCCCCACCTCGGCCAACATCGTGGAGTCGCTGTTCAAGTTCGCGAGGAAAGGCACGCCGTGCGTCGAGCCGGTAAGCTAAGCACTAGTCCTTTAGGTCGAATATTGGACAAACCACAAACACCATTGGCTTCTACGATGACGAGAGAGTACAGATCTGAAACCTGAACGTCGCAGCGAGTGATTTTAACTCATGGTAATCTGGTACACTAACGTAACTTAATAGGCTATTTGACAAGTATAGAACATTGAATGTTTTTCATTAACATTACAAAATAAATTGAAATCAGTTGAAAAATGACATACAAAAATGCATTTAAAAAGTTGTGTTAGAAAGAGACAGAAACAGTACACGATGTATTGTGGCTGTGACGTCATACTGAGTTCATACTAAAGACCGTTTTGTTAAAAAGAAATGAACCACTCGACTTTCCCGCTTAATATGTTCGGTAATAATTTAGATATCGAAAAACTGATTTCACAGTTCTCTTCAGCAGGAATATGTGTGTTGATTGATGCAATAAAAAGAATTGAGTCATATAGCCTATTAAGTTAACTAAATTCAAGGGAGATCTCGGTGGCGTTGTGGTTACGATCCCGAAAAGGCTAAACATTTTATTTCTTTCATCTTCAAACTAAATCCCTTGTGGGATAGGCCAAAAAGACGGAGCGGCATATCTTCGTCATCAAGCGTCATCTTGCATGCTCGCCTCTTGGGAGAAGCGTCCTCTGCATGTTAAAATCTATCAGCACACGGAATAATTTTTTTCACAGTTTAATGTATAAAGTAATAGGGTTTTTGACAAATACATAAAATTATATATTTTTTCAATGACACATTAAATAGATAGTAATATTGTGCGACTAAAGCTGGTCTCATTATAATTTTAAAAAAAAATGTAGCGTAGCCATTGCCTTACCGTTATTATCTCTAGCATGAATAGATATTAGTCGTTAATTGTAGCAATTGAAAAAAGGTCAAACACCCTATTTCCACTAAAATTAACAAATAACATAATAATTCTTCTCAGCGTCGGCACCTTTTCCATGCAAAGTGGTGTAAATGTAAATTCAAAATTTACGTTGACTTGCAAAAATGTACACAACGTGCTCACTAACATAAAGAGATTTGACTTTGACATTTTAATATGTTTGGTTTGTAACTAACAACTTAACAACTAATATTATTCTATTTAGATTACCGAGCCGGAAGCAAGAAGTCATACCAATGTAAGTTTGTATGTTGCTTGTGAATGTCCTTTTGGTATTTATTTAAACATATTACAACAAATGCTAGAAAAATTACAGAGTCAAATGAGTATTTGATTATAAAGGAAGCCTAACTCAGGTTGTAAATAATTATATTTCACCGATTTTAAATTTTTTGCATAAGGCATATAAAAGTCTGCATTCTAAAGTTTAGAGTCTTAACTAAAACTATCTAATGAGGGGTTTGCAAAGTGACATTTATGAAACAAAAATAGTACCGATAGCTCGGGTAGATGGCACTGATTTATCGACTTCGCACCTCAAAATTAAAGAGCATCAATGCACGGGCTAACCTTGTTTATGAATTGAATGTTTTTTTTGTGTTACCTATTAAAAGTATTAAATTGTATTATTTAAAATTACTCAAACCAAAAAATAAATTACTCAGCTGATATTAACAATAATTCTTTCATGGTCCCTGTGTATTTTTTACTGTCTTCCTGCCACACCATATATTTATCAACTTGAAAAGCTCTTCTTTGAAATGTCACTTTGAAAACCCCTCATTATTTTTGTAATGCGTCAAATATGTAGTTTGATAGAAAATCTCAACCTTATTGCAAGCATCCTGTATACTTTTCTCTAAATTAAATTCTACATTACTTTTCTTACTACTGTTTACCGCACATAGGCATGTGAATGTATAACTAAATAATAATTCCGTTATTTTAGTAACAACTAACCTTTAATATATTATTTTATATAGGAAATAACTGTTCCCGAGATTAGAAGTTACAGGAATAATAGCGGAAACGTAAGTTTATATGTGACTTGTGAAGTTTTGTCTGTTTGTCCTCGTCTGGCGTATGTTGCCGGTATTGTGGGTACTGGTAAGTTATGAAAGCGTTGGGTGCTTTTGGACTTTGTTTATCAATGAATTGTCTATTTGAATCAGTATGTTAGCTATATGGTATAATAATAATAGATAAGTAGTGTGTATTTTACATAATATTTACAGATTTAAAGTTACGCCATTGTTTAAGGATTAATATATGCGATTTAGCCATACAAAGATGGTTTAAATTCTTGTTGAACAACCGTCAAATTGGAACACCGTTTAGACGGTTTTTATGAATAGTGGTGATGGATTGTATATACATACATAGATAAATCATGTAACTTTTGTATAATGCTAAGCTTCTAGCTTTATTGTGTACCTATGTCCTCCAAATATCTGAATACGTGGAACAACGAGCTAAATTACTTACCTTTTCCAGGGCACCAATCCGGGCTCGGCCAGTGGAGTAACAGTGACGTCAGCAACTATTGCCATCGCAGCAGTCACTACGCTGCTACTCTAAACAACTGTTCGTCGTGTCATGTCTGCGTTACTTGCTAGTAGTTTATGAGAGCCTAGTACATTTCAATCGTTGTAGTAACAGTGACAAGTTTTAGCGGAACTTTATTTTGGTGGGTTTGCTTGCATAATCCGCCTTGTTAAATACGTTATATATCTTTACATCACAATTCAACATCCATCTGGATGTTTTAGATATATATTTTTAAGAGCAAACATTATAAGTGCGTGAATTACAACCAAAGAATAACCTCGTATCGTTGCAATCTAGACTTTATTACCGTCACATATGTATGTTGTTAGTTGGTTTTCAGACGAATTTTTTTATACTGTACACAGGGTTTGTTAATTTTCAATAGCTATAACTTATCGATGATTTTATACGTTTCATGACTGCCAAAATATCATTAATTACTTTATTGGACATGACGCGTACTTTAGATTTAATTAGACATAAGTAAGGCCTATAACAGCAGAGCTATTATATCGCTAGAAGTTACATATCTTTTGTATAAATAAATGCCCGTCGAGATGCTTAAATACAAAGTGGAAGTAAGGCAGTAGTCTCACCGCCGGCGAGTAAGCTAGTAACTAGTTATTTTCTCACCCAAGAAACATACAATGGATAGTACATTCCGTGTAAACAAAAGAGACGCATATATTAACAGTTGATCGATGCTCGCTTGGCGGTCGCGCCAGCCAGCGGTCATTTCCTGCCCCGAGCGAGTGGAGCGAGTAGTCGCCCTCGCGTATAGCCAAGCTACAATACTATCATTCGCCACTCGCTGCTCAACTCGTTTCTAGCTTTACTCGCTCATCGCCGGCGGTGGGATAACTGCATAATACGTTAATGTTTGAAGATCTACATACTAGCTATCATTTTGAAAATTTAAGTATCTTGATGTCGTTGTAAATTTTTAAATTGGGATCTCAATGTTATCTACCTCAATATTGCTCATTTATGATAAAAACACGTACATTCCATTATAAATGCTATGTACGATGTTATAACTGTTATGTTATACTGAAGAAGCAATAGTAATTTATATAAAAACAGTCCCAATTTGAAAATTTTACGAATAGATGTCGATAGAAATCGCTTCCATCCAGCCAATCGCATAGATGTAAGTTATACGTATATTTTTAGATCGGAGAAACGGATGGTATACAGACTATGAAATCCGTAGGTAATTTGGTGTGATAGGTATATTTTATTTTATTATTATAATAAGTGCAATATTGTCAAGATACCGTTGCAAAATAATCTTCTAAAATATTCAACTTTGCCTAACAATACCAATCGCTCTATTTTATTCAAATCTTTTATTTAAGACATATTTGACCTATTTGTCCATTATTGTAAGTTTATAATTCAATTTATTTAATTCAGTTTATTTTCATTTAAAATTTTGTTATAATGAAGTAAGTTTTAGCATCTTGACATTGCAAATATTCCGCAATTTATATCGCATAATCAATAATTTATACTTTTTGACATTTGTAAAGTTAATATTTTGGATTTTTTTATACTTATACAATATTTTAATATAAGTTTTATTTTAGAACAAAATCGTTTATGCATTCCTTATTTATATTTTTATAGTGGTAGCCTTTAAGATATGTTAGAGATCAATGTATGTGATAACTGCTACATCAATAAACAAAAGTTATCGTTATTCATCCGTCGCGAAGAATATTTAACTAGATTTTTACCATTATTTTCGAGTCTGTGTTTTGCCATACTAGATACTGTATTCCTTAGGGCCGACGCACAACGTCAACGTGCCGTCGAATGACGCAGCGTGGGACGGCGTCCATCGGCACCGTCCACCGGCGCACGATGTCGGACGGCGCCGGTCAAGGGCGGACAACGTCGTGCCGGTGGACGACGCCGCCCACAGGCCGCACCGTGGCGTTGTGCGTCGGCCTAGTTAGTTTCGGTTTAGTTATTTTTTGGTATTTTTGTGATAATTCGTGTATCTATCTACCAATTTATTGTAACAACTACGCGAGTAGGTGAGAGTCGGAAAAATAAACACAAGGGAAAGGATATTTCTTGTTTTATTCAGATCTCCAAATAATCACATATATTTTAAATCAATTAACATGTACCTAGCTAGTTGGTATAATGTACTTATTAATTAAAATGGTATCTGACTAACCAATCTAGAAAAAAATCTAGTTGATGTCACTAAAGCCAAATCATAGACAGTTTTGATCATGCTCGCTCTTACGACTGTCAAAATTGTATGAAAACCGACAGTTGTAAGATCGAACTCAAAATACTACACTACTCATAGGCGAACGCTACACATCAATATTTATCGTAATGCACCCATCGGATCGCGAACCGATGGGTGCATTCAGAAATATAAATCCAAGTTTAGGTGAAGCCATCCATAATGGTGGTATCAGCATCTCAAAAAACGCCGAAATTTTCACAATATTGGCGTAAAAACTAGATTTTTGCTGATAATTCTGAACGCACCCTGCAGATCGTGATCCGTATCACGATATATATTGATGTGTAGCGTCCGCCATACTCAAAATTGTTTATGATACCGGGAGCCTCCTTATTTGAAAGCGAACACTCAAAAGCCAAAAATATACGTGGCAGTGATGGATGACGGCCATTATGTCGGTCTTGCATTGAGTTACTAAGAGATATATAATATTCTAGAAAACTCTGACATCGCTCAACCTTTTAAGCCGAGTATTCACCAGAGAGCTGTAACTGTAACCGTTGCACGTTCCTGTTATCTAGTTACAAATTGTTCGCAAGCCTGCCACGAGCGGCATACGTGCGGCTAGCAGTGAGCCGACGATTGTCGGTTTTTGTCGTGAATCAAAGGGCGCTCGCAGTTACAACTGTAACCACAGTGACGTGGTCTTCGCGTACACACTAGAACCTCATTACTGTATCTGTTCGGTTACAGTTACATCTCTTTAGTGAGTGCGCTCGGCTAGGCCGCTCGATGGACGTCGCGAGTAAAGATTGTTTTCGATTGATTCACGCGTACACACTAGAACCTCAAACTGTATCTGTTCGGATACAGTTACAGCTTTCTGGTGAGTACCCGGCTTTAGAATATACTTCCTCTATACCGTATCGCAAGGGGACCTCTGTCGCACATACCGCAGCATAGATTCCGCCATGTTGCCGGGAGTGGGGGTCGAACAGGCTTCCAAAGCGAGCACTACACACGACGCCAACTCGTCGAATTTGTCACATTGCTCCTGTGTGCATATGAGTGATGAGAAATTTGGAGAATGTTCTTATTCATTCAATTTTGTACCTACGCAATACAACACCAGTTATGTACAACAATTTTAAGCCTTTTCCTACTATATATCGTGTAAATCAGTCTTCCTACGAGGTGTTACTCAATTATTTTAAAAAAAAACCGACTGCTAAAAATTTAAGCCTCTTTGATTATTATTTTTAGCCTATGTCACTTCTACAATCAAGACGAATCTAACGACGATATGTTAAAATCCACCAAGCCGTTGCAGCATACTTATACACCCGAAAAACATAATATATAATATAAATAATAATATATAATATATTTACATATTATATTAAAATTAGAACTCCCCATCGGCATACAAACCATACGTGGTTTCGCCTGAGTTGGGAAAGTAGATTTTAAATGTATTTTTATAAAATGTCATTAAACAATAAATTAAAAAAAAAACCTCCTTGCGCAGTCGGGTAAAAAGACACAAAACAAATAAGATTTAGGCTGAGATTAAAATCGACAGTTTTGAGTCCGAGTTGAGTTCAAGTTCGGTCTTACAATTGTTCTGTCAGATTTCATACAATTTTGACAGTCGTAAAACGAACTCACTATAAGATCGTGCTCAAAATTGGCTATGAATATCGGCCTAAATGACTATTGAATGACAGGACTGGATACTTACGACCAAAGTGAGGTTCTTCGCGACTTCCATGGAAGGGACGCGGCTTCTGAGCTTCTGACCACACTTTTGGATCTCGATGCGTTTCTCAGTAAAACATTCTGGGCCACCCTCGGCGATAAACACTGTTTTAAATAAACAATTTGTGTAAAATATAGCAACAATATACATGATAAATTAATTCAGGGATGTAAGTTTCAAAGTGTTATTCACATGATGAAGGAATTGAATATTCTCGGTGTTTATATTTATGTATTGAGAGTTGAAAAGGCACCACACTAGTTCCGTCTATGACGCAAATTTTTGTTCCGACTTGACAACGAACCTCACGAATACCGACTTCATCATGTGAATGTCGAGGCAATCCAGCTCCTCGACAACACGGACACAGTGAGAAGACTGACAAGAACCAAACCTTTTGAAAAAGTGTAGTGTAGTGACAACAATTCATAGTGATAGTGCGCGAATGTAAGACACGTGCACAAAGTGATCGCCCTTCGTTGGACTAACTCTTAGATATAAGTGCCAATTTATAAAAATTTAGGTTAAAATCAAATTATTTATTAGTCATATTGTATTTAGGCTAGATCGTAATGTGAATAAAGTGGCATATTTGTGGCACTTTATTTAAAAAAATAAAAAACATCTTGACAACAAAATAAAATAGGAGGATGCCAAAATCCTCCACAACTGGACAATCCTAGGCTCTGGAGCATTCCCGTTCAAAACTTGGTTCAATCGTCTTACAAACATATCCATTATTATCCATCGACCTTTGTCTAAGAGTCTATAATAAACTTGCATTCAATACCATCTTAACTAACTCGCCTTAATCAGAATCTAGTATACGAAGGCCATGTTGTTATCGTAGAGAAGTCTCAGATCGAGATTCATAGACAGTTTTGAGCGCAAGCTTAGCGTGAGCTCGCTCTTACAAACGTCAACAGTTGTAAGATCGTTATCTAAATTTTCTATGAATCTCCGTCTTAGTGTAATGCCATTTTGAAACGAGTGAACTCCTATTTCTGCAGAGCTACTCACATGCGATCCTGTCGCCATCTTTGTAGCAAATGAAGTCGAGTAAGGAGCTTGTAGCGTTGTAGGCGGTGATCAAATGATGACGGATGCCCGGGTCGACACACACATCGATGGCATTCATCAAAGAGCGGATATAGGATTTCAGCTGGTCTGTCTTGGCACAGTACCTCGGAGTGGAATGGAAACAGATTAAGTAACAGTCACGTCTATTATAGCTCAGGCAAGAGTCATCTAAGGCTAAACACTTTAAAAAGCAGCTGAAATGCAACGGTCGCGAAAGAAACGGCCGCGGAACGGCAGTGGTTGTGTATGAAACTTCTTGAAAGATGACAGACGAACGCCGCGCGGTTGCCGCTTCCTTGCTTTGCCGCTGACGCTACGTTCATTCTGTCATCTTTAATAGGTACTTGATACTACAGCAGTGGACTGATACGGACTGATCATAAAAAGGGTTCATTTTTAACTTTTTAGGTACGGAACCCTATAAAGCAGCGGAAAGGCAACGGCAGTGGCAGTAATGTATTGAAACCTTATGAAATACGACAACCTTACATCTTTCATAGAGTTTCATTCATTACGACCACTGCCGTTCCGCTGCCGTTTCTTTCGTGAAAAAGGTTTTGTTTTATCGTTTTAAGGAAGTTTTTTTTATTATCGGAATGACCCTAGCTGGAATAATCACAAATAAACTTGCCTATACTTACTTTTTGAAGACCTCATCGAGAGCACCGTTCGGCTTTGCTTCCTCGATCTCCTTTTTTATTTCCTCTGCGTTAAGCAAGTGGGTCACGCGCCTTATGAATTCCTGGGTTTCGATCTGTCGACATAATATTTTCATTGAATATCGGCTAAAGGTGACACAGCAGTTATATTAAAACGTTATAAAATATTAAGGCTGCTATTCATACACCTAGTTAAACCTCACTTCCATTAAATCGTGTTGCTATCCCTTTCACACTTCGTTAAAAAAGGATTAGATAGGGGCAGGGACCTAAACGGTGGCGTAACTTTAAATCACGTTTATGAATACGCGCCTTATTGTTAATCAAAAAATATTTATACATCTTCCTTTAACATTAGGTTAGGACGTAATGTTGCGTTAAAAAGTTTATTTATCGCGTTACACAATGTTTTATAACGTTTTAATACATATGTTGGGTGCCTAATGAATCACTCAAAATAGTGACTTTCAAAAGAGCTTACATTTTAGGGACTACCATGTTTTGTTAAAAGATACTTTGAAAATGTATTATTATTTGCTTATAACCGTTTGTTGCCCGAGGATACTATTGCGACTATTGTAATATAGGCGCCTATATGTACCGATGTAACGTTTTCGATATAGCATCGTCGATGTAGCGACTTTCGATGTTGTGAACTAGACCAATATATCTTATCTAATAATTTCCTGTAGAAGTACATGCAAATACAATGAATTTCTAGGCTAAGATCCCGTAATACATAGGAGTATAAATGACAATGGTCTGCTATTATGTTCTACTGAGCCATTACCTGGGCAAGCTCGACTCTGTTTTTTGCTCCATTCCTTAAGCAGGCATCCCGGATCGTCTCATTTATCTCACTTTGGTGATCTTCCATCGAGGTCTCGCACAATACCCCTGCAAAAAAATTTTAATGAGGAAGATTCACAGGGATTCTGTTGGTATGCGTCACAGTTATTGTACAGTCGATAGCAGATCAATGGTAACACTTTTTACTTTTGACAGTTCTTATTATTTGCGTCGTAAGACTTGAAATCGTACTGCAAGTGTTACCATTGATCTGCTGTCGACTGCACCAAGGAGGTTTTATGATACACATGCATCTAACGTACCTAGGTAATACGTTGATACCTAACTGAAGGTACGGACAACAGCAGATCAATGGTAACACTTGCAGTACGAATGCAACTATTATGACCCAAATAATAAGAACGGTCCAAAGTGTTACACTTGATCTGCTGTTAGCTGTACTAATCAAAAGTTAGAGATCTTTTGTGGCCTAAGATAATTATGGACAAAGGAACCAGTGTACAGATTGCGGCAGCGTAGTTGACTCAAAATTTAAAATAAAATCTACAATAAATTATTGCAGTAGGTACTTACCTACAATATCGAAAACGCATCAAATGTAACGCTTTGGACTGTGGATCGTTTTTATTACTTATCTCCGTTGTAAGAGTTGAAATCTACTTACCTATAAATTTAGGTTTTACATAGAAGAAAAAAATAAAACCTATAAGTGTACCACTAATCTGTTGTTGAGTCTACCTTCACGAACTTTTGCAATTTTAGGTCTAGCTGCCGGGATCTGTACATACATTCGAAAAACATTATCCTCCTTTTGACAATCCGTTAAAAACAACTGAAGCACTATTTTCATTTGTGCAACATACCAGCAGTGCAAATTGCATCGTTATTGCTTGGTACTCGATCCATACATAACAGGCAACTCGGCCCCTCTTCCTGTGCAGAAGCCCATTTATCAATTTACTTCGTCAAGCCATCAGAGTTCACGATACTTTTGCATTTATTTTTAGCTCTACTGTAAGTATTCAAGGTATGGACAGTATCGATCCTGGTTTTTAATAGCAATAATATGAGAATAACTTTGTGCTCAGAAGAGGCTTTCGTCGTTTCTTCCTCAAAAATAAAAAAAAACACGTGATTTTTATTTTATGGCGAGCGTGCCCGCGCATTTTACCGCCGTAAAACCTCCTTCGTTAAAATGGAAGTTGAATGCTGGCCGAAAAAAATGCGAGAGCTGTGTAAAATGGTGGATTAAATTAATAACGTCATATTTGTAGCGACTCCAGAGTGAATCGTTTTGAGAGTCGTAATATAACCTTGACTCGCAATGATGTTAAGTTGAAGCTTACGAGCATAGACGGGCGCTATAGAAAACTTATATCTTTAATCTGTGGGCTCTATATAACTGCTTACACATCAATTTATCGTGTGATCCCGTAGATAGTGTGATCCCATCCGACGGGTGCGTTCAGAGTAATGATCAGGCCAAAACCGGCGTTTTTACTTCGATATTGTTGCAATATTTCAGCATTTTATGAGTCTACCCTTAGGTGAATCCATGCAAGGGGCATTCAAAATCTCAAAAAACCTTGAAACTGCAACAGTAGGTATTGATGTGAAAACGCGGGTTTTGGCTGGTCTAACACAGAGAAAAGTGTAGGAGAGTTTTTAAGGTTGAGATTATCTCAAAAACTACTTGACCTATATCAGGAATTCTTTCACTGTTGCATAGATAAAAGTTAAAACTATGTAACTGTAAAAGTCCTGTAGTTTTTGAGAAAATCTTAACCTTAGGCCTTAGGCCCCCTGGATACTTTTCTCTGTCTTCGTGTGTACCCATCAGTTTGCGATCCGTACCACAATATATATTGATGTGTAGCATTCGCCAGAATGGCTACGAGTATGTAGAGTAGGAAATAGTGGCCTGTTTTAAAATTCGGAAATGACACAATGTATGTTATTGATCTGCCAGGAAATACCCCGCCGTAATGTTTGTAAAAATTGACTTATTTTGTAAACTAAACATGTGGTTACAATCTGCCGACACATAATGGTGTTTTGTTTTGTGTATGGTTAAGTCTAATAGTATTGTCTATTTATATTTAAATAATCTACAGTGGCTCCTAATCCTAATGTAGGTTTTACATGGGTCGATTTACACGATCTACTATTTTCGAGGTACATATCAAAGATAATGTAGGTAATACTACTTACATATAAGACAGCAATTGCAAACGCTATAGTAGAGTAAGTTTCGACCATAAATTGCCGTACGGCGACAACCAACCCATGTAAACCCCGCATAATAGTTGCCAATGGCGAAGGCGTAGCGTAGGTTTTTAGATATTTAAAATCCAAGGTTCCAAAACTTAAAGAAATTTAAGAATTTCTTTAAGATTTGATTCGTAAGCGAATCAATATATTTTTTTTAATTTCAAAGGAATACTGCTATAGTATTGCTAATTTTGGCCGAATATTTATAAGTTTAATATTAAGTAAGTCATATATTTCGCCCACAATGCATTAAAATCAAATCAAAAACGATGACTCACCGCTTATCATAAAGACGACTACGAGAGTTCTCCAGATCATGGCGTTAGCACCAAGTGTACCTGCGGTGGTCTTTCCACAGTGATGTCTCAACAGACACTGAATTAACTGACCGACTCCCTTTACTAACAATGTGGATCGTAGTTTACTTACATAGGTGTAGGTACGTACTACGTACACTCCGAAGGAGGGTTCTGTTAGCAGTTGATTCAAAGAATAATTCTTCATTATAATGCCATTATTTTCATGAATATTTTTATACGAATTAAAATATAGTATATTTTTCTAACGTTTTTTTTAATACAGGATGTAAGGGAAAGCGAGAGGTGTTCAGTACCGATAACTGAACAACTTTAGTTCTGCGACTTTATGAAACATAAGCAGCAATTAATTTAAAATAAAATTATGGCCTATGTCTCTTCTACAATCAAAACGAATCTAACGACACCTCATATTTTCCAATCCATCAAGCCGTTTAGGCTGTAAGGCGTGCCAAAGAATTAGATATACATACACTCGTAAAACATAACCCTCCTTCCTGCGCAGTCGGGTAATTAATGTCTCATACAAATCGATACTTAAAATATGTAAGTCATGAACACAATATTATACTTACTCTCGTTTGCCTTTCTTTTCTTTATTAGAAGGGGTTTAGTAAAACAAATCTTATTTGATTAGATAAATACATTTATTTCAGATTAGGCTTACAACGTTTTTACATTTATTATTTATCAAATTTTTACAGTTAGGCATGTAACACAGCTACTTAGATGCTTACAACATACATTAATTGAATTAGGTATCTATGTAAATACACTAATAATGTACTTATTGCATAATTTTAACATCGATGATATTTAAAAAAAGTGTAGTTAATTTTTAAACTAACGATCTTGATTGAGTTACACTCGAATTAAGTATTCGTATTAGGCAACTTCTAGATGAAACGAAATCAGTTTTTCTGTAACAAAAAAACATATTTTAAAGATTACACTTAGCAGATTGTCGCAACCGGATGCCATCTCTGTTCAACAGGATCTGGACTAGGGGCAATTCGTTCCAGTCCCAAAACTGTGACGAACCCCCTTACCATGAACTCTTATAGCAGTGTTACTTCAATAATACTTTGTTACTTCGTACAATGACGATCTTAATAAGCTTACTTTAAGGTCGTCATTGTACGAAGTAACAAAGTAATATTGAAGTAATCCTGCTATAAGAGGTCATGGTAAGGGGGCTGGGACCAGTTGACCCCTATTCTAATTTGCTAATGGACAACTGGGCCCACATTAGCGGTTTAGGTACCTACTGGCACAATTCGTACCACTGTTTCAAGGGGTTTATTGGTCCCACACAGTTAAGTGATACAAAAACATTCCAAACACCCTAAGCACACACAAAATCTCATGACTTTCTTTTTGAGAATGGCAATAAGTGTTCTTTTCTTCTCGCATACAATATGCTACGTTCCATTGCGCGACGTTCTTTTATTATATTTAATTTTATTATATTGGTAACGGAGAAAAGTCGTAATTAGATAAAAACGGGAATTACCGTGTTAAACCTTCATTTATTGATGTCTCGATATTTCGACAGCATTGCAGCCTCTCTACTCATGCCTCATACAATCTCATTGTCTACTCGTGACCATGATGGCTGATAAAAGGTAAAACTATGTACTTACCTAATTGTAAAATATTCGGTCCAGTAGTTTTTGATAAAATCTCAACCTTATTGAATAGGTTATCTAAAAGGTTATCTTACCGTTATCTAAATGGTAGCTTAGGTATCTACCATACTGACCTCAGAACAGGGAGAGACACTGCGGACGTGCTGCAGCAATCCTGCGATCAAGCTGGCGGGTGTGGGGGTAGAACACTTTTCCAGAGCTTTCACTAAACACGGCGACAGCCTATCCACCATGGCACACCGATCCTGTACACACAATTGGAATTTACATAGATGCTGGGTTATTCGATATTTAAGAGGTTATTTGGGATACTTATGGTGCCTGCAAACAATTAGATGGGTCAAGATAGTGTCAGGTGATACCTCTACTACCCCCCCCCCCCCCCCCCCAAATTCTGCTAAGATATTTGGAACTAGTTAGTGGTTACGATTACGTAACCACTAACTAGTAAGCTGGCGCCCCGTTAATTTCGTCATGTTAGCTTCTATTGGTTACGTAATCGTTCAACTCTGTTCGATCCCCCCCCCCCCCCTTTTGCCGCCCCCTAAGATCAAGCCACATGTCCATGTCCATTTGCCTAACCTATCTTCCAAAATACAAACAAAACTTACGTGAAACAGGGCAATGTCATTGATGTTAAGCATGCCGCTGTCGTGCATCACATTCTGCAAACACTCTAGAATCTCAACGCTATTGTCCCTGAAGCACGCAGGGCCACCCTCGACAAAGAACACTGAAATTTCCAATATTTTTTAATTTCTGAAAGCCCGAATTGCGCTACTACAATTAGTAATAGTACCTAGTTAACAAGTAGGTAATGAAAATAAAATTATTTATTTGTGAAAATAAAGTGGTCCAATCTAATAATGTGAAAATAACTACGCAATAATCGCTTAAAATGTTGTAAGGTAGTCATAGTTTTTGTTTATAAAACATGACACTTAATTTGGGTTTCGGTTTAGGTATATCGGCTCATTTGTAAATATTTGACTGATAGAGTGTACTCTAAACTACTAATGAAAATCGTTTTTACAATCGTGAATGGGTTCTTGATAAAATATCAACCTTATAGAGGGTCCTGTATACAAAGCTCTGTTTTCGACTATATCGTGCTTGACCTTTCGACCCTATCGTGATCCTAGACCTTCAACAAATATTTTAGCAAGATTTTACTTACATGTGATCTTCTCACCATCGTTTTTGCAAATGAAATCGATGAGCGAGTTTGTAGTGTTAGTATCGGCACCCATTTGTTCGCGAACAGACTGGTCCATGCAGGGCATCGTGGCGGTCGTCAGGTCGACAAAGCATGCTTTCAGTTCAGGCGATTTCGCGCAGTACCTGAAGTTTATGAAGATCGTTAATGGGTTTCCCACAAGGAAAGAAAATATTAGCTGTGGTATTCGCATCTGCTCTGCAGCTACAACCGTTAGGTACAGACTATAAGGACAGTCAAATGTTTTGAGATTTTTTTGCTAATTCCGTTTTCTAGGTAGTTTGATTGGTTTTTTTTTACAACTATTTGCTCTGACAAACCGTATTTGTTTTAGCTAGAAATAAACAGCTAAGTAAAAACTGCTACATGCAATGCAACCCTGTTTTTTTCAGTGAATAGTTATAACAGGGTGCCCTTGAATTTGAAATTGGGAGTTGTACTCATGATAAATATGAAATTCGTAAGGTTATTAAGTAGGTAAATCAATATTGCATTTTTTTGTTATCTAAGTACTTACGTCACATCGTTAGAAATGATAATAATTACCGTTAGGTTAAATTTCTATAAAAGAAATCATTGCAAAATTAAAAATACCTTATAATATAAAAACTTTAAAGCACTTTACTTTACTTACTTCAAATTATTATGTGTACGGGATTAAACTCACTGGCGGTCTAAACAACGGCTTCGCCTTCAACCAAGCAAGCGAGTTTAATCCATGTACCTATACGCATGTAGTTTAACAGTTTTAATTGTAAAATTTACATACTTCTTGAAAACATCGCCTACAGCACCTTTGGGTTCAGCGTCGCTGATTTCCTTCGCAATGTTATTGAAGTCAATTACGCCCTCTAAGCATTCTAAAAAGCGCTTGCCCGCATTCTGTTGATAAAAATACAAAAGAGTAAAGTTTAGCCTCTGAAAGCAAGTTACACACTTGGTCCCGGTTGTTGTCGCTCGACAGCAGTCGTCAGACCATGTCAAGCGCAGGCCACACCGCCAGCGGGTGGACGAGGGAGCTAGGCGGGCGAACATCGTTTCACCTCTTTACATAAGTACTTCGGTTCACACCGCGAGCTACCGACTAACCTGCAACGATGTTTGCCCGCCTAGCTCACTCGCCCGCCCGCTGGCGGTGTGGCCTGCGCTTTAAATGCCTACAGGCGACCTGTATAACTCTACTAAGATACTAACTAAGAAGAAGAATAACAGTCAAGTTTAGGGTTGTCGTAGTGTGATGTCGTAGGTTGATAATGTACATATAGCTAATTCTGTAACGACCATAGTCGACTTCTAATCCTATACGCAACTGTCACTGTTGTTCTTATGCTACGTCGCGTAAGATGTATTAGCGACCGCATTATAGAATTAGCACTACTATTTTGCAATACAATAATACTGTAATTTTTACAATAGGTCAAGTAGGTCTTGAGTAAATCTCAACCTTAATGACCCGCTGCCTGTATCCTTTTCTCTGATTCTGACCAACTGGAGTCTCGCCAAATGACATTGTCACATTTCAATGGAACTTTGCCCCACCTACAAAACTACGTAACCATTTAAGCTGTACCTATCATTTTGTTGGGGACTTATTACAGGTTTCATATTGCATAATCAGTATAATTTCCTACTACTCTCGCAACTCCTATAGAAGAATAACCAAAACAATGAATAATTCGCTTCGATTTCTTACTATTTTCTGAATTATTAATTAAGCTGTTTTTTTCAACTCGCAACTTGTACATAACTTTCATTTAAACCAATAATTTTAATAAAAAACTGAGATACTTTTACATTTATTCGTTATCTTGTACATCATACGGTTGATGGTGGGGCAGAATCTGGCATTGTCATTTACGAATTTCCCCAGACAGGCAATAGAATTAATTACGAACTACGAATTTGGAATATGCCTTACCATAACGTCGTCTAGCTTGTCTTCGACTCCGTTCTTCTTGCACATCGCACTCAGGTAACTCGTCCCAGAGTCGGCATTGAACTCATCCGCCAACACACCTTAAGTAAATAAATAATAATTAAACCATTATGTCCACGTTCTTAGGAAGTGGCATACAAACAAATTAAAACTAAAAATTCAATAATAACTAGAATTAAAGTACTAACATAAATAAAGTGACTTATGGGGGGGGGGGGGGGGGGGGGGAATCAGGGAGATCAAAGTAGACCTTGGTTAGACGACGTAGGTACAGTCGACGACAGAGTTAAGTATCCACCATATAAAATAATTGTTAGTTATAGTTTGCTGTCTATGCAACTTTAATAAATAATCATACACTTGAATGCACAGCAATCTAATGCAAATACTTCGATTATAACCGGTCGCAATAACTTGCTTCCGATTTCATATTACGTGCCTAACAATATCACAATTCTATATTGTGACAATAGTAGGCTTGTTTCGCCCGATCGAACAACAGCTCGGTGGCTCGGTGGTAGTAGCGCACAGTCTGAATTGAGCTATCTCGGTGAGCGTAGGTTCAAATCCTCCGAATCTCATAGGAAACGTTTTTTGTTCTTTAATTATTCATTAAATTCTCGTTTAAACGCAGTGGTTATAATTACAAGTGGTAGTGGTTTTGAAATATGAATAGTTGACTCATCATGTCGCTCATAACATAACATTAGCAGACGGACGGTGCCGGTAGATACTTAGATTTATAATTTTATATCTAACATTTGAATATTGAGGGTAAAAATCACTGGGTGAGATAAATCCTACATTGCTCAATCGTTCAATGCACCGCCATCATTGTTACATTACCTAAGACTTTCGTTCAACGTATATTTTGTTGTTGGTTGTTTTATTATTTTACGATGCCGCGATTGACTAAATTATTAAGGCACGCATTGTTGTAATGTATGACGACAACAAAAGCGTTAGTGAAATTACACGTCAACACAACAGTAAGTAAATACCGATCTTTTTGTAACTACTTACATAATCTTTTTTGTGAACCTGAACGACTGTTCTTTTCAATTTCAACTTTTTGTTATAGAAACGTAGTGTTCATCTCTGGGTTAAGCGCTACGAAGAGATCGGCGATGTGGAGTGCAAGAGAAGCGGACCACAGCCCGTGGCGTATACGCCAGGGTCGTTACTTCACCGTGCGATTGTGGCACTTCATGAACAAAACCTTTCACATCTTCCCGAGTAACTGCCACCCAATATGGTGTTTGCATGACGACTGTGCGTAGACATTTCAGTGCAAGCGGGTTAAATTGTTCAAAACCGGCGAAGAAGATTAATCAATTACCAGCAGACAGGGTTGATAAAAATCATAATTTTTTTGTTTCTGACAGATTTTTTTGATTTTTTTGTTTAACCTCTAATTTTTCGTATTTTTAGCGTAAGTGGTAGATTTTACTTATAACTGACAACTTTCTAAGGTATGTTACACTAGCAACACTCACTCGTAGCTTTTTTTCCACATTTGGCCTAGTCCAATCAAAACTTCGGAATAGGTTGGGAAATGAAAAGGCGGCCAAATTGGTTTTCCTTTTTAAATATTATAATAAATAGTTCATAGTTTAATTTTTTATAAATGCCAATTTATCTCTTGCCTTGAGACTGTTTTGTTTAACTTCAATATTGGTAATAAATACAATTATTCAATATTAAAAAAAACAACTGTATGTTGTCTGCACTTCTTTAATACCTGTTTTTCTTTTCTAGCTCCATAACATTGTGGTTTTAATTATTCATTGAACTTTAATGAAAAAAAATCGAGTTCGATTTAAATCACGGATTTTAAAAAAAAATCACTTGATTTAAATCATTGATTTAAATCAATTGATTTAAACCGCTCAACCCTGCCAGCAGAGCTCACCAAAGTGCAAGACTATTTAAAATATACATATTTGTAATATAATAGATTTCAGTATAGGTATATTTAACATTTCTAAGCTGTTAACCACAAACCTAATTAACCTCACTTTCCTTAAACCATGTTTTGTTAAAGGAACCTAAAGAGTCTAATAATTAGTAACTTTTATGACGTGTAAAATCACGTTTATGGCTAACAGTATTTAAGAGTTTAAAGCTAGTCTCAAATGTGAGTGATGTTAATTGTTATGCGGCTTAGAAACATTTCTAAGTAAGTAATTATAACATGTTGATTCACTCCTAAGAAGATTAACTTTAATGCATAATAATAAAATATTATCCTATTTAAAAGTCATAGGCTATCAACCACAGCCAAGGCTAAATTATCAACCTATCTTAATGTTTTTATTAACAATTATAGCTGTATCTCTTTTATACATAGACAATGTCTTTATAAAATAAACAATAAGAATAGGAATAAGTATTGTATAAGTGTAAATAACAGGTTACAGTTATTATTTCATAAATTTAGTTTATATAATATTGTGCTTTATTTCTAACTAAACTTTCACTGAAAAAATAGATTAAAATAAATAAAAAACACCCGAAAGGTAGGGCTCGAACCTGCAACACCTAAGACGTAAATCTATGACCTTAGTAATCGCGCCACGAGGACTATGTTGTGCTTAACGAAATAAAGGCATATATTAAATGCTTTGGATTAACATCCAACCGCGCGATAGAGATAGCTGTATATGTATGTATTTTGTATATATCTACAATAACTATAGATAGCTAACGCGAACCCCGGCCCCGTACCAATAACGGCCTATACACATTTCTCTGTCGTCCTGTGTACAGTCGACAGCAGATCAATTTGCGTCGTAAGACTTGAAATCGTACTGCAAGTGTTACCATTGATCTGCTGTCGACTGTACATAAAACCATTGTTATAACCCATTGATCTCCTATAAACAACTAGATACACAGTCTGCCTTCTAAAAATGTCCGAGCGCAAAGAAGGTCCAAACGGATGAATGGACCATTTGCTTTATTGGACATTATTTGGACGTTAACAATGGACCCTTATTTGGACGTTTTTTATATTGTTTTAGTAAGAACTTTGTGTATCTAGTTGTTTATAGGAGATCAATGTTATTACCTAAGTCTGACACACTATATTAGTAACTATAACATAGGACATGCGAAGTAACACATATTATCTATCATATAATAAGACTGTAAAAAAGTTGTGTCTGTACATTAGATATTTTTTGAAAAGAATAATTGTAACGTGTTTTAGGATAGATACTGATGCCAAAACACCAATTTTTAGAATTTTTGTCTGTTTGTCTGTGACTTTGTGCAAGTATCACGCCATAATTACTGAAGGGATTTGACGGGAGTTTCATTAGGAGATAGCTGAAATATCCAGACAGCTCATAGGCTATAAGCCATGGCGGTATGTGATGTGGAAACAAGGATCCAGAGAGGAAGATCTGCCTCCTGATCTCCTCCATCCTCTCCATCCTCCTCCTCTACGCAAACGAAGTTGCGGGGTACAGATAGTTATAAATATTATAGTAATCACATTTGCCGGCTATCATTTACAGGATGCTGTTGTCGCAGTGTCGCACTATGCTCAGCAGAGAGACACACATAAAGGCAGTTGTCCCAACACCGGCGAGTAAGCGAGTAACTATGGACTATTTTTTCGCGCAAGAAACGAATAGATAGTACATTCCGTGTAAGCAAAAGATTGTACAGTGCGCGAGGCGTAAGCTCAGGTTTGCATTTGTGTGAGTGCACACAAATAGTGTAGAGTGATATTCGGCCTGAGGCGCGAGGCGTCCTACGCATACAAATACAAACGCAACAAAATACACCCTGCCGCGCACGCACCGCACTTCACCTCTTGTACCGCTATCACTCACACAAATGTAAACCTGAGCTTACGCCTCGCGCACTGTACTTTCTTTACTCGCCGGCGGTGAGACTACCTATTCAGTGTATAAACACTGAAAAAAAACCTGGGTTGTATGTAGCAGCTTTTACTTAGCTGTTGATTTCTAGCTAACACAACTACGGTGTCAGTCAGAGCAGATAATTGTAAACAATAACCAAATTACAATAACTAAATTGCATTTGCGAATAGGTACTTAACAACCACAGCTAATCTTTTCTTTCCGTGTAGCGATTCCAGAGTGTAGCATTTGGTCGCTAAGTGATGCGTCCCGTTTTTTCTACACGATCTAGCATATGAGTTACTTTAAGTGTGATGTTATCGCGGACAAGTAATCCTAAACCTTAAGCGCAACTGTCACTGTCATTCATATGCAAGATCGCGTAAGAGTGAGCGGGACGTTTTAATTTAGCGAGCGTATTCTAGAATCCGCACAAGTTGCATTTAGGTTTAGGATTCGACAGAATAACACTATGACTTGCTAAGATAATAAGCAAATTAAAATGCTATACTTAATAACAAAATTATGGTATATAATCAAATTAATGTTTTATTTACGTACTTGCATTGTAATAATTGTACCTAATGGAGCTGTATCTACTAATAATTATAATTTACGACCAGCGACTTATCTCCTACTCTAGGTTTATCGTGCCTCACCCTTGACCAGAATAATCATCTGAATATGAGGAAATTATATACTTTATGTTTGCCAATAGGAAAATATGTCTGTTGATAAACAAACACTTTTGAAACTGAACTAAGTAGTACAGTCTAAAACCGGCCAAGTGTGAGTCGGACTCGCGCATCGAGGCATCCGTGCAACGCAACTAACAGTACAGTTAAAATGTATAGTGAAATAATTTTGACATACGCAGTCAAGGTTTTTAATAAAACTTTACCTTAATAAGGCCCTATACTTTCTCTGTTTCCGACTGTACAATGTACACATTAGATAAGTACTATTAATTAACTAGACATTAGGCACATATGCATACAATAGCTCGTTAATAATTAATTAATTAATGAAATAGTGATGCTTAAATTAGATTGATCTAGGTACGGTGGAACACAGAGAAAGGTGTACAGGAGAGTTTTTAAATTTGAGAATTTCTCAAAAACTACTTGACCTATTGCAAAAATTCTTTCACTGTTTGATAGATAAAAGTGGAAACTATGTAACTGTAAAAAAAATTATTAAATTCGGCCCAGTAGTTTTTGAGAAAATCTCAACCTAATTGAGGCCCCCTGTATACTTATCTGTCTTCGACTGTACCTAGCCTAATTCCAGGTAGGCGTAAGCGAATAAAAGGTAAAAATACTTATCTTTCGAAACCTCGGATGTCTGGACTGAGTATAGCTATAGACACGGTTCGGTGGTCAAGGTTCGTTCCGTGGGAGATTCCGAAGCCTTTGTAGTTTTTGAGTTGCTAAAAGTCGCATATAGGCAAATACCCAGTGCCGTATTTACGTATAGGCAAAAAGGGCGACCCGGATGGAGACACAATACAATGGTAGACATACAACACTTGGCAAATAACAACGTGTTAACGCCCCTTTTTACCAAAATAACGTGTATTGCATCGGTATCCAAGTGATCGTGCGTGTATAATTAAATAGATTCATAAGTACTAAAAAAGCTATCAGGCCCGGTGGTAGGGGGCCGGATTTATGTGGGCTGGGGCTGCCCTGCCCCCTTACCTTGAAGTCTTATAGCAGTATTACTTTCATAATACTTTGTTACTTCGTACAATGACGACCTTAATGAGCTTACTTTAAGGTCGTCATTATACGAAGTAACAAAGTATTATGGAAGTAATACTGCTATAAGACTTCAAGGTAAGGGGGCTGAACCTAAATACGCCACTGTAAATACTTGTCCATCACAAATATAATAGGTGGTTTAAAAAAATTAATAAATAGGTAATGGAGATTCCAAATTTATGGCATTCATGGCTTTACAGGTTGACTAAGCCCCCACAAATAATATAACATGGCAATTAAGGTAAATATTACAGACTTACTTTATCAATTGTCACCCAACATTTTCCGTGGTTAGGAGCAAACGAGGGATTAATGGATAAATTAATTATTTTCGACTTACCGATAGCAAAAGATGCGACCACAATTATTTTCCACAGCATCGTGACGATATATTTTGTGCAATGGCTCTAAGACGCGTTTAGTCTGGCGTCGTATTAATAACTGATGCGCTACAAATATTCGCGTCATATTATATACGAGTAGGCCCTTAGAATAAAATCACTATGGATGTAATGTCATTGCGCTGGAAATGACACAATTAGGAATTGCACTAAAGTAATCACACTCTCAGTCGTCACCACAACCAAGGGCCTTACATGAGCCAACTAGCACCGCCAATCTTAAAAAAATTATATCTTCCAATTTAAACAATTTTATTAAAAAAGCTATGTACACAATCGTTATTAGGATAAATACTATTTTTCAATACATCGCATAATTGTGACTAGCTAAGTTGTAGTTCTCAAATATGCCAAAAATGGCTTGTTTTTCGCTATTATGCGAACTACAACTTAGCGAAATTGAATCAAGTTATAAATAAGCATTTAAAAAATAGTATTTATCGTAATAAACAATGTGTACCTACATAGATTTTTTAATATAATTGATTATATTAGAAGATATTACCTATTTTGTTTAAGATTGGCAGCGCTAGTTGGCTCATGTAAGCCCCTTAAATTGTTGTTCTAGCAGTTTTCAACGCTGGTATTACTGGACTGGGGTCCAGGAGTGGTGAACTACATGAATAGAAAATATTAGCTGTGTATTCGCAACTGCAGCTAAAACTCTTACTAACTATAGGGACAGCCTAGTGATTTGCTAACTATTTCGGTTTCTAGCTCTCTTAGTTTGATTGGTTATTGTTTACAATTATTTGCTCTGACTGACAAGGTAGCATTTGTTTTAGCTAGAAATGGGTTCACATTTGATCTATAGTGTTTTATACAGAGTGTCCTTGCATTCATTCGACAAATTGAAACGGGGTTGTACTCATGAAAAATATGAAATTGGTAAGTTTTTTTAGTACTTAGATCAAAACTGTAAAAAATTTAACTAAGTAGGTATACGTCACAAGACACTCAATTACCTTCAAATTCCATTGAAAGAAATCGTTGCAAAAAATTAAAAATACCTTAAAATATAAAAACTCCAAAGCACAGTAAAGATGCCCATCAAACTATTGATTTTTTTATAAGTAGTTTAATTTATTATAAATTTTTATTTTTTATTTTTCCCCAAATTGTTTAATTTACTTAAACGCTGTGCAGAATTAAAGTATGTTACAATCCCCATCCATTTAATTTTCTCGAATGAATTCAAGGCCGCCCTGAAGGCGTAGCGAGACTCATCACTTAGCGACGACTTGATTTTGTATGCCACACTCTGGAATTAATTATACATTATTAGCTTAGAACTCGTTGGGCCAGTGGTTGAGACTCTGAACTCCCGATAGGAGGTTCTAGGTTCGACATGTGCCAATGGGGTTTTTATTCGGCTTTTTCGATTGGTAACGTAAGTAGATACATTCAATTAAATGCTCTCAAAACTGTTAAGAAAACCAAGGTACAGGTCTAAAAATGATAAAATCTGAGGCATGTTTATCCCACCAATAATCATTCGGCCCGCGTGGTGGATCGTAGCCCGAGGTCCCACGATGTAGGCATGCACCCTACCTTTTATAGGCTGTTGCTGTATCAGGTTTTTAAATAATAATAAAATGAAGAAGTTAGAATATTTATTAACATTAAAATTATTAACTATGATTTAATTTGATGCGTTATTAGAATTTCCTAATTATTCATCCAATTAACAGTTATGTGTAATGTAGGTGTGTGTCATCCGCTCTCGGTTCGAATTTTCAAATCTATTATGTTAGTGACAGATGGTTTTAATTCTATATCTAATATATAGAATTCTATTCTAGTTTTAATATAAGGTACTTCATTAGTGGGTACATTTTTATCACCATTGTTGTGTTTCACTAACATTTGGAATGCCGTGGCCCGAAAAAAATTAGTAAGGGTATATGAAGCCAAAGGGAGGGTGTTTAGTATCGGGAACTGAACAACTTTTGTTCTACGACTTTGAAATTTTCGGGAATATATTTTTCATACATTTCGTACCGGTCAGCTGAACGATTCGTATGATACCTACATTAATTTATTTTTATTTTTTAATCGAAAGGTCGTATAATAAAAGTTGTTCAGTTACCGATACTGAACACCCTCCCTTCGGCTTCATATACTCTTTCCGTTACATCCTGTATAATACATAAAAATAGGGTTTCATGAATCAACCCGAGATTCAGAGCCAATATTGAGCGCGCGCTAAGTTTGAGTTCGGTCTTACAACTATCAGATTGCATACAATTTTGACAGTCGACCAAACTCCAAATTCCATAGTCATACTCAAAACTGTCTAAGCCTAATATACAGGGTGTCCCGTTAATAGTGGTCCAGACTAAGGGTGTCGATACACAAGGACATGCTCTATCAGAATAATCCAACATAGGTTTAGTAAAAGTGTCACGGTTTTCGAGAAATTCGAATTTTTAGGATTATTGGAAAAATTAGTACCCTTGGTCTGATTTTTTAATGCCATTTTCTTAAATGGAGGAATTATTGTATTGTTTTTATTGATTATTATTTCTGATTACATGTGCTATGACTTGTGTATCACAGATTTTCAGAACATTTAACAGTTTCTCCAGAAAAAACTACCAAACTTTTAATTTTTGACTCGATTTTTTTTTATATCTAAGTTTGAAGCGCTGTGGTGTAAAAAAAATGTACCACGACCTTGGTGCCCATTAGCTTAAAAAGTTTCACAATTAATGCACATTTAGGGTCAGAAATAAAAATAGTAATTTTCTACTAGAAAAGAAAGTTATAGCTATTTTAATGCTGAAGCTAATTTTCACAAAATAGCTATATAAGCTTCAGCATTAAAATAGCTATAACTTTCTTTTCTAGTAGAAAATTACTATTTTTATTTCTGACCCTAAATGTGCATTAATTGTGAAACTTTTTAAGCTAATGGGCACCAAGGTCGTGTTACATTTTTTTTACACCACAGCGCTTCAAACTTAGATAAAAAAAATAATCGAGTCAAAAATTAAAAGTTTGGTAGTTTTTTCTGGAGAAACTGTTAAATGTTCTGAAAATCTGTGATACACAAGTCATAGCACATGTAATCAGAAATAATAATCAATAAAAACAATACAATAATTCCTTCATTTAAGAAAATGGCATTAAAAAATCAGACCAAGGGTACTAATTTTTCCAACAATCCTAAAAATTCGAATTTCTCGAAAACCGTGACACTTTTACTAAACCTATGTTGGATTATTCTGATAGAGCATGTCCTTGTGTATCGACACCCTTAGTCTGGACCACTATTAACGGGACACCCTGTATATCAGCAACATAGTGGGAACGCGGCCTTAGAGTACAATTGGCGCAAACTAGCACCTGTCTGACACGTTTGCACCTGCAAGAAAACTTCTGCGAGTGTCTGCCCGACAGCAACTTGCAAGTGTAAGTGCTACGCAGTTTACACTTGCGAGCTGCCAAGGATTAGGTCCTTGCCAAAAAAAATTTTTGTTTTTAAATCTAGCTGATCGTTAAATTCGACTCTAGTTTTAGCCACGTGGTGTAAGGACACTGAACTTAAACATATTCAATATCAGATTTTATTTAGTAAAACAAACAGATACTAAACATATAATTCTTTATTTCAATTTAGCTCTCATTATGATTGAACTGTCGAACTTGTTTGAGTTTCACTCGAATTAAGTTTTCCTGTGCCAGCCCACTTCTGGAGTCGAGATGAAATTAGTTTTTCTGTAATGAAATAAAACATCATTGTTAAGTGTCTACTTAATATAATTGATTTATGATCACTATCGATTACCCACGCCGCCGCCGCCCGCGCCCATGCCAATTAAATAGCATCTAGCTAAGTCTAAGTCATTCTTTTCGGCCAGTGACTTATTACAGGAGCAGCGGCGTACCTACCACTACAGTATCAATGGGCCCCCTTGCTACACAAAAATTCGTAAAACATTTCCCACCATATTGCTTATACTCTTACGCCGTTATCTTATCACATAGTATCATATATTTATATTTCTTTTGTAAATAATCTTTACACTTCATTTGGGCCTCCTGACACAATTAATTCCGGGTTTGAGACAGATTTTGTCACGACCACGTTTCGACCTGCAAAAATACTTCTGCAATAAATGTCGGACAGCAGCATGCAAGTGTAAATACCGTAACAAGTGCTGTCTGGACAGCTTCTTTGGCGTGTGTAAACAATATTTCAAGTAACTCATGCAAGACTTGCGCGAGTTTACTTGCAGGTGGAAACGCGGCTTTAGGCTGCGCCACTGTGGTAGAGTTAGATACTGACCTTAGGACAAGGCGAGGCGGTGCGCACGTATCGTAGCATCGATTCAACCATGTTGGCGGGTGTGGGGGTCGAGCAGCCTTCTAGAGCTTTCACAACACACGTCGCCAGCTCATCGAACTTTGCGCACCGCTCCTGTAGATGTGCACAAACAACATTAACTTCTTCTATACTAAGGGAATGGATTCTCTGTCTTTGCAACATTTTCCATGTTCCTTCGTCGACCTATTCCTTTAATCCCTGGTACGACAAAATTCCGTTACACCCTTTAAGCCCCCAAAATGACAGTAGGTACAACAAAAACATATAAACCCGACTGCTTTTTGACATAAAAAGACGATATTTTGTCTCCATTATACTTTATACCCTGAATGTTAAATTGTGTTGATCCAAAAATTCTATGTTATCCGCGTACAATGGAACAATATTTTTTCGCACTTACTTTAACTAAGAACATAGGGTCGACCCTGACTGTTCTCATTTTTATTTTGACACAAGGATTATATATTACAGCGTTTCTTCGTCGTTTATTGAAATTTGTGAAAATATTGCAGTAATTTATCGCAATCACTTGTTAATATGAAACTATGAAAGTCGCTGTCGACCCTATGAGCTGCTATTGCGTTGATTCCACATTGAACTTACGGGGATATTGAGGCTGGTTTCGACGGTGAGCACTCCGTCCCTGGCAATCTTCTTCCAGCAGTCCTGGAGCTGGGTGCTCTTGTCAGTTAAGCACTCCGGACCATTCTCGGCAATGAACACTGAAATTTTAAATAGCGGAACTTAAATTGCGCGGCACGAGTACCTAAACGGGGGGTTAGTCAGTCGTGATAAATCTGTTAGGTACCTACGTATGTACGTCGAAGACAGAGATAACATACATGATTACAGGGGGCCTCAATAAGGATGAGATTTTCTCAAAAACTAGTGGACCGAATTTAATTATTTTTACAGTTACATAGTTTTAGATTTTATCTATCTAACAGTGAAAGAATTTTTGCAATATGTCAAGTAGTTTTTGAGAAAATCTCAACCTTAAAAACTCTCATGTACCTACACCTTTCTCTGTGTTCCACCGTACTATACAGTCCAGCCATAAATTGGGTAGGTATGTCTTAAGTAAAGGGTATAATTTTCAAGAAAACGTAAGAGCATGAACGGAATTACGTTTATTTTGTTACATATTAACCGAGTTATTTTCGCCTTTATATGTATATTAGTGGAAGTGGAGTGGTATTAAAATATAAATCATTAAAATGCCGTATAAAAAATGGGTCCGTATCGTAGAGAGAGTATCTCTACGGTCCGTCTACATTTTACGGAGGCAAAAGCCGTCCGTTATCTGGAGCCCAGCTTAAGACGGCTGTAGTTCACGAATGCTTTCAAGAAACTTACATGCGATCCTGTCTCCGTCCTTGTAGCAAACGAAGTCTATGAGTGAGTCAGTGCCGTTGCTGCTGCTGGCCACGTATTCCCGGACAGACGTGTCGATGCAGGGCAACATGACGGCTCTCAGGTCGTTGATGCAGGTCTTCAGCTGAGGCGTCTTCTCGCAGTACCTGCATTGCAATATTACAGGTGTTCAAATACATCGTAACACGTAATAATATCGACAAAAGGAGTTTTGAAGGTGTTAGGAAGAAGGGTGGTGACAACAGAGCAACAGAGAGTGACGTTGTGCCATCCTCCTGGTGCTCCTGGGGTCGGCCTATCCGGAACCAGTAGACTACAGGCTCCTTCCCATGAGCTGCATAGTGGACCTACTGAGTTATATCTTTAGGGAGGAGGAAGGAGCATAAAGGAAAGGGGAGAGCACAAAAGATCCCAATGGGTCGAAGTGCCGCCACATTGGCACCCAATCAGGATAAGATAAGATAAGACGTTGTGCCATTTATCCGATTAATGCCATTTTGTAGAGCAATTTCCAGCGCGACACATTGAATCTATGGTATTTTTTGTTGTAGGTAGGTACGGACAATAGCAGATCAATGGTAACACTTGCAATACGATTTTAAATCTTACGACGCAGATAATAAGAGCGGTCAAAAGTGATCATACACTTGATCTGCTGTTAGCTCCTACTAAGTTCCCGAAAAATTAAACTAATGTGAAAGAGGAATTATGATGTCGTTTTTTTTATTACTCGACTGCCGTAGAATCAGAATTATCTCATTGCAAGTAAATAAGTAAGTGTATTTATTACACATCAACATTTTTTTTAAATTACATTTTACACCACTTTGCAAGGAAAAGGGGCCAACGGAGAAAAAAATGCCAAAAACTCTGTCATCCCTAGATGACAAAACTCTCGAGAGTTTTTAAGGTTGAGATTATCTCAAAAACGAATTACTTGCCCTATTGCAAGAATTCTTCACTGTTAGATAGTTAAAACTATATGAACTGGAAAATAATTATTAATTTGGGTCCAGTAGTTTAAAAAAAATCACAAGTGGTCTCAACCCCTTGTATATTTTTCTCTATCTTCGTGTGTACTTACTTCTTGAATACTTCGTCGAGAGCGCCATTGGGTTTGGCTTCCTCAATCTCCTTCTTGATAGTATCGACGTTAACCAATCCCTTAACGCAGTCTATGAAAGTCTTGATTCCATTCTGTTGATAGAATAAGACAAAATACTCGTAATTAGATATTTATATATAGCTTTTATTTTATTTACTTTACACAGACAACCGCCGCCCGCCTCCGTTTGGGTGCTCTGTCGCGCTCGCTCCGAACGCATCCGTTATAACCTCAAATCAGTTAATAAGACTATAACACTGCTATTCCAATAGGTCTATGGCTTGGTCGGCTCCGGCCGGTTCCGAGCGTATAATCCGCGCCTGTCTGTGTGAAAAAAAAAGCGCTTACCGATGCTCTACGAGTCGGTCTATGTGAAAAAGTATGTTTTCGCTTTTATATAGTATAAGTATATTTACTTACCGCAACATCCTCCACTTTGTCCTCTGCTCCGTTCCTCTTGCACATCTTGCGGAGCACCTCCTTGCCCTGCTCGCGTTGCTCGTCGGTGACATTGTACTCCTCGGCCAACACGCCTGCAACAATTTACCTACCGTTCATTTCAGTTTCTGAACTAGTGAGAAAAAATTTCCCATTTGTTCAGTTGACTACGGAAGTCGACTCAAACATTTTATGGTTTTCGTTAACTTTACAGTTAAAATAACAATGTAGCAATGCGATAAATACATCAATGATAGCGCAGCCCCCTTACCTTGAAGTCTTATAGCAGTATTACTTTCATAATACTTTGTTACTTCGTACAATGACGACCTTAATGAGCTTACTTTAAGGTCGTCATTATACGAAGTAACAAAGTATTATGGAAGTAATCCTGCTATAAGACTTCAAGGTAAGGGGGCAGGACTGTCACGACTGGCGTCTTATCGTTGGGATAGCAGCCCTAGAAAATGCTGGGACCTAAAGATTGAAGAAATGTCTAGATTGTTAAACACGATTCATGATAAAACATAGCGAGTACAATGTAGGCTAATCGTTATATTAATGAGTACCTAATGTATACTGTAAGATAGTGATAAATAAAGAACTGGTGATAAAAAAAATCACTTGGTAACATTGTTACTATAAAGCGAATAAAAGGTTATCTATCTACGTAATATTAAAAAGTACAACACTGATAAGTTTTCCCTAAGTAATTACTTAATTATGAAAAAAATATTTTACGTAAGTACCTACTAAAGATTATCACGGGTTATCTTGAATTCATTTACTTGAAACCCGAAAATCACAAAATGAAAATGATTACAAATAATTACTATGGAATTTTGCTTTCCCACCAATACATTTTATTTCAATCAATCAATCAATATATAATTTATTTTCTCACCACAATCATAAATATCAGGTAACAATTTCAATAGTTGTACATTGACATTTCTGGGAGTCTGGCGCCTGAACTAAGTTAATAACTTGTATTTCAGGTCACCAGGCCTCCGTCCCGAGGTATATTAGGTACATGAATATTTGAATAGCTTACTTATTATAATTTATAAACTGTTTATTGTATGGATAATTAATACTATAAGTATGGCGAGATTTGAAAAGGAGAAAACTAAATAAATATCATATTCATATATACAATCAAGAGAAAATTATATTTACTATGTACACAAAATAACCTATTTCAGAATATAAACAATATAATTTTCTTTGCAGTTTTTTATTTATAAATTTGTATTTTATTATGTACTTGATATGGTTATTTGTTATTATTACTTAAACTTTAAATAATAAAAATATTAAACAATCGAAAGATATATTCTGTAATTCTTTAATAAACACAAAATAAATACACGTTACAATCAAATAAGATGTAGGTACATAAGGTGTGTTTAACTCTATGATAGAGTTTTCTATCAGCGGACAAGTGAGAGAGAGGTGAGATCTGGAGCAGGTAGAGCAAGTGTACACAGAATCATAGAGCAATTCATTGACAGAGCAATACACAAAAGTAATAGATATTAGAATTAGCACCAATGATAATAATTCGATTACAATAAAATAGCACGTCTTGAGAAGAAAATAAGAACGAATTGAATGTAAGAGGTAGAAAAATATAATAGCGAGCTATAAAAAGAGGTTGGATTACCAACAGATATATTATAGACTTATTAAGTAAGCAAGTGCCAGCAGATCGAGTGCAACACTTTGGACTTTGGACCGCTCTTATTATCTGCGTTATAAGAGTTGAAATCGTACTGCAAATGTGCATTGATCTGCTGCTGTCCGTACATACGAAAACAGAGAAAGTATACAGGAGACCTATCTATAAAGTTGACATTTTCTCAAAAACTACTGGACTGAATTTAACAATTCTTTTACAGTCAAATAGTTTTAACTTTTATCTATATGACAGTGAAATAATTTTTGCAATACGTTAGGTAGTTTTTGGGATAGTCTCCACCTTAAAAACTTTCCTATAAATAGTCACATTTTTCTCTACTCTTAGACCTTACAAAGAGAAGAGCTGGGCATATAGCCTGACACATACACAGGCGGCCTGCTTGCAGTTTGCGGCCAGTTGAAACGCATGCGCCACCTCATTTTCCCTTTGGCCTAGGCCGCAATCCGCTACCTACTGGACGTTAATGGCGGGGCATTCGTTTCAACTGACCGCAGGCCGCCTGGGAATGTGTCAGGCTTACTAGTGCAGTGGTGTGATGTCAAACGGTCTCCATGTGACTGTGACATGACAAATAGCATGGTTTTCAGACTTACCGATAGCAAAAAAGGTGATGATAATAGTTTTCCAAAGCATCGTGACTATATGTGTTCTATTCCAGGCTCCTTTCACCCTGACGTCGGATTACTAACTGAAGCACCACAAATCCTCAGGTCACGTTATATAGATAGAACACGGTTATGTCCACATAGTGACGAATCATCTGGAGGGACTATTCTGTTGTCATTCGCTATAATTATGTCGGTCACTGTGAGATACATTTGTAATTTTAATAATATATATAGCTCGACTACCACTCACTCACTGACTCACTGACTCACTGATTGACACGCCCGTTTAGTCTGAAGGAGTTCCCGGAGGTGAAAGTGATGTAGGGGGGAGTTGTATAGTTTAGTGATTGGACCAGAGGAAAACTATAGGGAAGTGAAAAAAACAAGATGGCGGCGGGTCACGTGATGCCATCTCCGCCATTTTCCAACCGATTTCGTTCAAATTTGGAACACGCGTCACATGGTCGACCTACTTTGTGATGAAATTGAAAAACAAAAGAAAAACAAAATGGCGGCGGAAATATAGCCGATTGAAAATTTGGACATTTCAGACCAAACTTTGACGAATTAGCTGGCCTAGCACGAGCGCATGAGGAATATCCAACCAATTCCACTTCGTAGCATATATGATGTAGTATACCAGAAAATTGTCATTTTTGGGAAAAACAAAATGGCGGACGAGCAGTAAACAATAATATTTTCTCCATAAATTTTCCTATACGATACGAAAGGATTACTGGCGTGCGGTAAATATCTATCAGTAACTATAGCGAGGCCGAAGGCCGAGCACCCTCCCGCGAGGCCGAAGGCCGAGCTCCGCGTAGGGCGAAGCCCGAAGCGATAGAACACCGCGAGGCCGTAGGCCGAGCTCCGCGTAGGGCGAAGCCCGAAGCGTCCCCTTGCCAAGCAGAAACAACTCCCCACCTTCCAAGTAACTTTTGCGAGGCCGAAGGCCGAGCCGGCCTGCGAGGCCATAGGCCGAGCTCCGCGTAGGGCGAAGCCCGAAGCGTCCCCTTGCCAAGCAGAAAAAAACTACCTACCTTCTAAGTAACTTTTGCGAGGCCGGAGGCCGAGCTCCGCGTAGGGCGAAGCCCGAAGCGATAGAACACCGCGAGGCCGTAGGCCGAGCTCCGCGTAGGGCGAAGCCCGAAGCGTCCCCTTGCCAAGCAGAAACAACTCCCCACCTTCCAAGTAACTTTTGCGAGGCCGAAGGCCGAGCCGGCCTGCGAGGCCATAGGCCGAGCTCCGCGTAGGGCGAAGCCCGAAGCGTCCCCTTGCCAAGCAGAAACAACTCCCCACCTTCCAAGTAATTTTTGCGAGGCCGGAGGCCGAGCCGGCCTGCGAGGCCATAGGCCGAGCTCCGCGTAGGGCGAAGCCCGAAGCGTCCCCTTGCCAAGCAGAAAAAAACTACCTACCTTCCAAGTAACTTTTGCGAGGCCGAAGGCCGAGCCGGGCTGCGAGGCCATAGGCCGAGCTCCGCGTAGGGCGAAGCCCGGAGCGTCCCCACGCTACTACTACGATAATGTTTATTTAGTTGCGGCGCCTACAACACGAAAACAAAGCAGTCTCGCGGGCCGCGCGCGGCCCGCGCACCATGCAACACCTAGTTTATACATATATTAATCAACTAGCTGTGCCCCGCAACTTCATTTGCGTAGAGGAGGAGGATGGAGAGGATGGAGTAGGTCAGGAGGCAGATCCACATCCACTTGTTTCCACATCACATACCGCCATGGCTTATAGCCTATTAGCTGTCCGGATATTTCAACTATATCCTAGTGAAATTATTATATGTATAGATATAGATAAGAAAAGAAGTGATATCACCACACTCAATTATTGCCCGCAAGGAAGCTTTTATAGTTTACTAGCTTCTGCCGGCGACATCGTCTGCGCAGGATCTGTATAAATTATAGCCTATGTGTTATTCTGATTTATGAGCTATATTATTGTAAAGTTTCATTAAAATCCATTCATAAGTTTTTGCGTGAAAGAGCAACAAACATCGATACAAACTTTCGCGTTTATATATTAGGGCTAGCGAACAACAGAACGGCGCCGGCGGACGACGCTGTGTACCACGCCTGTGGACGGCGCCGTCCGCCGGCACGAATGTAGTCCGCCTGTAACCGGCGCCGGCCGACATCGTGCACCGGGAGACGGGGCCGGCAGACAACGTGACACGCCAAACCATGCGACGGCACGGCGCCGCGCCGTGACGTTGTACGCCGGCCCTTAGTGGGATGGGATAAATCATCAGTAACGAAGCCAATCTGCTACGTGTTGGTGTTTTTCAGTTTGTTTAATTGATACGTTCATACATCCTTCGTATTCTCCGGCTATCATCGGCGTAGGATGCAAGGTTTTATAGTACTTGCGGTTTTAAAACTAAAAAACTTTGTACGGTGGAACACAGAGAAAGGTGTACAGGAAAGTTTTTAAGGTTGAGATTTTCTCAAAAACTACTTGACTTGACTTGCAAAAATTCGTAGTTTTTGAGAAAATCTCAACCTCATTGAGGCCCCCTGTATACTTATCTCTGTCTTCGACTGTACCTAGATTAACATATCTAAAGGTACATAAACGTACACAAAATCATTGTAAGCAAGATTGTATTACCGTTCGTATATTGTAGAGTTCACGTGTTACAATTAATGTCGGTCGACTGTACGCTAATGTGTTTATATAAATGGAAATAAAATACGTTGAATTAACATTGAACGAGCATTCATAAATGATTCATATAAGTACTTATGTAGGGACAACAGCAGAGCAGGTGACACTTGCAGGACGATTTTAAATCTTACAACGCAGGTAATAAGAACGGTCCAAAATGTTACACTTTATCTGCTGTTAGCTGTACAAGTACATACATATTCAGTTACCTAATAGAGGTATACATACTCGTATGTAGTATAGTAAGTACATTGTAATGAATTCTTGTCTTAGTGCAATATTGTAATGTGGTCATAGTGGATATTACCTTCTATGGACACACATATTTGTCGTATTTATCTTCTTTTGTATAGCGAAAAAATATGCGCAAGTTAGTAACTAACATAATGAACCGGCTGACTTCCTGGGTGCCATTTTAAACCAATTACTTACGTTATGCCTCCTTTAATCGGTGAGGTGAGAAATGATGTACTGAAGGGTAGTGGAGGACAACGGGAATAAACCTGTGGAATTATATCTACGAAACCCCCTTCAATGTGTTATTCATATGGTTACGGCAAAAAAAAATTCCATTGATCATAAAGCAACGAACTTCGGCCCTGACCGGGATCGCTACCTTCATGGCTTCATGATATTGGTAAATAGTATTATGGCGGCACTTCACTTGGCTATTCGTATTTGCTTATTTGTCATAATTGCCATGTGTGGTTGGTATGCTTGATAAAATATTCGTCTTATTTGTATGTACGTCAAGTATTTGATAAATACGACAAACATCAAATAGCGAATACGAATAGCCAAGTGAAGTGCCACCATTCGAGTGCAGAATATTATAATTGCAAGAATTTTAAAATTAAGACTATTCATTTAAGAGAAATTATAAATTATCAATCAATGACTCTTCTTTCAACGGTTCATATATCGCTAACGCCTGTCACATGTCTCGATTTCAGAATATACCCCTAATGAAGCGGCAGTTTGTACACTAACGAATAGTCGCGATCTCATTGACCTGAGTAGTATTCTTTCTGGTGATAACAGCGGTTATCATGCATGGCCGACGTTTGACACCGCTGCGCTTGCGATGAGATATGGACGAAATTACCAAACAACTGTAGGAAGGAAACAAACAAGTCATTATTTATTACCCGATTGCCGAAATGAGGATGATAGTGTTTTATGAGTGTGGGTTTTTGGTGGATTAGGTAGGAGACAACGAACGAAGACAGAGAGAAGTATACAGGAGGCTTCAATAAAGTTGAGATTTTCTCAAAAATTACTGGACCGATTTTAATAATTCTTTACAGTTACATAGTTTTCACTTTTATCTATCTAACAGTGAAATATTTTTTACAATCGGTTAAGTAGTTTTTGAGAAAATCTCAACCTTAAAAACTCTACTTTCCTTTCTTTGTCTTCGACCGTACCTTAGAAAATTCTGTTTCTTCTGCATGCAGTTTTCTTCATAATATTTTCCTTCGCCGCTTTTGAGAGCATTCAAGTAAATATAGGTAGGACGTACATTTTTCCTTCGTAAACCCGTGGAAAACTCATTGGTACGTGTTTGCCCCGACCGGGGATCGAACCTGGGACCTCCGTATCGTGAAGGCCAGCGAGCGAACCAACCACAGTAGATTTTAGGACTCGAAAACGTGGCATCGTTCAGTTTATCCCTGTAGTCTAAACGGCTTTTATTTAATGAATTTAATTAATTTAATTTAAGTACTCAGAATTTGTATTACGCATTATCCATACTCGGTGAACAAATTAGAACACGATGGAAAAAGGCAGGACTTGAGCCCGCGACCTTGTCATTCCGTGACACGCTCTTACCAACTGAGCCACCACAGGCCACGCCACGCCCACCGAAAATATTCATTGTATTATACATATTTAAAGGGTATGTTACGCAACTCCATCTATCGGACAATAGTAGTAGTATTCCGACAACCATGTCTAACATTCGGTTAGAAACATGACGCGCTCCTATTGTCAGCGCGCAGGTTCAAGGCCTGCCCACGGCAAGAATTCTTTAATCATTTAATTTAATTTAATCAATTTTATTAAAAAAGCTATTTACAAAATGTTTATTAGGATAAATTTTACTTCATGTTAAAAAAGCTATTTACAAAATAAAATAAATTGATTTAATTTCATTGATTTAATTTTTTTATTTTAATGGATTTTAATGTATGATGCGGTGTTTAGACTCTTGATCCTGGGATTGACAGGAGACTTTTTATGCAAAAAACAGTATTTTTGTTTTGTAATGATTATGACTATTTTTTGTTTTATTTGCCGATCGCGACCTAGCCAGAATAACAATAGAGCAACTCTAACAATGGGTTTGATCATTAACCACGAGAATATAGTAATATAGCATCTATTCATAAAAGTGTGGGTTTTAGTTACGTAGATACCGACAAACCAGTCGAATGTTATCAACTAATAATATAAATGGTATTACAAATACTTAGTACCTATCTACTTATTAACTTTTAACCTAAGTAAACACTGGGGTACCCCACCCCGTAGCAACTGTAAAATACTTTTATTTAGGAATAGAATATGTCTACTTACATATTTATCTTCAGTATATTCATGTTGACCGTTGCAAAAAGTACCGTCAAAAATAATCAAACCTATTAAGCTGGGTCCGCGGTTTTGGGTAACAGATTTAAGGCGCTATATGGTTGTCAAAAGCAAGAGTGACACAGAAGATGCCCCGCAGCGGCGGAGTGAAGAGCATGGCGCAGTGTCTCACTCAATATTCGTATTTTTATGAATTTTGGATGAATTTTGGCAGAGAAATCAAAATACGCCAACAGAAATCAGATTTTTTTTAAAACAAGCTCTCGTATTTATAGCACCATACATTTTGATACATATTTTGTATGAATAACTATTTGGGTTTAGATATAATTTTCATTTTAAAAGACATGGGGTATCAATCTATCCAAAAATCGCAAATCGAAGGGCGATTTTTTTCTATCGAGCGAAGTTTGTCCAATCGTGTATCGGTATTCATCAGTCTCTAAATAGACACCCCAAGATTGCTATATATTTTTTTCAGACGTATAATTTTAGTGGTTAGTGCCGTAGCCTTCGTAGAAAAACTAAAAATACGCGCATACGAAGCCAAGAAAATTGTTACGCCACGTTATGTTTAGAAACACGGAAACACGGCGCAGCGGACCTAGCTTTACGGTATCAGAATGATTTCATTCGTCGCGGAAGTTTCCTGTTATATCTATTATATTGTTTTATATTTTTTTAATACGCAAATTGTACATGATCGTGTTTTTAAATCATACGAAGTATTTATGTACTTACTTAATTATCTATACAAGATAAACTCGACAGACATAATATAATTACTACAACGATCGAACGTATTGTAGGTAATAATTGGATTTAACATTACGAGTATAAATTAGATTATAATGTATTTATTTGCAAAAGGAACGTACTGCGTAGCTGTATTATTACTAGTAATTAATTTGAGTGTGAGCTGTAGTGGAAAATCTATCGAGAACAATCCGCTCAAGAAAGCGAATAGTGACGTAAAACAGTTACGGAGAACGTTGCAAACTTCAAACAATTCAATGAAAAAAGAGGAATCTCTAGTGTTAAATAGTGTTGTGAAAACTACAGAACCAAAACGCAATAACATATACAACCCTTCCGCGTCTTACGAAGATTCCGGCCAGGATCCGCAAAATAATCTGAAATATGGTTATGAAAACCGTACTTTGAAGCAATATTATAGTGCTCTACCATTCCATGTTATAATAGAAAGCTATGATGATGAGGCTACTTCTACAGTGTCATAATTACTTTAAATATTAAACCTATTTTAAGAGCTGTCATAGAGCCAACTAGCGCTGCCAATCTTAAAAAAATAATATCTTCCAATATAATCAATCAATTTTATGAAAAAAGCTATTTACAAAATTTTTATTACGATAACTACTATTTTTCAATATACAATACATGGCATAATTGCGACAAGCAAAGTTGTAGTTCACAAATGTGCCAAAAACGGCCGTTTTTCGCAATTATTTTAATAAAATTGATTATATTGGAAGATATTATTTTTTTAAGATTGGCGGCGGCGCTAGTTAGCTCTATGAAGGCCCTTAAGTACTTACTTATAAGTATCTGTTATCTGCTTCGCAAAAAATAAATAATACATCATAGTAATTTTGAACCTTTATTTGTAGAGTTTCTTTAATCCATTAGAAGAAAAAAAGCACGCGTTCTTTTACGTTTAGGTTTTGCGAAAATAAAACGTATTGAGTTATAGGTACAATTGATCACAGAGTTTATTTATCCGTGAACTATTAAAATAAACCTCGTAATGTAGTACGGCAAAGATTGCAACTATCTATATCCTATTACACCGCAAAGAGTGCCCGTGTATTACAATTCCTCTATCTCTGACGTTACTTTACTATAGTCTATTGTTATAGATGTTACAACAGTTACTCGGCCACGAGCTCACCGGTCGTTTCTGGTCGGAGCAGGTCTCCAGGGCTGTCACTACGCATGTGGCCAGCTGGATACAGCTGTCGCAGGGTCTCTGTGGGAAATGTTGAAAATATATATGTGGCAATTTTATATTATTGCCCCGTGACTCTTCCTACAGAGCTATGATATGGGATGCTTCAAGACACGTGAAAAGAGATGTAGTAGCGCTGATCTCTCAAGGGATGTTATTCATAAACATGATTTAAAGTTACGCCACCGTTTAGCCACCCTGCCCCTTCCTAAAAGGGATAGCAACACGATTTATAGGAAGTAAGATTTAACTAGGTTGATGAATAACAGCAAAGAACGGTGAAGAAAAACATCGTGACGAAACTGGCATGCAGTGGAAAAAAATGTAATGCATGTGTAATCCGCCAATCCGCACTGGACCCGCGTGGTGGATCATGGCCCGAGCTTCCTCGATGTAAGGGAAGGTCTGTACCCGACCAGTGGGGACAAAATAGACTGATGATGATGAGCGCTAAGGACAGACCACTTAATAGACATGAAATCGGTACAAATTTGCAAGCGAAAAATTATGTCAACGATGAGCGCATAGAGACGAAGCGGGGGACTGGGGTGCCGTAATAAAGACATGCGTCCATGTCGATAATATCTCTGGGTTACACGTGTCGCGAAGCAATTTTGCGCTCATATGCAGACACGGGCGCCCTCCTGTTACAGATCTATGGAGGTAAGTGATCTGTGGCGCTAAGCTACGATGACCGCTTAACATGCATGAGGATTGTCTGCCTCCCTTTACTAATAGTTTCGAGCACCCTCTGGCCGGCTGCCAGGAACAAGGAGCCGGTGCTGCAGCCGAACCAATCACGCAAGTTCCAGCCAAGAGTGTCTCCTACTTCTAACACTCCTCTAACATCTTGGATAGCTGCAGCTGGTTATATCGAGGATTTCGAGTATTGTAGCTTTTATTTAAGATATTATTAAGAGATACTACAAGAAACGTCTGCTTTTTGTCATAATATGCGTAATGTCTCCTACTATGTAGATCTTGTGATCAAGACTAATCTAACGATACTTTAAGTATCTGGTGACGACATCAGTCGAAACTATCGGTAACACTTGCAGTACGATTTCAACTCTTATGACCCAGACAATAAGAACGGTGCAAAGTCCAAAGTGTTGAACACTTGATGTGCCGTCGACTGTACGTGTGGAACACAGAGAAAGGTGTACAGGAGAGTTTTGACGGTTGAGATTTTCTCAAAAACTACTTGACCTATTGCAAAAATTATTTCACTGTTTAATAGATAAAAGTTAAAACTATGTACTGTAAAAGAATGATTAAATTCTGTCCAGTAGTTTTTGAGAAAACCTCAACCTTATTGAGGCCCCCTGTATACTTATCTCTGTCTTCGACTGTACCAATCAAATAACAATAATGGTGTTATCCTGCTTCTCTGCTGAGAAGAGGAACGTGTAGAAGACATAAAATCTTACATTAACAGCCAAGAACATAGAAGCCTCAGTGATGGGAGCGGTGCTGGTTTGATTATTGATGCATTCCAGAGTCTTAAGCTGGAAACAATCTCGATGGTGGTCCTTTGAGTTGAAGAATACTGCAATAAAAAAAATCGTAAAGATATTTACTCCACTGGCTCAGCATCTCCAAGAAGTTAGCACCACAAACTTAACACCCCAAAAGTTAAAACTGTTGACAACCACTGACCACCTGGCACCCTAAAAAGTGAAAGACCTGGCACACTAAAATATTATATATTATTATATTGTGGCCGCGTGTGAGACTTAATCATTTCTCTCCCTGGCCTAAGGATCTCACCCAGCGTCTTCATTTCGTCCTACAAGGAGTCGCTGAAGCGTCTTCAACCCTAGACAAAGCAGCTCAACAGGCACATTCATTCCTGAGCTCAGTGGGACTTTAGAATCTAGCTCGAAACTATACCTAAATACTTTTATTTTGCATATTCGAAAAGTTCAACATATTCTATTATTCCTGTTCGGTCGCCATCGCAACTGGCATACTTACGACCAAACTGGTTCTCATTTTCATAACAAATGTAGTTGAGCACCAGCTCTACTCCGCCGTTGCTGACTGTGTATTCGTTGCTCAGGGTGGGGACCAGGCACGGCTCCATGCCGTCCGTGAGGCTCTCGAGGCATTTCTTCAGCTGACATGCCTTCTTGCAGTGCCTGGATAGTTATTGAGGGCAAAGCAGAGAGAAATAAAATCAGAAAATCTCTAGGGTATTATGAGACATTTTATTTTTTAACCCCGGACGCACTGGGCCCGCGTGGTGCATCATTACCCGAGCTCCCTTTGTGCAAGGGAAGGTCTGTGCCAGAGAGGTCTGTCCCAAGGGATCACAATAAGAGCTATCTTGCGCTTTAGCGAGTTGTTAAAGTTATTAAAATTCTAGAGTGTGGTAGGAACCACACAAAATCAAAAGGTTAAATAAATCTGTTTGTATCTCGCACAAACCACTTACCCCATAGACCTGTAAAACACATGAGCGCAAAATTGCTTCGCGACACGTGTAACCTAGAGATATTATCGACATGGATGCATCTCTTTAATACGGCACCCCTGTCGACTTCGTATCTATGCGCTAATCGTTGACATAATTTTTCGCTTTCATGTCTATTGCGTAAGTGGTCTTTAGTATCTCGTCAGTTAACTCAGTTCAAATATAATTACACCAGGTTAACCTATTGTTTGACAATGAACCTGGACTCTGAGTTACTTTGGTGGACAATGGTTAAGTAAGTCGCCAACTCTCTTGTTATTTTATTTCAATTGGGTCTATGAGGTACTATATATAATATATATAAAGTACTTACGCGTCCACGTGGATTTTGTAGCTGTCTTTGTCCCAGGAAGTCTCAGTTGTGTTAGGTTCAAACAAACCGTAGAAACAATCGGTGAAAATGTTTAATGTATCCTGTTAACAATTTACCATCTCATTGAGATTTCGTAGATAGCGAGTACGTACCTACGTAAATACGTTAGCTCTGATGAGCGGGATTGATGCGATTTTTATAATTCCACCAATCGCCACTGTCGCAGCTAACGTATTTGCCTTAAGGGCCTTCCATGAGCCAACTAGCGCCGCCAATATTAAAAAAATAATATCTTCCTATTTAATAAATTTTATTAAAAAGATATTTACAAAATGTTTATTAGGATGAATACTATTTTTCAATATACAATACATGGCATAATTGAGACAAGCTAAGTTGTAGTTCACAAATGTGCCAAAAACGGCCGTTTTTCGCAATTATGCGAACTACAACTTACCGAAAATGAATCACGTTATAAATAAGCATTTAAAAAATAGTATTTATCGTAATAAACATTTTGTAAATAGTTTTTTTAATAAAATTGATTATATTGGAAGATATTATTTTTTTAAGATTGACGGCGCTAGTTGGCTCATGGAAGGCTCTTAAGGACCAACTCGGGCAATAAAAATATCGACTTGTGCCGGGTTTACCATTTTTCAAATTTCATGAAGGTAAGTAGTACCTAGTACTTACCTAATTTCGGCCGACGATGCATAATTCAGTCCTTGCCGAATTTACACCTTTAGAGAATCGTAGTACCTACACCTAACAGCAGATCAAGTGTAACACTTTGGACTATTCTTATTATCTGCGTCGTAAGATTTAAAATCGTACTGCAAGTGTTCACATTGATCTGCTGTTGTCCGTACCTACTAAATTCGGCAGAACCAGTTTCAGTTTTTATGTCCCCTCCCCACTGCTCGGGCACATACCTTCCCTTACATCAAGGGAGCTCGGACCATGATGCACCACGCGGGCCTAATTGCGGATTGATGCACACATGCCATAGAAAAATATTTTTCTTCAACATGCTGGTTTCCTCACGATGTTTTCCTTGACCGTTTTTGAGAGCATTCGTTAAATGTACTAACTTACATTGTTTTCTCCTTCGTAAAAACCAAGGAAAACACATTGGTACGGTGGAACACCGAGAAAGGTGTACAGGAGAGTTTTTAAGGTTGAGATTTTGTCAAAAACTGTTTGACCTATTGCAAAAATTATTGCACTGTTTGATAGATAAAAGTTAAAACTATGTAACTCTGTAAAAGAAATATTAAATTCGGTCCAGTAGTTTTTGAGAAAATCTCAACCTTATTGAGGCCTCCTGTACACTTATATCTGTCTTCGACTGTACATGGTTACTCTGACCGGGAATTGAACTTGAGACCTCCGTATCGTATGTCCAGCGACCCGGCCATAGAGGATTTAAAACCCGACCAGGTAACACCTTCTCGTGCCATTCATGTCCGTAATCTCGTACGTTATGTTAAGGGCCTGACATGAGCCAACTAGCGCCGCCAATCTTAAAATAAAATATCTTCCAATATAATCAATTTTATTAAAAAAGCTATGTACATTGTCTATTACGGTAAATACTATTTTTTAAATGCTTATTTATAACGTGATTCAATTTCGCGAAAAACGTTTTTGGCATATTTGATAACTACTTAGCTTGTCGCAATTATGCGATGTTTAAAAACATTGTAGCGTTACACGACTGTCCTGATCGGCTAGTTCAATTTGCCAAAATGCACTGCTAAAATCTAATGTTATGAGGTACCTAGCACTCTTCAAATTATCAAGAATGGTTTATATTCGTGGATAAGAGTCCTTTACCGTGACACTATTTAGTCTCCGAGAGTCAACACAAAATCGTACCGATTCGTCTTTTTTTGTGACCATAACGACAGGACTTGCCCAAGACGAGCGAGAGGGTTGGATCACATATTAAAAGTATTTATCCTAATACCGATTGTGTTTAAAGCTTTTTAATAAAAACGAATAATTTGGAAGATATAATTTTTTTAAGAATGGCGGCGGCGCTAGTTGGCTCATGTAAGGTCCTTAACAATGTAAATATTTGACATCCTACCTGTACTTCATTGACACGATACTTGTCTCCATTCATGTTGCACATGTTGTCTGGCGACCATTCCCAGCTCGGCAATTGGTTCTCGGCTACCACACCTGTAGAGTTCTTATTTTTAACCTCTCGACGCGAAATACTCATACTTCATTCGACCAAATTAAATGGATGGTTAGGCTTGTGACATATATTACTTCTGCACATCGTTTAAGTAAATTAAACAATTTGGGGATATTTCTTTTCTTGCCGCAATTTGTCACAGGGACATTCAGCTGCACTTTATGAATTTATCCATTGGCTTGCGCGGTACGAGTCCAGTGACTGTTGAGTTTCGCAGCAAAAAAGGGGAAAAATAAAATAAAAATATTTGCAATGAATTCAACTAAAAATTATTAAATTTGATGTGCATCGTTACTGCGCTTTGGACTTCATTTATTTTTAAAGTAATTTAATTTTTTGCAACGATTTATTTCACTGGAATTTGACGCAATAACCATTTTTTAAGGTCAGTATGACCTGTGACGTATTCAGTTCAATTTTTCGCAGTTTTGATTTACTAAAAAACAACAATTTAGTATTTATCATGAGTACAACCTCTAGTTTCAATTTGTCTAATGAATTCAAGGACACCGTATATAGGTATACCTATACTCACTCGCCGAGATCACCCAACAAACATGAAATAATCGGTTAGCTAACCAGGGAAATACTTAACTTTAAACGGATATTAAGCGAGTTAGCTGCCTATTCACGTACCTATAGCTGATTCTGAGTTAATGTTTAACGAACATTTAGTTTAAATTAAGTTTTGGTGGCCTAAGTCTGTACGAGTATGTATGCGACCGATCCTATGGATGGGCGAGGCTTTTCGGCAATCAGGTTTCTTACCATTTACACAACTATTAGTCATAACTACACCAATTTATTGATTAACTTTGTAGATACTTATATGTATTAAAAATATGTTTTGTACTTACAAGAAGCAAACAGAATCAGCAAAGTTTTAATCATTTTGTTATAAATTAAAATGGACTTGTTACAAAATATTCTGGAAAATAATAATATTATAAAACAATGCCTGCTTACTTGCTGCAGGATTAAAACTGGAGCCTGTAGTATATGGAAAATAATACCCATTGTATTGTGTATGACGACTTATTTGTGGTTATTTATTCATATAGGTAGATTTTCCCGCTGTTATCTCACTGTTCAAAAATACATCATGTCTACCTACCGAGTTTATTCATAGTCAACATGATATACCAACATAATATCATTAGGTAGATATAAATAAATATAACTAAGCCCACCGTAAGGCCGATATTCATAGACAGTCTTAAGGAGCTCAACATGAGCACGCTCTTACGACTGTCAATGTTGTATGAAATCTGACAGTTGTAAGACCAAACTCGGCTCACTAAAAACTGTCTAATATAGGTAAAGAGCTCGATGGCTCAGTGGTTCGGTTAATGGACTTGCGATACGGAGGTCCCAGGTTCGATTCGCCAGGGCAGGCGTGTACCAATGAGTTAAACTTACGTACATTTACCGAGTGCACGCAAAACGGTGAAGGAAAACATCGTGATTATTATTTATTCAAACTAATTTCCGTGTAGCCATATAAATGGGCAGGCTAGATTTTTCGTTTGGATCACCCTGTATACATTCGGTCTCATGTACCCAAAGCGAACGCTATCTGTCAAATGTCTAATATGGTTTTGGAAAACTCGTATTTCTAATATATTTTGATATATATTTTGTATGAATAACTACATATTTGGGTTTAGACATAATTTTCATTTTAAAGACATGGAAAGAGTATGTTTGCGGTTTTTTTTCTTCATTCGAGCGAAGTTTGTCCAATCGTGTATCGGTATTCATATGTCTCTAAATGACACCCCAAGATTGCTATATATTTTTTTCAGACGTTTAATTTCTGAGAACGATGCGAATTATTAGGTTTGGTCTGTAATTTAATTGGACTTATTCTCAATTACCCCAAGGCGCAAGGTGACCATTAATCTGAATCCGCCTCTGTATAAAATAAATTATTAATTGTAACCACATATTTGCTATGGCTAAATTATGTGCAGTTTCCCTCTGGTCTAACTTCAAAAGAGTAGGTAATAATTCCCCGATTCTAAATAAAATCTTCCTTATTTTTTATTTCATAATTTTATTTTAAACATAATATAGTATGAATAATTATGGCATTTGTGGAACTAAATTTTTGTTACACAGCTGTTAAGGTAGATCCACACGTCTATCTTCGTTACAATTATTATTAGGTAACACTAATTATATGTAATGTAGTACCTAGGTACTTAACTTCAAATTGAAAAGTTGTCAGACTTTATCCGCAACTTTATCTTCATTGCAGTTTCACTTTTTTTTATTCATTGCTCATTATTTTTAACTGTGAGCATTTTACACGTCTTTCGAATGAAGAGCATGTAATACCTCTACATATATATATATATATATATATACATCATTATAATTTTGTTGCATTTGTGTGCCGGCATTCACAAGCACGACTAATTATAGTGTACACCTACTTAATAAAGAATCCACACTATATTTACAACTCTAAATATTGTAATGTTACATAAATAAATATAAATAACATCTCCCGATAAATAAATTAGGTATATCGTGTGAATTCTTCGTCTTAAATAAAATTAAGTAAGGATAAAACACAAATATTGCCCGATGAAATTATTTCGAAAATTATAAGCAGTATGGCATAATGCTGAATTATGTTTCTATACTCAGAATTTGTATTACGCATTATCCATGTTCGGTGAACAAATTAGAACATGATGAAAAATTTCTTGCCGTGGGCAGGACTTGAATCTGCGACCTTGTCATTCACTGTCAACGGCAAGAAATTTTTCATCATGTTCTAATATGTTTTAATATTAACATTTAATTATATTATTTTAATGTTTTCAGAATATTACTTTCACCGGGCAATAGTAGTGTAATTTATCATATCTCATACCACGTTATAAAATCCAAAGTAGAGAATAATAAAATAATAAACTCAATATAATATCTAATACACAACATTGGTTACAAACACATAAATCTTGTTACACAAGAATGTTTATAATAAAATCACAGGTATTACATTATCACTAGATACATTTATATTAAAGGTAGATAAGTAGGTCTTGTACATATAAAGAGTCTCTTTAAGAGAAAACGGTCTTATATATTAAGACTCATTGATTCGAACATTAAACGTAAAATAAATAAAATCAACAACATAGAATATCAAAACATAAAAGTAAGAAATACAATATTTAAATAAGACAACATTACAACAATTAAATATTCTTTAGGCGGGTGACATCCATTAAATTAGTTGCACATTTATGCCGTTCTTAGTATTTTAAACACGGATACATAGGTACATATATATTGTTTCGCTTATCATTAAAGGAGAAGTGCCGCCCCATACAAATTACTACTGCAAAACACAATGGAACCTACCGATATTAGTAATGGTCATTATACACATCAAAGCACGTCAACTGTAACACTTTGGACCGTTCTTATTATCTGCGTCTTAAGAGTTTAAATCGTACTGCAAAATTTACCATTGATCTGCTGTTGTCCATACATTCTGCAGACAGAAAAGAATTTAAAAACTCTATGCAATATTTCCAAACTGTTATAACTTGTAAACATTTTTTTTGTTTTTATTGTCGTTATGCGGAAACTGAACTTTTGAACGTAGCGAGTACCGATCGATATCGATAGGTCGTTCCATGGTGTGTTGCGAATAAACATAGTTAAGACAGGTCTCTTACAGCCTTAACAATCGCTAAAAGTGGTTCAGCCATTGGGCCGGCCGTCTTGTAACCACTTCGTAATAGATGATACCTAAGCCATTTAGTTAAATATTTAGATTACTCTCACATAAGTAATATATTTCTCAACAATTTCGAAATTTTCAACAAATTCGAAACTATAACTTCGCCAATAAGTATTTTCATATAAAAAAACTCATTTTTTATACCTATCCAAGTAAGTTTATACTGGTATTTCTTAGGGAAATACCCATTGATAAATACAAGGTGTCCCGTAAGTAGCACGACATATACCTACTTGTGACGGAACGGTTGCTTGGTTACATAGAAAATAACAGATCTGTCACTCTCGCTCTAAAAGTACACGATTTCACGTTAATTTACATTTTATTATCATTTTCCTAATCCCAAACGCGGCTGTGCTGCAGCATACTCCTCGCAAACGCCGAGGGCCCCTTTCCGTGATACTACTTAAGGTTAAGATAGAATGAGGGCTGACCTACCTGATAACTCTTATACTAAGGTCATTTTTGGTACGCCGACTGATAATATTTCAATTAGATATTAAGTTGCTGCATATCCTGTTGCATAGATCAATGGAGATAACCCTAATAAATGTCAATGATTTTAAAGTTAAATAATTTATTTTAATTGAATATAAATTTGAATGACATTTCTAACTTCATAATAGATATTTTAATCGGGATCAACTTGGGATATTTTAGCAATAAGCTTTAGATTTCTGGTTACATTATAACGACTTTTTAAAACTTTAAACAGCATCACATCAAAAGTTTAATTTTTTCGCATCACCTAAGTACTTACTTACAATTTGCTTGATGTCCACACTCAAAAGAAAATATCTTATAACAATTGTATAGAATGACAACGGTAGCGATTCTGGGTTCCACTCTTTAGTTTAAACTAAAGACGTGACTCAAAAGTTCCTAACTTCAGTAAAAGTTAGGGATGACATGTAGTTTAAAATTATAAGATAAGTAAATAAATATACAATCAAAATCGCTACCAATATTTATAATTGGCGACATCTATACAATATTATGCCATTCATTGCTTAATATATTTTTTATCTTATCAAATGCAAAGCATTACCTATTTTAATGTAAGTAAACATCAAGTCGCATAATCGTCTTAAAATCAAGAAAGCCCAAACAAAATATTACAACGTGTTACCTAATAAACTAAAATAGAGTATTTGACTTGTATCGAAAATAGTTACAGGAATTTAAAAATCAGGGGTTAGAAAGATTGTTGTTCACGATGATAACGTTATGGTAGCTATTAGGTACTTCTTTCGTAAAAGTTAAAGAAAAAAGCCACTTTAGTTCAAATTAGATAACACTTTGGAATCGCTGCCGAGGTAACGGCACAGTCTTAGTGGCCATCGCCATACAAAATTACATACTGAAATACCATACTGTCTTGCTCAAAAAGCATGAACGAAGCATCATTCTACCATATCTGCTGTGAACACAGAGCACCCCCACGCTCTGTGGCTGTGAATATCAGATGTTATCTTCAATATGTTCATGATTGATGAATTAAAATAATCAAGTCTAATACCCTATTTAAGGTAACATAGAGTTAAGTAGGTTACATTAAACAACATCCAATACCAATAGTTCGGTTACAAACCGTAAGCCTAGGAACAACTCGAAAGTATCATTGCTTTTATTGAACTTAAGACACAAGTCAGATTTTCATTTTCCACCATGAAATAAAAACTTCGGAAGCACAAGATTATTAAAATGAAAATTTGAGAAATGACAAAGCTAGTTTAATGTACGACTTATAACTACGACGACTGACAAAATTTCCTATCATCTAAAATTAATTCAAATTCAAATTAGAAAACCGTTCACTGTTTTCTTATTGACAATATAATTTACGAAATTATTAATACATATTGAGACAATTATTTATACATAATGTCAATTATTGTTACAACTTAAAATCTCCTGTTTCAATTCTTTGGTATTGAAATATTTTAATTCGAGAGATATTATATTTATCTAAATTCTTTTGAATATTTGTAATCACTCTTATCTCTATAAAGTATTATCTTATAGAAGAATACTTTATGCCAGTAATTAAGAATCATCTATTGTAATTTTAAAAACATTCTGTATTGAATTGTAACGACTTACCTACTCTGGATTATTATGCTTTTAGCGTGTTTTCAGTCTCAAGCGTAGATAGTTCCTTTTCACTGACACTTTCTGTGTCAAAGAGAGCCTTTCTCAAAATATCTCACAAACACTCATGGGGGTACGTGAGCGCAAATTTTTATTGCCAAAATGACTTCAATTTCAATGTATATTTAATTTTTCAGTGAGCACTATAATTAAGTTTACTATGATGGCGACGACGTTAGTTCGACTTTTTACATACAAAGAGGCGTGTCGCATTGTACGGCAATCTATTGAAAAGGCTCTATTCAAACGAACAACCACGAAATTGTCGCCGAGCACGAGTTAGTATGATAGAGTTTGAAAACACATAACTCCATTCATCCGAACCACATGTGGTCGCTTTAAACGACTGGGTTTTCAGCCTGGCGACATTTTTGTCACTGTCGTGTTATTTTCACGTGCCTTGATTTTGATTCCATCCTCTTCTTAGGCCAGACCAACTTTTGTCACCTTTTCCGGGATTTGCATCCACGATCCTTAATGGACTGTTTTACCTTTTAGGTACATTCGAGGCTGAAACCAGGCTTAAGCTAATACTTTTTGTTTATTGATAAGTGCATTGAGTAACTTTATCCTAGCCTTGATCGATTTGTACCGAAGATACTCCTCCTCTCGGCCCTTCTTGTCATCGCGCTGGACTTTTCTGCTGTTCTGCAGTTCGAAGCTGACTTCATAATCTTTGATGCTACGACGAAGAACCTACACAAAGTTTTTGAATTAGCAGTCTGTCCCAGACACCAGTCAGTCCCATAACCAGCGCTCGCAGTAATTTTTTCCCATAAAGATGGGAAAATAATTGTGTAAGTATGAGACTTAGTACTCGTAGTAAATTAAGTAGCCCAAATCAAGATTGCTATTCGTGTCAAAATAACCACCAAACTCCTAGACTCTAAAATGTAGGTAAACTGCTCTAACAAAGAGGAATTCCACGCGGAGGAAGCAGGACAGCTACAATAAAATAAATAAGACGTGGTTTTCATATAAAATTGTATCATTATGTTTATTTTTGGGATACTAGATGTGTGTTCAATTTTGATTACGAATGTCAAGGTTAATTCTAAAGTAAGTTGAGATAATTTTTGTCACGATGCCTCTTTGGACTTAACAATATGACCAATCTGTACAACGGGTTACTGTTTACCGAGAATTCGTTATACTTACACATTTCTGCAACTTGGCCTCAGCAAGGGCCTTCGATAAATCTTCGAGGCCCAGGCAGTGCAAGCCCTCGTTGGAAGGAGCAGCCTCCTCGCCAGATTGAGCTGAAGAGGTAGACGAAGGGACCTCTTCACTGTTGCCCTCTCGGGTGGGTGGCGATTGGAGAGGGGTTTCTGCCGTCTCCTGAAATTATTTTGGCATTTTGTTAATCCTTTATTGCAATTTCCTACCCTAGATCTAAGGATTGTGCGGTTTCCGATATTCTTGGATTTTATAACCCAATTAAAATAGAAATGCCAATTGAAAAATACTTCAACTCGAGACAAGAACCTAATTACCTGTGATGAATCCGAAGGCTTTTCCTGAGAGTCACTAGAACTATCAATGCTGGTGTTGAAGAGCATGGCTTCATGCTCATGGATAGTCGCCAATTCGCCGTTTGTACCACCAATTATCTGCAAAGACAAATTAATCAATGGGAGTGTAGGATACCTTAAGATGAGATAAATAATTCCCAACTTAAAGGTAACAATTTTTATATGGAAAAGCAAACTTACAGCGTCAGGTCTGGAAGTAGCTAAGGCACGCTTTACAGCTCTATATCTCTCGTATAAATGCCTGGCTGCACCACGTTCTGCAGAATGAGCTGGTGGCCTTCCTCTAGCTGCTTCAAGACGTAGCAGTACCCGTTGAACGCAAGACTTTTCTGCAGCCAGTTGTGACGACGACCAGTTTGATTCAGGGATTGAAGATCGTCCTGCTGCTTCACGGCATCCTTCTAGCCACTGAAGAGTAAAAACATTAAATTAGTCTTCACAGATCGAGATCTTTCGTTGGGTTACACCAGGGTTACTCAAACTTATGGCTCCATGTACCCCTGTTAAACCAGATGACGGCGACCCTCCCAAACTTTGGGGCCCAAAGAAAATAATAAAATGAGCTGTTAAAAAGTAAGGTTGTTATTTCATTAAAACGTAATGAATACAATGCTAAAAAGAAATATCTTTTTAGTATTAGTGGGATTGTTTCTTGTCGCAATTCGAGTCAATTTTGGGAGTAATTTTGTACAATTTTAACCATGATTTTAACTCTTATTCCCTGATCTGAGATTCTGACTCAGCATCAAGTAATCACCATTACGTAAATCTTGTCGCGAACCCTACCGTCGAAATTCTAACCCCTAGGGGTTCGCGAACCCCACTTTGAGAAACCCTGGGTTACACGATGTGTACACAGTCAAAACTTACCTCTTCAATATCAAGAACAACATCAGCCATACATTTGTCACTCTTCAGTTCTGCATCTAACTTATCATCTCTCTCCTTCTGTTGTTTAGCTGCTTGAATTTTCATCGCATATTCAATGGGGTCGGCTTTAATACAGCGCTTCTCTAGTTGGAGCCTCCGGAGACTGTCGTACATACGAGTAAGTTGCACATCTGTTATTCGATCGCTTGGTGTTATGGCTTGGCCATTCTGAGCTTCATAATCGCTTTCATATTTGGAGATGCTTTTCTTCAGGACGCTTATCTGAAAGCCCACAAATTTATTTGTAGAGGACCTGTAAAGCTGTTATGTTCATCGATTTATAAACCCGCTACTAACCTTCTTGCTGATTTTTTCAAGGGTGGTCTCAGGACAGGGTTGGTCACGTCTTGGCACTCGTGGCGCGACACTTCTTTCGTCTCTGCGCGTCTTTTCGGCTCTTGCTGCGTTGGCTGCCCAGCGGCCGGCAGTGGCTGCTAGAGCGCCTGCATCCAGCGTCTCTGGTTCTACGCATACTGAAAACAAAATGAATATTATCAGATGACCCCTTTTTCGAATGCAATTGTTTTGAAGTGTGAGAAATATTTGGGGCATATTGGTGCAATATTTTGTATTTCGGTTACAAAGTTTAATATCGAACAAGTGATGCTTCATATTTAAGAGCTAATAAGGGCCTGTTCTGAAGTCATGTTCTTTACAGGCCCTTATTATAACATGATTAAATGTGAAGCATCACTTGTTCGATATTAAACGTACGTTTCCTTAAAATTTTCACTTGTTTATATGTATGTTGCAAAATGAGAGCCACTTCATGGGAATGGTGTTGACACAAATGTGACAATTTGTGACAAGGGAATATAAGGGAAAAGGGTTGACACAAATTTGACTTCCTACTTGTGACAAGGGAATATTTCGGGTTCACAAAACTGCGAATTCACATCGCATCACAAAAATCTGCGAGCTCGCACGACGATTTCGATACGATTACGATTGAGATTTCTGTGTTGCGACGTCGCTTCGTATCGCATCGCAGTTTTGTGTGGGAGCCCTTAAGGAAGATTGTTCGGAATAAAATCAAATATTTCGGGTTCACAAAACTGCGAATTCACATCGCATCACAAAAATCTGCGAGCTCGCACGACGATTTCGATACGATTACGATTGAGATTTCTGTGTTGCGACGTCGCTTCGTATCGCATCGCAGTTTTGTGTGGGAGCCCTTAAGGAAGATTGTTCGGAATAAAATCAAACTTACGTTGTGGCTTTGGTTGAAGTGTAATGTAGTCAAGATGCTGTGGAGAGTTACTGCGTGTGTCATCGGAATTGGCGAAGCATTCATTTTCTTTCGGCTGTTTTGGTGCCCTTGGAGGTGGACGGCGACGCTTGCCGCCGTATTGCGGGCGACGGGCGCGGGACAGCCGCTCCGCACGACGCTCCGACTGGAAACAGCGAATACAGACTTAGATCCGGCACGAAGGATCCGGTACACGTTATAGCTTGTAAATGCTGTGCATGGAATATGAACGAGAAAAATAGACCGTGGATGAATGAGCGATAATAATGTACATTTCGGATTGAGAGTCTATTCTATTCTATTTTTATTTGAATGACTTCTACTTATAATTATCTCTTGAATAACAATTCAAGAGATAATTTCGCCATTGTCGAGTTAAAATAAAAACAGTTTATTCATCAAAAAGTATAGCATTACAAAAATATTAGCATTATTAAAAAGTATAATAAATAAATTAACCTACAAAATATATACCTACTTAAAAACTAAACCTCGACTAGTGACTGTTGTAGTGGAGACTTGAAAACTGTTATAACGAAAACTTTAAAATTTTAGTTTATCTCACCTCAAGTCGGTTATAGTCGTGTAGCGGCGGCGGAGGCGGGGGCGGGGGCGGGCGTTCTTCGCTGTGCGGTCTCCTTTCTTTCCGCTCGTGCGCACACCCTGAGTCGCGGCGCTCGCGCCGCTTGCGTGCCTCTCGCTCGCACTCGGGCGCCGCCATATCTTCGGTCTCTTTCTCCCGCTCGCGCTCCCGCTCACAGCACTGCCACCCGGACCCAGATATTACAATCCGGCGCTCGCTCGAGCACTCGCTTTCGCGCCCGTAACCCTAACCATAGTTTCTCTGTTAATGTAGGTTGTCGTGTGCGTAGATGTCAAAAAATGTGGTAGGGTTAAAAGGTTGTGGGTGGAAAGCCGGTGTAGATGATAGACTAGTGTAAGAATTAAGAAAATGTACATAATAGGTAATAAGTATTATTTGACTCTACAGAGTTGGCGTATCAATTTTGGAGTTTTCAGGTTTATCGCTATTTTAAACGACTTTATATCTAGGTTTAATCTATTACATATATAGTATTCTAATTGTGGTTCTTCTAAAGTTGCACACAAACTTAGCCCGGTGCAGTACCGGACCAACCGCAACACAAAATAACTAGACCGACATCAAATTAGGTTCGGGCTAGCCTGTGCGCCATCGCCATTCGTAGAACATGCCTCACCAACATTCGCCTCAACAAACTAGTGGACCAAATTTAATAATTCTTTTACAGTTACATAGTTTTAAGTTTTATCAATCAAACAGTGAAAGAATTTTTGCAATAGTTCAAGTAGTTTTTGAGAAAATCTCAACCTCAAAAACTCTCCTTTACACCTTTTTCTGTGTTCCACCGTACCTATTATTTGCTATGTAGAATATACTTATTATTGATCAACCTACCAACTCTATTGAATCAAGTGTGTTTATTGTAATATACATAGTATAGGTACGTAGGTAGATTGTATTACATAATATTATACTTATACTTAAAGGTTTTTCCGCTCATAAGCTATTCTAATAAACTAGTTGCAAAAGGGTTGATTTCAAAAGCATATTGGTATCACTTTCTACAACACATTGTATTAAATAACCTACATATAGGTAAATATTATTATTATTGAAGGGTTGGAAAAGCTTTACCTATGGTAAAATAACGGTAACAATGAGTTAAATAACTCAGGTGTAGGTTAATATAAATTAATCTATATAATGTAATGGCAATGTTACCTAAACTAAAAATATGTTTTAGTTTAAGGAACTTTTTATTTAGCATTACATAAAGTAAAGTTATGTTAAAACAGTACAACACACAATAAAATCAATCTTTTCCATCCCTTTGGCAAAGCGAATAGAATAATGCCTTTTGTATAATAATAAGGGAAATCGAATAAAGTCACTACATGATGTTAAATGAATCCCCATTGTGAATGTACCTGTATGACATCCAATTGTACCATGTTACACTTGTAACTAAATCCCACAAATTCCGAAACTTTTCCAGCAATACGTGAGGATTCTGAAATTAAACCATGTTTCGTGCTAGGTCGGATATATTCCAAATAAATTGTCATGCATGGCTATTGCACGCAAAAATATCGGCCAGTTCATTCGCACACTAAACAATATTTTAATTGGTACAAAAATCACAAAATATACATCCCAATGTACCAAAGATACCCTGGTTTGTCTGGTACATTGGGTTACCTACGTTTGATATTTAAACGTTTCGGGTTCGGGCTTAGTTCTCTTTTTGATTGTTGATCGTTAAGTTAGTTCTAACAAAGTGACGTGGTTTTATCAAAGCTGAGGACATACAGTGGCGGACTAGGAGCTCGTTTTCTGGGTGGCATACTGCATATGAATCAATAAAACAACATTACAAAAACTCCTCGAACGCTCCCGATGTCGTCTCTTTGTGGCCTGTGCTTCAGGAATTATCTATACCGCAGCCCAATTCAAGTGTCTTATTTTGTAAACAAATATGATCGTCTAATTACCTGTTGGGAATGGTGCCGAATGCTGCGTCTAATAACACTGAAGGAACTGATTGATTGAACCTGTTCATCATTGTGAAAATCAAGTGATCCGATTTAATAATGCGAATGCAACTATGCAATAATCACAGAAAAGCTTAAAATGTTAGTAGTTTTTGTTTACAAAATAACACTTGATTTGGGCTTCGGTATACTTTTAATAATTTTCTGAGTTAGTATACTTACAATGCAATATCTTGCAGCGCCAACTATGGAGTCCAAAATGCGAGAGAAGTTGTCTCGACCGCGACTGGCCAGGGTCGCTCGAAGGGGGCCCGCTTCGGGCGAAACTACAACCGCACTACTTTCGGGCTATTGCTTATCCTTTTATATAAAACAAAATGAAGGAAATAAAACGTAACGGCAGGGCGGAATCGCGCGCCGTTTTGGCGGAATTTAACACTTATTTATAGAAATTTATAGTCTAAAGTTTTTGCAATTTAAGTCCTATTTGATGATGTCAATACTTCTCACTGGCATGTCGCGATCCCGGCACATATTGGTAGGGCACAGACAGTCAGTGTATCGTCCGCTTCCGATCTATTTACGGTTGCTTCAAAAAATGCGTAGACACCAGTCTGTAATTTAGCATTGATAGATCAGGAGCGTTTGGGGTGAGCTTGTAGCTCCTACAAGCTACTGAGATTTCTTCATTTTATATATCGTTTTACGTCTGTGGATATCACGATGTGTGTGAAGAGTTAGAATTGGAAGTCTTTCAATTATCGTCTATCATGTTGTAAGTGTTCGTAACACTTTCACAAGCACAATTTTGAAGGTGTTTCTTGAGGGTAACACTTTGGTAGAGTTCAGATCTGTAACAAGGAGAGTAATGTGTAAAGGTTTGAATGCATTAAAACAACAGTTGCTATTTAATTTTAGATATGCCTAAGTATACAAAATTCATAATTTTATATGATTAAAATCAGTGCTGCCCTCTTTTCAATTTCATTTTTAGACCAGTCAAACAATATAGATATTCAAGTACACCTTTGCCAAAATAACATAACATAATTTTATTTATAGGTAGTTTAAGTTTTTAGTTTGTTTTTGTGTTAGTATAGACATTTTATTATTATTTTAGGTTTCTTATTATGTTTAATCTTTAATATTTTAACTAAATAAGTCATCTAATACTTTAAAAAATATATGAATTCATATAAATTATAATACTAATACTGAGATACGTATAACTACAGCATGTTAGGTAAACTTTTATAAAATGAATGGGTAGGTAGATTACATACCCACCAATTAAACATATTTGGCATTTCTAATAATTGTTAACACTTCTTAGCCTAATTCACACTCTACATTTATACCTATTTTGGTAAAACCTTTTAGCGTAATGGTCATACTAACTATGATTAATTCCGATAGGAATTTCCTGATTATGATTTGGTAGTCATAGTGTATATAGGTATCTAGCTAGAGTAGGTAGAGGTAGTTAGAGAAACAGACCAGTAATTAACTAAAGTGGTTATAGGAGCTAGCGTAGTAATTATTTTCATTATGTTAGGCTTCACGTAGCGTGAGTGCTCTAAAAATAAACTTAGGTAATAAGTACATAGAGAGCTCGGTGGCTCAGTGGTTAGGTCAATGGACTTGCAATACGGAGGTCCCAGGTTCGATTCCCAGCCAGGGCAGCCATGTACCAATGAGTTATCGTCGGTTTTTTCGACGGAAAAACTTACGTACATTTACCGAGTGCTCTCAAAACGGTGAAGGAAAACATCGTGATGAAACCTACATGCTGTAGAAGAAGAAAAAAAATCTAAGGCATGTGTAATCCGCCAACCCGCACTGGGCCCGCGTGGTGGATAATGGCCCCAGCTCCCTCGATGTAAGGGAAGGTCTGTGCCCGAGCAGTGGGGCAATATAAATAGACTGATGATGAATAAGTACATATAGCTACTCGTGCATATTAACGGCTTTTATCCCTTGCGGGATTATATCAGGACTTATAACGATTGTAATATGAAATAAATTTAACAATTATTAAATAATTATAACAAAGAAACAGAAATCGGAATAGGTAGGTAGCTATAGAACATATTTAGCTAACACCAATGTCTTAGGTTTTACACATTTAAACGCATGTATAAAATGTGAATTTCATATGCGCTAGGACACGATTGTATACAGGCCTCATAGTATAAGACAAAGAAAACTGGAGTCATTAGGGTTGAACTTTCTTTAAAAAAACACTTTTAGATTTTTTAGATTTCTTTACGTCGTGTGTCGTACTCGTAACTATCTACTAGTGGCATAGTTTTTACAATATCAACCTTAAAGAAACCCTGTAAACGTATTTTCTTTTTTCGTTTACAAACATACACCGCAGAGTTGATTTGGCTAGTGTAGGTAAATTTATAATAGGTTAGACTGTAGAGTTAACAAATATTCCCGAGTCCAAATGCTATAAATAAATTGAATTAGCCAATTCATTTCATTGGGTTGTCGTTCTGCAAGTTGGTTACAAAACACGTTTGCATGCACGAAGGGTTACCCGTGCCCCGAACTTTTGAAAGCTTGCCAAAAATATATAAGGTCAAGGCAACATTGTTCTCTGTACCACCTATGTACAGAGTAATAAAATTAAATTATTACTAAACATACCTACTTATAAATAAGTTGTTCGAATTTGAATACATTGAAACCTCTTTTCATTGTATACAATGAAAAAACGGGGTTGCCTGTATAACAGCAGGAGCCCACTTTCAAATGGAGCACAGTTTCAATTCAGTTGATTTTTATGATACGTATAGCACAAATAAGACGCACCGAATCACAGACCACTTACCCTATAGACCTGTAACAGGAGGGCGCCCGTTTCTGCCCGCACATGAGCGCTAAATTGCTTCGCGACACGTGTAATCTTGAGATATCAAAACAGGTTTAATATGGCGCCCCTGCCCCCCGCTTCGTCTAATAGCGCCTATCGCTTGACATAATTTTTCGCTTGCTAGTTTGTACCGATTTCATGTCTATGGGGTAAATGGTCTGTGCACCCAATAGAAGAGATATCGTACTTACAAAGCCAATTAAACATTATTTTGTTACCTCTCATTGGAAATTCGGAAACATTTTAAATTATACAAATACTGGTATCAATAGTACCAAACACGACCTTGGAAAGTCATGTGTCGATTGGTAAACAAGCTTCGAGTACCTAGAGTATCTGGTTAACAAATTGGATTAGCATTAGTGAGGCACATGCTTATGCCTATGTGGGTGGTAGGTAAATGGTATTAACAACGTCTGTATTTTAATACATACTTACTTAGTTAATTTGTTCTAGACCTACATAGTATTTACGTAAATCTCTCTGTCCTATATTACTAGGGTTGCTCAGGGTGTTCTCGTTGACCTAATTAGGGAACCTGTTTTCGGGGGCGCTTTGGTTATATCGCTGGAATTCCCGTTACGGAGGCTCGGGATTGAATCCAGCCCTCGTAGCACGATTCAGCGTCAGTGATCGACGCAACGCCGCGGAGCTGTCAAAGTGACATTATTACAAGACGTTTGACATTAGTTTGACAGCTCCGCGGCGTTGCGTCGATCGCTAACGCGACTCGTGCTACGAGTACGGTAGGTATATATTATGTTACCAATGACTTTTCTTCGTATTTTTTTTTCGACGGAAAATTACCATTTACCTTTGCTCTCAAAAACGGAGAAAGGATAACATTTTGAAGAAACCAGCATGCCTAAAAGCAAAAAAATCTATGATTTCTGTAATTCACCAATGCATATTATGTCCACTTACAATTAAAAAAACGATTCCCATATTACCGCACCACTGCTGGAATCGATTTTCTATCACTGTCAGGGCGGGCGCACAGCGCCACGACGCGGCGTTCGCCGGCGAACGTCAGCGCCGTGTACCGCGCCAGTGGACGGCGCGGCGCCGTCCGCCGGCACGACGTTGTCCGCCGTCCGACATTGTGCACCGGTAAACGGTGCGGTAGCGTTGTACGTCGGCCCTCAGTCCCACAATAGGCCCGCCGACCACTCCCCTAAATGACAACTAACCCCATATTGACCACTTCTCAGAATGAAAGCAAAACCGATAAAAAATATGTATCTAATAATAGCGCTAACCAAACTCGATTGACGAAGTATGACTTTGGCTTTAAAGGTTATCCTCACGTTCACTCTATCCTAATGTAATAGGTACGTAGGGGAGAGTGGGGTAATTGCGAATACCTAAGCGCGATGGTAAATAATTGTCAAAATATAAAAGTTATAATTATCATTTATTTCTTAAATACTACATTAGTTAGTCTACTACACAATATTAAATCAACTTTGGCGATATGTGAACCCAAACTTAAATTATAATTAAAATTGCAAACCCTTGCTGTTCGCAATTTCCCGACAGACGCGGGGTAAATCCGAACACCCCATGGGGCAAATACGAACTAGGTATTGGTTAACATTTCTTCTTGCAAAAGTCACACACAAAGCCTCTGGATGTGCTAGCGCCGTCGCTACACTTATCGTGTGCCCACAAGCTACAATTGTAGCACATAATCGAATCTTCAATTATAGGGCTCTGTACTTTTCGTATAGAGCCCTATAAAACGTTGAGTGGGGGGAAGAGGGTCTACCCATGCCGGGTAAAGAGGATCATATGTTCCTCTTACCCCGTGTCAGGGATGACAAACCATTTTCTAACATACAATTTAAAATTAGTTTATGTTGGTAATATAGGTAAATTTACGAACAAAAAGGCTTAAAGTCAAATACATTGCCGGGCCACCAATTTTATCCAAAGATGTCGAAGAAACATTGATAAATTCAATAAGTTAAGAATGTATGTTAAAAAGTTTTGTATTTTTTATATATAATTTAAGTTATATTTAATTTATAGTTTGTTACTAGAACCCAAACAGCTATAATAAAATATTAAAATTTTCTTGTATATATTATATATATTGTAATTGTTTAAATACAGATAACCTAAAACCACATTTCATAATTTCCGTAGACGATGTTTGTAACCCAAACCATAAAAACGTTGCACCAGGTTCAAATTAGATTGTATTAGCTTATGCTGCCATAGTCGCCTTTGTAAGAATGTTCTAGTCGCATTATTTATGTACATTATGATGACTGTTTCTCTTACCCCAACTTCGGGGTAAGAGGGACAGTCGTCCCAAAGCAAATGCTTTTGTTAATAAAATGTTACTCGCTTTACCTATAAGATACAAATAAAGATCACTTAAAGCTACATTTACGTAGAGTGTATTAAAATAATCTAAACAACTATAAGCAATACCTTGGTAGGTATATTTACAGCTCTTTACAATGAAATTAAAATGAAATATGTTCCTCTTACCCCACCTGACCTTACAATAAAGGAATACATAGATACTTAGTTATTTAAAAGGGAAATACTAAATACAACAAATTGTTGGGGTAAATGCGAACGTTCGGAATTAACCCAATCAAAACGTTCGTTATTGCCCCACACACTAAAAAAACACAATTTAAATTTACTTTTTAGGTTATAAAATAAAATCCGAAAATATGAACACGTCAAATCGTTCTTTGCTTTGTAATAAACTTACCTTAATTTGGTCAATAATGTAGTATTTACGTAATGTAAGACACAATCATATGAAGTCATGAAAAAATTACATGATGAACAATGAAAACATAAAAGTATACCTACCTTGACCGGCGCGCGCGAGTTTTTCCCTTTGACGTTTGTCCGGCACTGTTTGTGTGCCGAGTTGTGATTTGAATGAGTGCGAGCTCAGCTGGACCTCTCTATCATACCTAAAGGACTGTGGTCGGATTTACCCCGCGTTCGCAATTACCCATCTCTCCCCTACGCATTATTATATGATAGGCAGGAAGGAAGTCTACTTCACTCAATTATTAAGGGAAATTGGTTCGCTCCACATAATATATAAATAATATACTTGGTATAGCCTATGTCTCTAAGGGTGAAGATACACAATGCTAGTCTACTGGCATGCCTAGAATATATGGTAATACAGCCTAGTCGGCATGGCATTGTACCTGCCTTCAGTGCTTGATTCGTCGGGAAATATACTTTCTCCAAGTCTGGGTGTAATTTGTGTTGTTATTTTGTATACTTATATCTCTGAGGGGTGAGAATCTACGATTATATTAGCAATGAAGTCCTGTCAAAAATTCGTTAGCCAAACGAATTTTAGTCATATTTTTCGGCAAAAATCTGACATTGGTGTTAATTCTGACAGCACATGTTAAAACTAAAATTTTCTAATTTTAATCGATTTTTATAGCAATTCTGACTAAAATTGTCCATAGGGCACTTCTCAGGGGCACTTAAATTGGGTCGATTGAACTTGATTGAAAAATAACAATTATTGTCTATGGAAATGGACTAATAAAACTTGTTGATGCTCGCCACCCTCAGCTGTTTACTACGGAATTTTTACGTAATAATAAACTATTCGTGTTATACAGTTTATTTACCTTTTAATTTTGTTTCATTAAGCCTCTCAATTAATCTCTTAATCCATATTTTTAATTAAATATCCAAGGAGAAAAGGATCCCATTTGATAGTTAAGTAATTAAAAATAGGTATAGGAATTCAATAAATAAGTTTAAAGAAATTCGACACGCGAATCGGTTATAACTTCCGCTCGCTACCAATATGAGGGTTGACTACTTTTGCTAAATGTTGTGATTTTCATGCAAAAAATTGCTAGTTTTGTATGAAAATAGCTGATTGGTATTATAGCACAGAGCCTAGTCATTAGCACTCACTCAAGCTACTTTCGACTGGCACTGGCAATCTGAGTGTATCGTCGCCCTAACCCAAATGGCTACAGCTAGAGGCTACGCCACCCTTCCTTCCTACCCTTGCAACTGCGTAGTGCCTAACTGCGTAGCGTATTCGTAGCACGCGCTACGCGGCACGTAGGTCAGCCCAAACTCTAATTTCAGACATCTAACTAAATTGGGATGCTTTTTATGATCTTGGTGTATTGTATATTGTACGATAACAGCAGATCAAGTGTAACACTTTGGACCGTTCTTATTATCTGCGACGTAAGATTTAAAATTGTACTGCAAGTGTTACCATTGATCTGCTACATACATAATATTTATTTATAGTATATGTCATACAGAGAGATGAGAGTGTTAATTTGGTTATGTACTGTATATATATCGTCCAGGAGCCCTAATTCTAGTATTTATTAACTGCGTCGAAAGAGACATCCAAATGAACGTTTGTGTATAGCTTCTATCTCATAACATTTAAGGTATATTCTTTAATTAAAACACCCAGTCCGACTCGGCCACACAGTACTATATCCGTACACTTAAAAATAAAACAAATAACGCGGCTAAGCCACCCCTTCACACCCCCACACACCCCTTTAGAGAGTCAACAGTCACTCGACGGAAGCTAAGAAGTGGAGTCAATTCAAGGGCACTTTGCTGTGTATACAGGGTGGCCTAGAATTCATTCGACAATATTAAATGGATGGTTAGACTTGTGATATACATTAATTCTGCACAGCGTTTAAGTAAATTAAACAATTTGGGGAAAAATTAAATTTTTTTTTACAATAAACTCAACTATCAAAAAAAATCTTAATTTGATGTACACCGTTTGCTTTTTTTTACATTTTAAGGTATTTTTAATTTTTTGCAACGATTTCTTTCACTGGAATTTGAGATAATGGTAATTTCTAAGGTCATTGTGACTTGTGACGTACATAGTTAAAAAAAATTTTTACAGTTTTGATTTACTGAAAAACCTTACCAATTTCATATTTATCATGAGTACAACCCCCAGTTTCAATTTGTCGAATGAATTCAAGGACACCCTGTAGGTATGCTTAGAAGGCTTCTAAATAGGCTCTATATTAGCCTAGCGAGGTGGGTCGATGGCATCGGGTTCACCTTGAAGTAAAGAATGGGCGGTCAAAAATGCGGTTGCGGTCATTCCGATCAACAATCAAATGCAATCCGGAATCATTTGTAAGTTTCATAAAACATTAAAGTTCAAATCGCAATATTTTATAAAACGTTAATTAAATATTAGGAACTATTCAAATGAGCTGGTAAAGGTAAAGTAAACCTTATTGAATCATAAAGAAAACTAAACGATTTAAAACTACCTATTAGTTAGAAATCAATGGTGCCCACTGACTATGGCGTCACAATTATATATAAAAAGACGTTTAATAGCAGCATTTTTACACAACACCATTTTTTTTCTCATCGTCCCGCTAAAAGCTTGCGTTTGATCGTGATGTTTTGTATGAAAATCGTCCAGAAATAGCTTTGGGCTCGACAAATCTTCATTTGTTGCTATATTAATCTTTATTTGTTGATAGTGGTCGTTAACAAACTCGGCCCGTGGTCGTCCGACGCGAAAAAATATTGTGTACAGACATTTCCACCCGCCTGATCCTCGCCTCGGGTGACCCCAGAGCTGGCGCCTACTTCAGGCAAAGGCTGAACCTCGCTATCCAGCGGGGCAACACCGCCAGCGTGCTGGGGTCCCTGCCGCGCAGTGCGGAGTTAGACGGCGTGTTCGGACTTCAATTGTAAATAGTATTTAGGTATTTATTTCATTTTGTAAATAGCTTTTTTAATCAAACTTGTCATTTAACTTTATTAGATAAAAAAAAACTATTGTTGCAATACGATATACCGAAAAATAGACCTGAATACGTTTTACTTGATAATTTAAAATAAATTCAAGCTTGATACATTAAGCATTTTTTGTAAGGCTTGTCTAAAAATATTAAACTTTTACCCATTTGTGCAAAAGAAAAGTTCCACAAAGACTAAATTCTGCGCTTGCCGTCTCTAGTGGTATGTTTTCAGTAAATTTTTCGTTTCAGCGTCTACGTAAAAAATGTTCAGCATTTTAATAAGCTGTTGAGTGACCATGACTTCACAAAATTATTATAGCAGTACATATTGAAACCTGATCGTTATTGATAATTAACACGACATTTAGGTACTTTCCGCAAAATAAGATTGTGGTTTTGTTTATTTTTGGGGAAACCAGATTATTGTTTCATTCAGGTATATTATTTATAACGTTTGATTACCAATGTCGATCAGGTTTCAGCGCTGCTAGAACAAATGGGGCGACACCTGTCGGTTCACCTTAAAAAGTTAAAAGGATGTCCGGCGATGGATATGAAACCGGTAGTTGGTCGGAATGGCCGGCACTTTTGTTGAGGTTCAATGTACTGTACCTACTATCTCGTAACAATAACCTTTTGTTAACGACAGCTTACTTACCTACCTACTTAGCTTTCCGCTATGATACAATGTCCGAGGTTTTCAAGTTTCAATAGGTAAGTAGTACATAAAATGTACTTGACATTGTAAAGTAGATATTGTACATAACCGTGTTTTCTTGCAGCAAGGTTTACTGTGGGAACACGATACTTTCCCGTGGTAAAATTTAGCCATGTCATACCGATAAATATCACATCTATCGATCAGTTTGAGAATCATAGAATGTCTAAATCGACAGTGAATGGACGAAAGAGCGAACTTAATACATTATTTATATGGACAGATGCCTGCTCTTTCTTTACGTCAGCGAAGATATATTCGACTCTATATACCTAATATACTATAAGTACATGGTCGCCATTTATTGTCATAACGACTGCATAAAAAATAATTTAGGAAAGCATATGAATCGCCTGATGAATTTTGTACCGCCAACAATTTTAATTTAGGACCCATTTTGAAACAATGATCAACTTTGTCATGTCAAAATAAAACTTGTCATAGTAATGTAGTCAATTTGATTGCCGGACAAAGTAATTCATTGTTTCAAAGTCAGTCCTAAAATAAAATTGTTTACTGTACTGAATTGTGCCAAAATACGATTGTGAAATATTCGGATTGCGCAGAATTGCGAATTGGAGAAACTGAGATTGTATTGAACTGATTGTACACACGTAGACAAAGAAATAATATACCTAGGTGTACTTAATGACCTTAGTAATTATTTTACAGTTACGTAGTTTTAACTTTTATCTATCTAACCGTGTAAGAATTCTTGCAATAGGTCAAGTAGTTTTTAAGTTAATCTCAACCTTAAAAACTCTCCAGTACCTAGACTTTTACCTGTGTTAAATAATGGGATCATAATAATAATAACCCATGGGATCGAAATTCATTATATCGATGAGCCCTTGGCTCGAATATTCATGGGGTCGAATGCCTTGGGTCGAATATATTTCCATTTCAGGCTAATGCCTGCAAGCTTTCTGAAAATCTCCGTACAAAAGCTCAGTAGAATCCGCTTTATCTAGCAGAATAGTACTTAAACTCCCGTTTGACCTGGTTACCAGGGTTCGACGGTCGAGAGTGGGCGTGTCGCTTTCGCCGGAACGCCTTCTGTCTCCCAACCCCAGTTGCTACCCATTAATTTGTTTATTGTGCTCGGAAATTTCCGAAATATATACTTTAAATGAAGATAAAGTTAAGTCACTATCCGTTATTCTGCTCGAGATTGCGTAAGACTACTCGTATGCGAGATTTCAGGCTTGATTGGATAGACGGCTGTATTGTCAATTTCGTTTTCAAAATTAAAATAAATTTATTGCGATCACTTCTCAACGTCAAAGGTTCATCATAATTTGAACAAATTATTCACATAACAAAGCTACAGGAAAATAAACAAACCGTAGAAAATATTTACAACAATTTCAAACATTTTATCTCTACACTTTCGCCAATTTTCCTTACTTATATAAATTACTATTTGTGTACCTACCTACCTACCAACACACATACCAACGTAAAATGTACGCCTACGTAGCTAGTTAGTGTATCATTTACTCGCTAAAGTATACAGACAAAAACGTCCTTGAGACGAATACGAAAGCCCATCATCTTTGAAGCGCCTCGTCTGCAGAAAACAACGCAGGAAAATACTCTTAAAAATTCTATCTCACCGGTTGCGTAATTCCGAAATCCTTCTGTAGCCTTGTGATCCAACCTGCCGGTGAACTAGGAAGTGATCAGGCGGATCACGGAATGGCGTCGGTGGATAAAATGGCGGATCAGTGTATGTCCGACCGCGAACGCCCAGCGATACCGACTGAAGCGTAGGGCGGGCGGGCGGCGGAGCCACTCTAGAGATGGCTGCGTATAGTTATCGATATGTCTTTATTGTGTCTGGGCAAAGTAAAGACCTGCAATTTTAAAGAGATAATACAACACAATATATAGGTACTCTACAATGTGTTAATTACGTGCGTGTGTAGCCTCATTAAGGTTAAGATTGAACCAAAAACTACCAGACCGTTTTATAAACATTTTACATATTGTAGTAATCGAATTATTATTACATGCAGGCAATTTTTGATAAGTAAAAAGTATTTTTTTGATAAAATCTTACTCAACCTTAAAGCCATTTTGGTACCTATTTTACACAAAGTGGAGCATATTAGAAACAGGAAAGATCCTAGTAGGATCTCTGGTTGGCCCGTGATGGATAAAGTCCAAAGTATAGACTTACTGATAATTCAGATCCTACTTTTAACGCCCACGTTTGGAGTGTGACAATTATTATTGTGTCGATTCCAGAGTGTCGCACGCTCACTCTTGCACGACGTAGCATATGAATGATCGTAACGTAACAGTTTCATTTAGGTTTAGATTTAGCGGCTACTTACAGAGGCGGCTACACATCGAGTATAACTTACATTAGAAAACAAATATAGGAATTTATCGATACTGTCTTTTCCCTAAACTGTAAACATGTAGAAGCGCACGCCTGCCGGCCGGCTGCCAGCACTGTGTATATGGATATCTAGCTCTACATAAAGCAGCGTAACATCGACTGCCTGCCTCATCGATTGATGCAACACCCATCACTAGCTCGCAAAGAGATTGAAACTTAAAGTTCTGTGTTGAGCCAGCAATGAAAAACAAAAAAGCTGAAATCTTGGATTATGTAGCTATTTATTAGGCTGGCAGTTTAGGACAATATCTACGGCGTAAAATCTAAGGGCTTAGGTACTCGAAAACGCCTACACAAACCGTTTAAAACCTTTTAAATAGTTTGAATGTATTTGTTATTTTGTGTTTGGAGTTGAATGAAGTGGAACTTGGTGTAAATGTTGAAAAGCCGAGCCATGGAGGCGAGAATTGAATCCAATTTATTTTCAATTTACCTTCCGTAATAACTTTTTAGATGGTTCCTTGGAAACTTGGAATTTACAAGGATTGTAGGCTTTACTTAACAGGCTATGAAAGTAAACCTTAAAATACTTAACAATTTAAATAGATATAGCGTGTATGGACCAAAATTCAAATATTGGGGCTTCTCGACTCTTCAAGACCAATGTAATTACGGCAATGACAATTCTCAGGGTAGCTACTCCCATGGACCTCTCTTGGTGTCGATGAGGCTATGATGACGACTTACCATCACAGGTGGCCCGCCAGTGTAGGGAGGTACTTAGAAAACAACTAAGTAATTCATTGCGAGATACTAAAACTAAAGAGGGGTAAAGCTACTAACACAATTGAAAGAAAACCACGTATAGTTATTACAAAAACACACAAATCCGTCTACATTTTTAGCATAAAATGTCAGTCGCGTAATCAAGACGAAACCACCACCCAGATGGAGGGACGACCCGCGCAAATTGGCTGGCAGAGACTGGATGCAAAAGGCTGACAATCGGGTTGAGTGGCGCGCCTTGGGAGAGCAGTGGACTGATGCTGGCTGATGATGATGAATCAAGACAAATCTAACGACACCTAACGACCATCAAATTCCATCAAACCGAGACTGTGGGAGGCCATAAAGGAACCGACAGATACGAGATACACACCCGAAAAGCGTAAACTATTTTGTTGATAAGTAACAATAACTTTAAATTATGCGTCAAGTATATATTCGTTTATGTTAATTTTTATGACGTCACATGCCTCAATAGTCTACTTATCTTTAGTAGTAGGTACGAATAACTCGAGGTCACTAAATGAGAACTTGTTATATATTTCTCCTGAGATTCCGAAATGAAGATTAATTCGATTCACATAGGGTTGCCAAATTGAGAAATTAAATATTATTCCCGCTGACATTTTTTCGAGGAAGGTGTTCTTGTCTGCCAGAAGAAGGAGAGTAATGTTTTTCTAGTGTATGCTTGCCGGTTCCTTGTTTGTATCATCCTCTAGTTTAAACGGCTTGATGGGTTTTGATTTATATTATGAGGATGAGGTATCGTTAGATTTATCTTGATCATGGGATTGAAATAGTTGTTTATAACTTTTTGCTAATTTAGCAAAATATCGTGAGCGTGCGACTATGAAAATTCAGTACCTACCTACCTATTTCTTCAATCGGCTGTCGACCCTAGGCTAGTCCCAAGCAAACTTGGCTCCAACAACAATGGAACCCCAATTCAATCGAGCAAAAATTAGATATTTATTAAATAATGATTACTTAATGGTTTCGTAATAGGCACTTAATTTGAGTGGGAATAAATTGGTTAATTGAGACTATTTTTGGGTTTTCAATTAGTTAAGTAAGTTCCTGCCTTTACTATCCACCCAAAAGCACATCAATGCCCAATGGTAATACTCGAAGTACGATGTCAACTCTTATGATGCAGACAATAAGAACAGTTCAAAGTGTCCACTTTATGTGCTTTACCTTTCCTATAGTATGTACTTTTCTGAGAGTCTATTGAGTGAGTCTCTACATTATTGTCCCTACATTTGTTGTACCTACTTAGGATATTTAGTTATACTTACATTTATGTAAATACTGAATGACTGTGGACAAAGCGAAGGCGGTGTGCCAAGATCACAGCAGATGGAAATCTATCTTCTCTACTATGCTGTAGGTTTGGTCGACATTTGTCCAACTGGTTAGGTTACCGAACATGCGTTATTTTATGGAACTTATAGTAGGCTATATTTTTTGCATCAATCAGGTAGTTTTTGATATGTTACGAAATAAGTGATTTAGCGAAAAGAGAACGTTGTTGGCACTTATACTTTAGTATCATTTATACGTTTACGATAACAAGCCTTCATAGTAAATCTATGCTGTAGCTATACAATCGACAGCACATACCTAAATCAGCACATAACCATTGCAATCCATGCCGTAATGCCGTTGTATAAAGTGCATATGTCTACGAGTAGATACCGATAGTCACTTCCTAAATCCAGGTTTATTTAGGGCCTTTGTTAAGGTTGTGACCTATTTATAGCTGAACAGAAAAGGCAGGTTATACGTAAATAATACGCCGAGATGACACGGGTTTGGGATTCAGGTTAACGCAACTCCTACGCAAACGGGACGATGTAAATAGAAGTTGGTAATGGCTGGCTAAATATTTATTCAGAGCTGATTAATGGCTGTTCCGTTGGTCTGGCTGACTGGAGTATGGGTGAGACCACAATGTTCAAGTGCGAGGACTAGCACTTGAGATCGGTAAATAGAGATTTTCAATATGGAATTTATTTCTAGGGAGAGGTGGGGGAGTTTGATAAAAATTAAAAATGAAATATTATGTGACAAACAAAATTAAAATTATTTTCAAGTCAGTGTATAGCCATATATACAAATATTATAATGTTAAAGAAAAAGTTACGTGTTTTGTAAAAAATGGATTTTGAATCATTCTGCCCCACCAACGGGGCACTTGGATACATCACGTGGGGCACTTTATTTAATACACTGTGGAATTTGTATGAAAGTGGTTTAAATTAAGTATAACACTTTTTATGAAAATTGCACTTTTATTGTGAAGAGATCGTAATCACTCTTACATTTTATTACAAATAATACTTGTTACTTAACAAAACTAATAGTTTAAATATCTTTATTTAGGGTCTAGTTCACGGCATCGAAAGTCGCTACTTCGACGGGCGCTATACCGAAAACGCTACATCGACGGGTCACTGTATCGACAGTACAATATCGATGGTATGTAAATGTACGCTACATCGACAGTACGCTTATCTCTTGTACTCGACTGTCAAATGTATGATAACGTCGGTGAAACCAAAACATGTTCCTAATAAATGTCTACAACTCCGCGACATCACATTAGCAACAATATACTTAGTGCAACAAGGAATGTCTTGGAAAACATCCAAAGCAAATGCTGTAGAATTGTTAGCCTCATGATTTCAAAAAAGACTGAAAAGCGAGGAATTTCTCGCTTGTTCCAGCGCAGTAATTCCGTAGTAACTCATGAATGGTGTCATGATTGAAAAAAACGGTCAAGTGCGAGACGAACTCGCGCACCGAGGCTCCCGTGCAACGCAACATAACCCGTAACTTTGCTCTAACGAAAAGATTAAATGTAGAATTTTTTCATCACGACCGGGATTCGAACCTCGCCACTACTTAGCACGCTCTATTCCAGCAGAGCCACCGTGATTAGTAACAGGTCGTGAATTTTGTCGCCACATTCGTCTTAGGGACGAATTTTCTCCATTTATCATTTAGATTTTCGTTATGGCGTATATGCAAGAAAATACCAAAACAAATAAACTCTGTTCAACAGGCAGGTGGCAATTTACAAACATATTATCTACAATATCCGTTCGAACAACTTTGATAATTATTTAAATAAGTATGTATAATGGTATGGATATTTTTATGAGGAAATAATATAGTTTCATATAGAACTGAAACATAGAATAGATTATATGTTCGGAAAATCGTTCTACATATATGTACTTACTTATTTCTTTACCGTAGGTAGGTACCCATTTTGTCGACCACTACGGGCCCAGAATGAAACTGCTAAAGCCTCCTATCGATTTACTATAGGTACATCACGGAGGTAGATAATACAATAGACACGAGTATAGAGTATCCCTACAGAATACTGTTAGATAATGCATCTCACGCACTACCCATTTCTTGTTTACCAACAGTCTAGATGTGATTTTTCCACATCGGATGGAGGTTTCCCAGCAGAAAGGAAAGGATGGCACGATCGATAGTCTTCTCTCCCTCGCTCTTGTCGATCGATGTGACCTTGGCAATGGCGGGGACATTTAGCCTAATGGATAGGTATAGCACGTAGGGGGTTATTATGAGGGCTGAAAGGTGGATACGTACGATGGGTAAGCATTCATTGCTATGTATGATATTATTATAAGGTGTGATATCAAGGACGTTTAGAAAGAAAAAATATCGACGGACCTTTGGGTTGGTTTGGTTTTACGGTACTTAATAGTATTTTGAGAAGGGGTTAAAATTAAACTCCAGTCTCAGTAGTTCGGTGATTTTGTCCGGTGTCGAACTACTGAGACCCTCTTAGTCCCAACAGTTCGGTTGTAGACGTGCACTGAACTACTGAGACTATTTATATTTCACCAATTCGGCTAGTTCCTTCCGGCCCAGAATGTTGAATTCCCAAAATGCTTGAAGGTTCAAATAACGGGAGCTACGCATTTGGTAGAGTATGCAAACATTATATTTCGGATCCTTGATTCGGATCTTGCTATAAGTGTACTTACAAGATATAATGGGTGTATAGTAGGTAGGTTGAAAGCTTTTTCAGTAATCGGTAACTGAACCACTTTTGTTATACGCATCTCGATTAAAGTTACCATTTTTATATGAAAATCGCTGACTGGAATTGTTTATAGAGGTCAGTAGAAGTCATGCATGAAGGTCCTTGCAGCAGTCTAAAATAGACGATCCCATCCCAGTGCAGCTCGGTGCAAGTGCCCTTGCGATGGAGCTTAAATTATGCCGAGCTATTTATACCAGACTGTCGTAACCCGGAAGTAATGTGTTTTGGTTGTGTATAAAACCGCGGCCCAAATCGAGTGTCATAGTTTCTAAACAAATATGATCGTCTAATTACCTGTTGTGATGTGATGTAACACTGAAGGAACTGATTGATCGATCCTGTTCAACTTTGTGAAAATAAAGTGATCCGATCTAATAATGTGAAAATAACTATGCAATAATCACAGAACAGCATAATATGTTAGTAGGGTAGGGTAGTTTTTGTTTACAAAATAAGGCACTTGATTTTGGCTTCGGTATAGGTATGTCTGTTCCTTCGTCGTGATTCCCCCGAGATTTAGAGAGAATTTTGAACGCGGGCTTACACTAAGTTTAGGCTCTAGAGTCATTTGTCTCTAAACGGCCTTAATAGACTTTTATGTAGGTACTAAGCGTAGAACAGTTCTTCAGTTACCTACCGATACATAGGTACCTACCTATACCCTTTCCGTTACGCCATGTATAAGTACAAGACGTTACCTATTTTGATTTTACCTACACGAAAAGTTTAAAGTTTTACATCTCATAGTAAACCTAGCAGTTTTCTAAAGAAGTGAAACTTTAAGTACTTATATGTATAAGTAAGCGGCGAGATTAGTCTCGAACCAAAGGCATTACATAAGTGACATAGAAACACCGGAGAATTCGTTCCCAGTGGCCTTTATTGTGCCTGCCTATGTCCTTTATTCGCAGTCCTCTAGTACTCAAGTTTCAGAGGGGTGAGAGGGGGAGACGTAGTCGATAGCTGTGAGCATGCGTATTACACTCTCATAAAGATCAAACCACATACGTATTATCATGTAAACCAATACGATATGAATCTTATCCCATTGAAATAAAAATGCCGTTGTTGGTATTAATAACGATGTACCTATAGGGGACAGGAGGGACACATTTCGATCTAGAAATAGGTTAATTTGCAGGAGTGACTGCGTAAGGTTTCTGTAACTGGTAACTTTGTTATATGACCTTTGTCGTTCACTTTCAATAATAACGTTGGGCAAACTTTATAGGGTTTAGGTGTTTGGGCTTGTCTTAATATAAAACTACTTACTCTTGCAATTGTTGGGAGAGTTTTGCTTGCGAGAGTTACTGGCTCGAACCTAATGGTCTTGCCGTGTCGTACGGTCGAAGACAAAGAAAGGTGTACAGTAGTTTTTAACCTTAAGGTTAAGATTTTATTAAAAACTACTTGACATATTGCAAAAATTATTTCACTGTTTGATAGATACTAGTTAAAACTATGTAACTGTAAATTAATTATTAAATTCGATCCAGTAGCTTTTGAGAAAATCTCAACCTTATTGAGGCCCCCTGTATACTTATCTCTATCTTCGACTGTACTTATACAGAATTCATTCGACAAAATTAAGTGGATGGTTAGGCTTGTGACATACATTAATTCTGCACACTTACAGTAAGTGTAATTATTTATTTAATTTTCTATAAGTTCCCATAAACTACACTATAACCAATAACCTAATTAAAAATCAACCGGTAAACAAAAGCTAAGGGGTCATTTCACAAGATGGCCCGAGCGACCGAATGCATACATCGATCGCAGATGCACCCGACCTACTTACAGGTCAAGCGGCCCCTGACAGGGCGAACCACCCACTTGTAATGCCACCCCACACCTACGCTTAGTTCATTCAAAATGCAACGTGAACGAAATTATGGGTTGGTTGGCAGTAAGATATTTTCATACCGCGGGCTTTACGTATCCTTTAACCGAGCGAGCTCACATTGATCACCACGTGATGGATAATAATAGTGTTTCGATTACCTAATAACTAATAATATAAATATTGGTAGTAATTAAGGACATCCCCCCACATGGGGGATTTCCGGATTTTTTTCCTGAAATCCGCCAAAATCAAGTTGAGTTACCTTGTGGGGGATTCTTTAATCTTAATCCCCACAATCGGATGGCCAGAACTTAATTTCGTAACAACTATTACCGAGTCCCAACTTCTGAATTTCATCCAGCAATGAGTCATTACTATAAAAAAAACCGACCGCATTTTTGTCTTAAAATGTATACCGTGTCGTCCCGTGATCTAATCCAATGGGCTGCCTGTCTCGTAATATTTATATTGTGTCTTGTTTGTAGAATAAAGTTGGTAGGTATATTGAATTGAAATCCATAAAAGATACAGAACGGGCCCGAAAAACATTACCCTCCTTGAGCAGTGATAATTTTGTCGCGTGGCCCGTCTGAATATTTTGGTGAAAAATTAAACAACATTTCGAGTTACTACAGCCGTTATTTATTATTGCCTTTTAAAATACCAATATGTAAGCGATAAGTAGTCTCCATAACGATAATATGATACATGAATATCTGTCCGAATGCTATATTTCTAAAATTTTACATACAATTGTTACATTTTCAAGAATACTCCATCGACTAAGATATAACTAAAGAGTCCGGGAAATAAACGACCGGTCATTAAAGATATTGTAAGATGTTGTGTTTGATAATAATAACAATACTCTACTCTAAGGCTCATTTCACATCGAGACGAAAGTCGTACTTTTTTTTTGTTGAAGCATAATACTTTAATAACAAATTGCATTTGTTGGTTCTCTTGAAAATGGCGGGAAACGACGGTTGCGAAATTATTTGATAATATTCCTTTTAACGTCTACAGGGACTATTTTGTGTTTAATATCACGTTAAATTAATCAGAAAATGTTCGCGAATGACAGTACGGTGAAGTTATTGGATTATTTAGGCAAGATCTGAAGTTTCAAGCTTTTATCAAGAGTTCCCGCTACAAGCTCAGGGAGTGAACGTGACTGTCGAGCTGCGCCGTCCACAGTGATTGACGCTACGGCGTCTTCTGTGGATGAAGACAAGAAGACGCGGCTACCCAGGGTGACGACGCTACGGCGACTCCCCTGGAGGAAGATAGAAGACTATTATACATTGAATATTCTGTAACATGACATTGGCAAATGACGAACTGTCGAGTCCATTAATAAAATAAATAAATTGCATTTGTTCTGATTTTAACTGGGTTTTAAGAATAAAATACTCGCGCGAGTACCGTTCGGTAGCGCGAACTGACACTATATCTGCGGTCAGATTCTTATTAGTGCAATAAAAAGTGCGCAAGAATTGTTTCCTCTTAGTGGGAATTGAGGAGTGTTTCGATATTTTTGTTTCGGAGTATGAAAGAAACCGTTTATTGAAATCTTATCTAAAACAGTGAACTAAAAAGTACTTCTATCGTTCTTTCCCCAAACTCTTTAATTGTTTTATTTACTTTGGACTTTATTTTAGCTTTCGATACTTCGAAATGCCCATGTGTCAGAAATTGGATGTTTCTGTTTACTAAATATGTATCAAGGTATGTAGGTACGTATTTAGTACATTTCTTTTGTAAACTGGTAAATGTTAATTGGAAGTTAATGTACAATAGAATAGATAATAGCATTACATGAATTTAATTGTAATAGTACAGCGAAGGCGCATTACTGTTGTTAAACAGATTCAAGCAAAAAATGTAGCCGCGATATTTGCTTTGTTGTAACCGGCTGATGAAACAACCTAGGGCGGGGCTCATACACTCGGAATTCCATTCAGGAATTTCGATTCAAAATATCGATTCGGGATTCCGTAAATACATTACACACATACGTTAATTTCAATTCGGAATAAAAAGGCTGGCACTGGCCACCATACGGAATTTCGAACTACTGTTGTATGTGGTAGATCCACAAATTTGTATGAATTCACTGCGTTTGACATCCGGAATCGATATTTCGTAACGGAATTCTTGAACAGAATTCCGAGTGCATGTGGCCTAAGGCGATTCATAATTTCTTTTATTCCGTGTCAGTTTATTTTCATTAATACGAACTCGTGCATACACAATTTTACTACTAAATCGTAGACCATAAGAGTTTCAGTCAGATTCTGGTCACGACACCGAAATTACGCAATAAATATTGTAATTAGATCTTATAGGTACTTCATATTACAAAATCAAACGAAAATTTTCACCATATTTACAGTTTTGTTAGTCTTGTATTTCTCCTGGGCAACAAAAAAAAAAAAAAAAAAAAAAAAAAAAAAAAAAGGATCGTAGACAACAGTTTGATAGATAAACAGCCCTTCTGCGAAACTCATTGCCCTTCTCAAAGCGATGAAATGATTATAATGGGACATGATCAACAGAAACGGCACTATACAAATGCGATATCAATTCATCCTTTCGAGAACGGCAATATAGGGGCAGGTACTTCATTAAACTTTTCTTTTGATTAGGTAGTCAAATTGAATACGTACGAGTAAATCACTATAACAGTGATATCGTAAAGAAAATACGGAAATATAGCACAAATAACTGTTTCATAAACGCAGCTACATTTTACATAATAATAAATCGATTAAATGCTTCTATGTATAATATAATCTATATTTCACTTAAAATAATATCCATATCACTCGATCCCATGTAGTTCATCTGAATTTGCACTTATAACATAAACACCAGTCCTTTTGTTCTATTTCACTTCACTGTACAACCAAACCTGAATGTCACTGTAATATTTCATTGTTTCGTGCACACATTACTTGAGTTTTCTTGAGTTTAACAAACAATCTTGGGGTGTCTATTTAGAGTGATGAATACCGATACACGATTGGACAAACTTCGGTCGATAGAAAAAAATCGCAAACATACCCCTTCCATGTCTTTTAAAATGAAAATTATGTCTAAACCGAAATAGTTATTCATACAAAATATACATCAAAATGTAGAGATAAATACAAGAGCTTGTTTTTAAAAAATCTGACTTTTATTGGCTTATTTTTATTTCTCTGCCAAAATTCATCCAAAATTAACTCTTAAACGTAATTCCGTCACTGTGCCGTGCTCTTCACTCCACTTCTGCGGGACATCTTCTGTCTCACGCTCGAGTTTGACAGCTGGCAGCCCCTTAACACGGTAATTCCCGTTTTATCTCACAAACAAATTACCTCAAGTATTGTGTGCGCGAGCCACGAGTACTGTCGCTTTGTATCCTCGGCCTAATAAACCAGGTGTATTTATTGTGTGCCGGTCGCTATGGCGGCTTGGCCGGGTGCCGGCGTATGACCACTAGCTAATAGCGGTGTCGGTTGGGGTACAGATTCGGGTTCTGCATGTTGGGGTTGTTCTGCTGCACTGGGTAGCCTTGCGTGATGCTGCCGGGCTTAGCCGTCTGCACATACAAATAATAATCGTCTTTAATTTTTGTAGAGCGAAAGTGACAGGATATCAGTAGAGATGGCCTTTGTCTCTGCCTACCCATACGGCGTGAGTTTATGTATTTATTATAATTTAATGGCATAATTGTATTTTAATTTAATTGAAATAAATATAATGAACACAAATATTAGGTAATAATAATTTCTGAAATGTTTAAGTGAGATTAAAAGTATTTATAAGTAATTATAATTCACAATGTATGTATACGATTGTAGTATACTAGATAAACATGGAGTCCATGTTTATCTAGTATAGACATTAGAATTATCAAATAAATAGACAACTGTCACGTTCGCTCCGGCCGCAAACGTGACAGTTGTCTATTTATTTGATATTTGACAGTCCTAACCACAATTCTGAAGTCCTCTTGGTGAAATTCTATTGTCGAATCGTGCTGAGTTTGCCTGTTGATTTGCACATGGTTCTATCAATAGAACCAAAAGGATTCTGAATTCCAGTTGGTCCGATTCTATAGTCGAACGTGCTGAGTTTGCCTTTTGATGTGCATATTCACACCATTTTCAAAAGTCCCTGACAAAATCATATTAATCTATCCAATCTGTCTGCGTTGTAAAGAAGAAGAATAATTTGTCTGCCACGGCACGTGCCTGACACATGTAATGTCTGTAGATGTAAATCAAGCTTAAAATGTTTTCAATGGTATTCTAACATACTTGTATGGTTGTGTGTTGCTGCGCAGGGTGTATGGAGAGATGCCTGCTGACTGGCGGCTGTGTGTAGAGCACGCCGCTGCTTACAGCCGGGTGATGCGCCTCGCTCAGACCTATCAGAACCTGCGGCGGCTGGAAAGGGACAAAAAGTGCTGTAGTAAAGACGTACACGTAATACTTTGGACCGTTCTTATTATCTGCGTCGTAAGAGTTGAAATCGTACTGCAAGTGTTACCGTTGATCTGCGGTCGTTCGTACCCCGTAACTGATGTTGCTGTTGTAGATAACCGTTGGTTCAGAACATGTGGAATATCCGACAGGCAGGGACAATATTTTTTTTGATCAAGACATCTTTTTTTATTTATCTATTTGGGGTTTCCAATGGATGGTACACATTATTATAAACTAAATGCCAATGAACATTAATTTCAAAAATTGTGCCCACACAGTTAAAGGTAACCATGTTTTTAAGTGTGACCTACACTTAAAAACATGACATGATTGAACATAACAGTATCTTATGACAACAAGGAAACTTTAAAAACGTTACTTCTTGCTGATACAATACTCGTATCTTTTTTTTGTTTTATTCTCATTCTTAATATTTTTTTATTTTATTTTATTGGTACAATATATTCATTTATATCGTGGAATAACTTTTAAGCATGTAGAATTCTAATATAATAGAATTCGAACATATGAAAATTAGAAAACGCAGAAATGCTACCATTTGCGCGGATTCTAAATGCGCACGCTAAATATACACGTCACTAAGTGCGTCGCGTCGTCCCCGTTAATCTAATTTAAAGGTAACGGACGTCGTCGTGCGTTACCTTTAAATTAGATTTGGTGCCGCGATATAATCACACCTATTATCTTACAAATACAAGAAACAAAAAAAATAGTCACCTGTGCTTCTTTCTTAGGCTCCTGATGTTGTTGCCCGTCTCTGTTCTTCATCATATCCAGGTACATTTGCGGCTGCGGCGCGGGCGCATACATCATGTTGGTGTGGTGGGGGGTATGCGGGGTGTGCGGCGTGTGCGCGTGGTGGGCGTACAGCAGGGGAGGGGGGCGCTCCCCCACTACCCCCACCACACCGGACGTGGGCATGGCGTAGTATGCAGGGGTTGATACTGAGGAACCACTGGAGCCGTATTGAGATTGCTCTGTGGACAGTCACGACGTTTAATGTTAAAGATGATTCAATATTATTCATTCAGATCATAATATTGTATGTTAGGAACATTTGCAATCTAAGATAACCCGAGAGTTAGCGACTTAAGTTCAAGTCTCAAACTCTTGCACCAAATATAACCCGGTGTCAATTTCGAATTCTTGTCAAACAATACGTTTTTTTGTATGCTTGTCAGTGTTACCTCCGATATGCAGTACCGTCTGCCATAAGGGCACACGGTGCCTGTGCGCCCAGGGTCCCCATACTCACGAGGGCCCCGAAAGACCGATATTACACTTTACAATTTACTATTTACATGGCACTAAGAATTAGCGCCAACATTTCCAAGTCAAAATGCTATTAGGACACCAGATCAGTTTTTCTTCTAAACAGTGAAAAATTTTAAATTTTTTGTCATCCACTTTTTATATTCCAACAGGGCCCCATATTCTTGTGTTCCCAAGGGCCCCGGAATGGCCTAAGACGGCCCTGCCGATATGGTGAACGGAGACATTGGACAACCAATAGGTTAACCTGGGTTAACTATATTTGAATCGAGTTAATTACTAACCCAGTTCAAGAATATTTAAGTCGAAATTTATCGCAAGTATAGGCCAAATCAGAGAGAAACAAGAAAGAATGACTTATGACGAGGATTTTATTAATCTCAGCCTGGAGAAACTATTTACAGCGAAAACTACTAAGATAGAGAATAGATAAAACATGTGATCCCGGGGGTTAGTGAGGATGTTTAGTACTAACGACAGAAATTCGGTGAAAATCTGTCAACATTAAAAAAGCAAATCCACAAAGCATAAATGAACATGAGAAACACCAAATTAAACACAGCGACTACGTGGTTAGACTACGAAATTATCACATACAAGAAAACACAAACACGCCACAAGGGAAAATAAATTCACAGTACTACCTAAACAGGGTTTAGTATTAATAACACACTCTCCGAATAATCTCGTTTTATCCACTGCCATTTATTACTATGGGATTCCAAGAATATTATTATTATTACGCTGAGGGATGTTTTGATACCGTCCCAAATACCAAGCAATAATTTTTGACGAGCACATGAAGGCAGAATAATGCCCACAATTATGGGTGTGAAATACTTTGCAACTGCAAAGGTTTACCAGTAGACATATATTTTTTTTTAGCTAAAAGTTAAGGTTGACTAAAATGAATGACTATTAAAAATTTAAAAAATATATAGTTTATTACCATACCTTATAATCAACTAAACATCGAAAGATTGACTGCGTTTATGGGCCTTGATATTATTGATAGATGATATAATTTTAATTCAAAATAATTAAAGTATACTTAGAAACTACTCCAGTAGAGTTTATTATTATTTTCTGTACTTAGTCACTAATCGAACTAGCGATACTATAAATTTACCTATTCATTTGCAACAATGAATTAAAAGAATGAACTACTACTACATGCAAAATGAATAATAGTATTTTGCTACATGTAAGAACAAAGCTACGATCCATGAAGAAGCGGTGAAGAAATTAAATGATTGTAAGAAAATTAGTTAAAACAACACATGAAACATACAGATATGGATGTTATGTGAGAGACAAGGACAGGCGTGAGAAGCGACAGTGACGACACCTATCAGAAATCAACTCACTGTTCCATAGCACTGCTCGGGCCATTTGCCGACCCATGCGGCCATCCTCTACTTCTGTAAAAGATTGTTTACGTGGTATTGTAACGTCGTATCCACTAGGCAACATTTTGACGCGCGACACGTTGTACAATATGTTGCTCAACATGTTGAATGGCAACGAGGAAGTTAAGGTACGGTGGAACACAGAGAAAGGTGTACAGGAGTTTTTAAGGTTGAGATTTTCTCAAAAACTACTTGACCTATTGCAAAAATTCTTTCACTGTTTGATAGATAAAAGTTAAAACTATGTAACTGTAAAAGAATTATTCAATTCGGTTCAGTAGTTTTGGAGAAAATCTCAACCTTATTGAGGCCCCCTGTATACTTATCTCTGTCTTCGATTGGTATTGGTACCATTGGTTATGTTGAGCGCCAGCTGGCAACGCCGTGCGTTGTTGTGCAACGTTGCCGATGTTGTTGAGCGTCATGTATATTAGTGCCTGCCTAGTGGATACGAGGTTTGAGGCTGTGAACCAATTAGGCTAATAATTTGCGGTCGACTGTCGGCTAGCTGACTCTGAGCTGCTGAGTGTAATCAGTTTGCTTGCGTAACGACGACGCAATGAATAGTGAGCGCGCCGACTGAATCAAATTGCGCGCGAATAATTGCTGTAAATCGGCCGCTGACTTAATGAGTCGGCAAGCGAAACGCCGCAATCTATGTACAGTACGCATTGTATGAACGCTCAATCTATAATATGTATATGGGAGACACACAGTCAGTCGCCAAACTATTTGCCTAATGGGTCCGTAGCCTAAAGGTACAGCTAACAGCATATCAATTGCAACACTTTGGACCGTTCTTATTATCTGCGTCGTAAGATTTAAAATCGTACTGCAAGTGTTACCATTGATTTGCTGTTGTCCGTACGATTACGAACGCCTTAACTAGTCATTTTGGAGGTAATTTTCTAAGATTATGTAAAATTCACATATTATTTCTCGGTTTTACTTAGAGCAAGATAACATATAAAAGATAATACTTAGATCGAGATTCAGAGACGATTTAGATCTCGCTTACAAGTCAAAGTGCTATGATTTTTTTGTAGTTAGCGAGTTCACAGTAAGCCTGCGCTCAAAATTGTATCTTATGGCAATAGTCATAGAGTTTTGAGTATGAATGGAGATTGAGTTAGGTGACTATCAGATTTCGTACAATTTTGACAGCCTATCGGCCGTCTGAAAAATGCATTAACAATATATTTACTAAATAATACCTTCGCTAGTTGGTATAAGAACTATTAAAAACTTACTATGATCCGAATACACTGGTTGATGTTTCATTGGTGGTTGATGCAGTCTGTGCGCATACAGAGCGTACGTGGGCGAGGGACTGCGCGGCCGTTTGTTCACGCCCGACTGTATGGGGCCGCGGACGATAGTCTGCTGTTGTAGCAACATGTAGTTCGAATGCTTGTTCTGGAACAAAGAGATCACGATATACCAGTTAAACACAGGATGGTGATACTCAATACTCAATATATTTATTGCATTTCATAAGTTATAATACAGATGTTCATATAATTATCATTAAAATGTTACAATAATCTTCATGGACCTTGTTTAGGCACAGCAATACAAGAGAGAGACGACATTTCTTGTTCAAATAATAGTAATTTGCAGTAGCTAAGAAGTAGTAGGTAACGATTGTTTAATATTATTTTTTCTCATTTAGAAATTCCTCTACTGTGTTAGCATTTAGCATGTAGGTGTTATTTTAGCAATTAAGAAGAAGAACAGAAGAAGAACTTGTCAAGTTACCTTATTGAGAATATGCGTGTTGTGTGGCGGGGGCCGGCCCTGTGTGGGTGGCGGTTCTCCCTGCCCGGTAGACGTCGGCATTGGGAACATCGGGATTTGAATGTTGCTCATCTGCATCTTCATCGGTTGCATCTCGCTAGTATAACAAATAAATTCATTTAGCAACTTTGTGAGATATTAAATAGGCACTGTATATGCTAAAGGAGTCAACCATAACATAAATGGAATATGGTCAAACTTGAGATGGTAGATATGCGAACGGAAAAAGCTTCTTTCTTCAAAAAATGGTACAGTTCCGCAGATAAAGTGTGATTAAGAAATAAAGAAACCATCACAGTAGTGCGGCACCAGGAATTAAAAATTGCTGCAACCTACATCTTTCCTTCATGTGCCACAGAATGCTGAGACTATAGGATCGACATTCGAATCCTTTGGTCATCAAAAATAATCAGTGGTAAGAGATAGACTAGGGATGAAGGGAAAGGGTTAAATATAAGATCTAAAAGTAATCCCACACTCACTTAGTCTCCTTCTGCTGCTGCCTCTTCCTGATTTCATCCTCATTGAGTACTTTTTTCAGTTGCATGAACAATTGCTGTTTCTCTTTCTCCAACTGTTTCAGCTTTTGTTCCAACTGGTCTATTTGTTCCTTAGTTTCTTCTGCAATTTCAAGGGATATGACCATCAGGGCGAGACTACCATTATCAAAACGACTAAATGATATCCTATAAAATGGTGTGCATGAGAAGGATAGTGCTAGCACATTGGTATAGCAGCATCTCTGTTCAGCACACCATCTCATGGTAACATTTTGTCGTTTTAGCGTTGTCGTACACTGTAACGCTGCGGGGATACAACCAACTCTATTCTTTGTATGAAACTCCATAGTGCAACGCACACTAATCGCATCGCATCGCATTATTTTGACTACTGTTTGACAACGCGGGGCAAGGCGGGGCAGCGCCGGGTGGATCCCGTGCGCTACAAGCTTTAGGGGGCTGGTATTTGACTAATTTTTAATCAACTAACTATTAATCAACTTTAATGAGCGTGGCAAAGATGACTTTTAAATGCTTTTCTCGATATTTCAATAATAAACACCATGTATAATGTACTTATACCCTAGTAACAATTAATAAATAAATATACCTATTCTGATTCATAAATAGATGTATTATAAAGACTGTAGGAACTGTCAGTTTAAATATCACAAATCTCAAAAATTGGTGTTTACTTTGAGAGTTCTAAACACAACATCTGCTATACCTAGTGTCATGACGTCCTGTCTCTCTCTCGCTTCTCGTTCCTTTCGTAGTCTTTCCTCTTCTACCTCAGCTTCATATTCTGTAATGAACATAAGTAACATTTAGATAGGTACTTCTGTTAATTGAAGGATTCAATTTTTTGTTCAGAGCTGCACAGTTGTGTCTGTGATAAGAATCTTGTTACTATGTATATTATAGATTTAATGCATCACTCTGTGACTGTCAAAGGCTTCTGCATCATAAGATCAATTGGAGTTTAAAAAAGAAGAAGAAAAATAGTAGAATTCCAGAGGACAATTTACTCCAATACAGCACAGCATCAGACCACTCATACACCAACATATAAAAGTAAGTATACAAACAGCTGTTTTCGAGTTTCCCAAGGAATCTGTATACAAAACATTGAGACTGGGATATTGACATTTAAGACAACCTACTGACCTCGTAAACTTTCTTCAGGATGTTCTTTGTTTACCTACTTGAAAAGAAAGAGGACGAGAAGATTCCTTGAGAAGCACCATTTGGCTTTTTGTGAAAATTCTAATTAAATCATTTCTGTGGTGTTTAGTGATTAATTATTGGTTAAGTTAATCAGGAGATGTCCGCGAATGTTTCTATTAATTAGAGTGCTCGAAAGAAGTTGTGTTTGTGAAGTTGTGTTGAGTTATTTCGTTTAGGGGTTTGGGAGGGTCGAGTCCAGGTTTAGGTTATCTTCGTATATATGTATGTATTTATAAGACAACAGAGACTATACATACCTATAACATCAGACCAGGCTGTATGCCCTAGTTGGCCTTGCTTTTTGTATGCCCTTTGGGAATAATTTTATTGAAGAAAAAATATAGGGCGACTTTTGGGTTAGTTTGATTGATGGTGTTTGGGCAGGAGCGAGCAAGCGAAGCTATCTCGAGACATCAAAACGGATCTGGCATGGATGGTTTGGTTCACAAGGCCTACGATTTTGACGATTGTTTTCTATGCGCTACCTTATCCACAATCATTTTATTACTTTTCGTAACTACAATAAAAGAGAAGTTAGTTACCTTCTTTCTTCCTCTGCCTCTCACGTATGATATACCGCTTGAGAGCACTCCACATCTGATCAGAATCATTTTGGTCCTCAGCTGAGCTTGATGTTACTGCAGGCATTTTGAGGTCTAACCTAGTTGTAAAATAAACTGCTGCGCGTTTATTTCACTATTCAGATAAATAAATACACAATAAAAACTGCTGTGACTGCAAAGCAAAATACGCAAATATTTTTTTCCTAATGAATTCTTCAGTGCTGCCAACTGAACAACATATTTTGTGCTGAACTGTGCTAAATAGTAAATATACTTCCGGAGAAGGTCAAAAAAATATTTAAATTTGCCGAAAATGATCAAAAAATGCTAAATCTAAATTCACAAACACAGCCAACAACAGCATTTACATGCCACAACGTAGACAGAAAAGTGCCACAACTTTCAAGAACGTAGGAAACAGGTAAAATATGCCAAAAAGTACTATTTATTCTAATTTGAATCACTTGATTAATGCGTATTAATTATAAATTGGCAACACTGTATTTTTTTGTTTCCTCTCCAGAACGGAAGGCAAAGCATACACTACTAGAGCATACAGCCTTGTCAAATTTATTTTAAATCTTTATCTAGTAGCAATCTTATCAATCGAAAGGATTATATCAAAAAGAATGTAATAGGTATGTTATCCTACTTACGTCTAGATTGGATATTCTTCTTTATCGAAAATCAATAATATAATCTATGAAATAAATTCCTCAGAAAAGTCCCTTTCTCTGAGTGAAATTCAAATTACTCAACGAATGCGGAAATGTCACTGTCTACAGTATTGCCAGACCTACAGAGAAATCTGTAGGTCTACGGATATACTGAAACAATGGCAAATCTACGGATTTTTGGCCTTAACTAAATTGGCCACCAAACCAAACCATATAAAGAATACAACGCAGCGTGATTTTTCTGGGTAAAACATAGATCAACTGTAAAAAAATGATGTATAATCCTACCGCGTTTTATTGCATGCACACGCCCCTAATAATTTACAAGAGAGCACAAGTAAGTAAACTGTACAAGAAATTCAATTTTTTGTATAGTTTATTCAGCCAGACAGCTTATTAAAAAAAGTCTGTAGAACTACCTACGGATTTTTCTAGAGCCAATCTACGGAAATCTATGTATTTTTCAGCCTCGCCTTCGCCGAGCGCCCTACGGAAGTACGGAATTATGAAAAACAGATCAGGTAACACTGCTGTCAGTCGGTGTCATAGTCCCCCCCCCCCCCTACCGTTTTACTGAAAACCTCGAAAAGTGAAAAATTGGTTGATTATTTCACTTTCAGTCTAAAAATCCATTTTAAATTGGTAATTTGGAATTGTTACAATCACCAACACAAGCTTTAATTTAATTAAAAATGGAGGGACCATCAGGAGCGAAGAAAAAACTGAAAACGGTGAGTTGTTCTTTCTATAGAGTTTTACTTGATTATGTCGGGATTTTTACATTTATAAACTTATCTAGAACCGATTAAGTTCTTTTGAGAGAAATAATAAACTAAACATATAACTTTTGTTTACTATTTCCTGGCTCAGACTGCACAAGATGTTTCCAGCCTACAATGTGAAAGTATTATGTTTTGCCATACTTACCTATTTACAGACAACTTTTACTGATAAGAGTATGTAGTCATTTATTGTAATAAAGATAAATTGCAATACTACATAATGATTTGCTGGCACATTTTATTTCCTATCCATATCGAAATTCATTTGGTCAAATAGGTTTGGTACAGCTCCCAGTAGCTAAGTTTACCAAATATGGCGGCAGCAGTTCCTGAAGGTAGACTGTACAGATGATGGTAACACTTAGCTGTTACGATGCAGATAATATATCTAAAGGCCAAAGTGTACAATTTTGTGTGTTTTTGACTGTAAAATTTTAGATTTTATTTACCTACTATTTCACAGCCATTTTGCTGCTACCAGGGTCTGTAGATGTTTAGAGGGCACCTGTGAGCATTCAGTCAGTGTTGATAGCAATAAGAAAATGTTTACAAGTTACTGGAGCTCTTAGGATGATATTCATAGACAGTTTTGAACATAAACTTAGTATGAGCTTGGTCTTATGTTATGACTGTCAAAATTGTATGAAATCTGACAGTTGTAAGACCAATTCAAACTTAGCTTGCAATCTAGACTGGACACGAATATCGGGCTTAGGGTGTTTGAGTTTGTCAAAAGGTAACCTAACCCATTCAAGTTGGTCCCACACAATCTATACCGCAGCCCAAAAACAAGTGTCTTATTTTGTAAACAAAAATTACCCTAGTAAGTAGTAACATTTTAAGCTGTTCTGTGATTATTGCATAGTTTTTTTCATATTATTAGACCGGAATACTTTATTTTCACAATGATGGACAGGTTCGATCTGTTCTTTCAGTGTTACATCAGAACAGGTACTTAGACGATCATATTTGTTTACAAAATAAGACACTTGGTTTGGGCTTCGGTTTACCTACAATCTACATTCTTTAGATTTTGTGAAACCAGTCATTTTATCTTTGATACACCAATGAGCATTATACCTACATACTGAATTTTTTAATATTTTGTAAAACTATTTTTATTGTAATTTTAGAATTAAAACTATAGTGAGCCATTACTACAAATTATTATATATAAACGGATATCACTCACCTATATTGTTAAAGTCGGCAATTAGACCGACAGTTTCGACCGATTTCGACGGTCTTGACGTGGCGCGCTCACCTTGAAAAAGACCATCGAAATCGGTCGAAACTGTCGGTCTAATTGCCGACTTTAACAATATAAGTGAGTGATATCCGTTTATATATAATAATTTCTTTTTATTGTTTTCTGTTTATAATAACAATTTAATAAGTGGTAAGGTAACTAAACTAATAACTATTTCATAAAATAAAATATTTGGCAATTTATTTTAGGTAGGTAGGTACTAGTTTCAGGTAAATTCAAACTTATTCAAACAGGTATTCAAATTTATTTTTTCTAGGGATTGTGACTGTATTGTTTACCAATTGCTCTCAAAATGGTGAATACAAATATTATAAGGAAATTTTCTAATTGATATTCATCAATTAGTAGGTAGGTATTAAAAAGGAATTCCCGTTTATATCATTATAAAATATACATACAACATACATGTATAAGTGCTCCCGCACACGGGCCACCGGCCACCGGCCACAAAACGCCGCCACTGGCATATTTCCTGTAATTTTCATACATTTTATATGGACTCGCCGCACACGGTTGTCGCCAGTGGCGGCCACACGCTACAAGCTTCTTGCTTCTCGTGGCGGCGTTTGTGGCTGTCGCGTGTGGCCCGTGTGCGGCGACACTAAGAGTTTAGTTCAGACAGGAATTGAGGAATTGCAACAGAAATCCTGTTAAAATTCTTATTTGTAGAGTTAATTAAAGACTCACTTAGGTAGTTTTAATTTGTATGATGTATAGAAAATACCAGGTAATTATTTAGTTATATTTAGTGTAGAAAAGTATAATATTAAAAGAGTGTCATTATAATTATTACTAGAGTATCATTCCCTGCAAACTATCACAAAACTATGTTATACTATCTAACCACTTCACAAAACAAACTAAAAAGTTATCAAATTAACTAATGACATCCAAGTAATTGATGTCCCAAATAGTTCTATTAATAATAGCCAGTAGTATTAATATTTCCTTACCAATAAACTAGTGTGAAAGAATTTTATGTAGCTTAGTTATTTCCTGCAGCTTCTTCCATGATATAATAACTACAGAAATCTTAAATTCAATAATACACTTTACACAAAGATAGGAATGTAATATAATAATAAAAACAATGTAGCACATACATTTTTGGCGGACTTGTCCATAAAAGCGATATCTTTCAGCCTTGGGTTTAAGTGAAAGCTAACTACAGCTACTAAAGTACGCTACCTGCATTTGTTTATCACACTTGTCCAGTTCAGTTGCAGTTATGACTGTTACTAGTGTGAAAAAAAAACCATTTGTTTTGATGAAAATAAAACATACTTTTGTGCCTGGTTTCACTTAAATTACCCCAAAGGGTTGAAAAACAACTGTACACCTTAGCATTAGCATTTTATTTAGGCCACTGTCATCTGTCCAGAGAATTATTTTCTTTGACAATCCATATATATGTGCTTTGGTGATATCTGTAAACCAGTCAGTTATAATTGAATAAATAAATAAATATAACATACCAGCCAAAACCGGATCAATATACCTACGCTCTCGATTTATAAGCGAACAAACCGACGGACAGACTTTTGATAGACAGCTGTACCACTTTATAGATACGTAAATACAGTCGACATCACATCAACCTACACAAAAACATTACAATGTTTGTCATATTACCATCGCATAGAGTGCTCATGTGTTACACATGACATGATGTGCTTTGATTCCTGTACAGTGTGACAGTACATCAAAATATGTAACCACACGAGCGATAATACATTATCTAAAGATTACAATAGTTGTTTAATCATCGTATTGTCGACTGTACATACAGTAAGCATTAGTTAGTGTCAGTTGCATTGCAACTGTTGCCAGTGCTCTGCGAATCGGCGCACGCGCTGCCGCGTTCTGAAACCGGTTCGTATTAGCGGGAAAGTGACGTTCCGAATTAATTTTTATTGTTTATAAAATTATAAAGATGAGTTTGGAACATAGGAATCAGAAGGTGGTTGAGACCTTCGAGAAGTATAATATTTCGCAATGGGGGAACGGCAATACGAGAAAACCGGTATGTTTTATTTTTATTGTTTAAATAAAAAGTTACCGATTATTATTTTCGATTTATTTTTATGCGCGTTCAGACTCTACTGTACTGACAACTTGCAGAGTTATTCATGGTACATACTAAAACGACTTCCGCCGTCAAAGTTTTTGAAAATTCGCTACATATTTTTTTTATTACACAAAACATTTCTATAAATTGTCACAAGAGGCGTAACTTATGTAGGTGATAAATTTCTTCGAACAAATTCCATGATAATGAAATTGTTCACGCTTTTATTACTGCTTTATTGGCAAAAGTCGTTCAATTTATTAGTGCTAAGGCAGCGAATTGCTCTACTTTTGTTACAGCATAATCTAAAATAATATTGCTGATCTATACTTCAATATTGGATAGCTACAACCGATGGCACATTTTATTTAATTTTAATTTATTATTACTTTTACCAAATATAGGTGGCATTTAGTTAGATTTAGAAAATACTAAATATACTGGTACGATCGACAGCACATCAACCTATACGAAACTATTGCAATCAAGTCCGCATTACCGTCGAGTAGAGTGCATGCATGTTACACTTGATGTGCTGTTGACTGTACCTACAACTACATCATGTGTTATAACACGGACACTACACGATGGTAATACGGCCCAGTTTACAATCTTGCGCAGATCGATGTGCTGTTGATTGTACAAGGGTATGTATCACGATATTCACGGTCTACCGATGCTTGATGATATAACCTTCCTTTAGCAAACCTGTGCTCATAAATGGCCACCGCATATTCACTTCCCGTCTAAGTTAATAATTATAAGCCAACAGACAGACGGAAGAGCTCAGTGGCGCTGTGATTAGGGCACTGGACTTCCGTTACGAAGGTCTGGGTTCGAAACTTCGATTTATACATATGTATACCAATGAGTTACTCCTCGTTTTTCGAAGAAAACTTTACGACATTTACCTAATGCTCTCAAAGCCTGAGAACTAAAAAAAACTTAAGTAAGTAAATCCATCAGTCCATACCGCGTCATTCATACTCGTAGTCCCACCCAGCTACCTCGATATGTAAGGGAATGTTACCAGCGAAGTCCCATACATGCGGACATGAAAATATTACAATGAGATCACGGAAGACGACAGACGCATTTAGTTTTATAATGTAACTTAGGTAGAGTATGTTTCTTAAAACACAAAATTTAATTGCTGGCCATATATACCTCTACATACTATAAGTACTAGATGTATCAGAAATTTGCAGTTTTATCATATCACTTTCACTTGTTTATGTTTACTTCCATGAATGACTCTTCAACTTTCTACTACCGGACTCGTAAATTCTTTATGCGAGTGTAAAGCCAAGGAACCATTGCGTACATACATTCATTTATTAATTTACTCGTAAATCTGTTATTTCGACTCATCGCATTTGGGACAAAGTTAAGTTAAAATACTTACTATAATTGAAAATTAGCCAATGAAATTGTGTGCTGAAATAATATTAGCGTAACGTAACAAAAATCGTTAAACCTGATCGGGTATCGGCAATCAAAAGTGTCTGTAAACTAAAAACAAAATCCAGTATTCGCAAATAAATAAAAATACAAAAATTAAGTTTCTTTAAAAGTACTTGGTACTTAGTACCTATACAGTACATTTACCTCTTGATTATCAATATCGGGTTCCATCCAAATACGATTTACGACTTACGACAAGCCTTGTAACAGCCTTAAGTTACAGTACCATCATTAACAGCCGATTATGCATGCTCTACCTATTGCAGAGTAGAAGTTAATGTAGGCATTTTGTTTAATCTGTGAGAGAGAGACCTCTACACCTTCCGGAATAACTTTTACTTATGCGAAACAAATGTTTCCTTGGATATAGATATGTATTCTCGCAACGTTTTTCATCACTCTTCAAGTTCCTCTAAGATGTTGGATGGATAGCATCTTGGAAACCGCAGTCATCATTACCAGTTTTTGAAATCGCAACTCTACATCTATAATAATAGAGTAATTTTCTCCCGTTCTTCCTTTTCTTACACTTCCATCCGCCTTATGTTGTATTCAACCATTTTTGTGAGGAAAATACTCATCAACATAGCAATTACGTACCTTCAAATAATTATCTTGAATCGAAATAAGTTATCTTTCCATTTACCTAGTTTCTCAATTTGCCTATTCATTATTTTTCAATTTGTCTTTATCGATAGAGACGCAAAGAGCTATCTTATCTTATCCCTGATGTAATAATGATCAGATAATAATGTGGGGTGACCGCGACTTCCAATCGTTATCGTAATCGCTTTCAATTTGACAAATGGACGCTATACATTGCTGCTATGTTTTTGCAAGTTTTAACAAATGACAACGAAACGCAGCAGTGTATATCGTTCAAATGTCAAAATGAAAACGATAACGAAAACTATTAAAGTCGCGGTCACGGTTTGATATAAGTACTGTTTTGTATGTACATATGTAGGTACCTACTTATATATCCGACGATTGTCTTGTTTATTCTCTAAAGATATTATGTACTTGGACTAATAAGTGGTTTATTCGTCCAAGGATAGTATGACGATCATAAAATAAATCAAATCTTAGACAAAATAAAGATAACTTAGGTTAGATACCTACTTAATCACAATTCAAATACATCGTAGCTACTAACAAGGGGGTAATTATTTGTAATCCTTGTTTGTTACTTTATTGGCCAGCTTTGGAAAGTTACCTGAATAAAATATTTACTTTATTTACCTAAACGTATAAAATTATCTTATACCTATGCATTATAAAATAATGATAACCTATACCTAATACTATGAATTACCATTTATTTTGTAGCACGAAGTAATTTTTTTTAAATTTTTGATTTACTCACCTACAATTGCAACTAGGTAGGTACATACATACCTATTTCCCATGTCGAATTATACGCGGAAGTTTGTCCAACTAGATACATCCGCTGAATACATAATTTTAGTACTCACATGAATGAACAGTACCTACCTTAGATTAGACCTATGTATAAACTTTAGACTCAGTCACAATTACAATAATACTGTGCTAGGTAGCAGCAGTCAAATGTAATAAAATAGGTTTTAAAGTTTTCGCTAAAAGCTACTGAAATCATTACAAAAGTTCTTTCAGTGATAGATAATAATTATAAATAGTTCAAAGTACAAGTGACATTATCTTTACACACCAGTACCTAATTGAATAATAATTGATGACACATGTACTTACTTATGGCCAAAATTAGGATCCTCCACACATGCATTATTCTTGGGTGTGTGTCAAGTTAGGACGGACACCAAATTTTAGGCTTTTATTTAGGGTTTGCCTAATAAAAATTCCCTGACAAAACTTTGCCCCCAAAGAGCAGCGGCAGGTTGTCCTGCATTGTTGTGCATAAAGGCTGAGCATGATATAAAGTGGATCTTACTGGAATCCTAAACCCTAATACTAGCCCGTGTCAATATACTGCTGAACATATGCCTCTCCCAAGGCACGTCACTCAACACGATTCTCGGCTTTTTGCATCCAGCCCTGTGGATTGTGGATGTGGATAACTGCATGTGGATTTACTATATGGCTGGCAGAGCCATATAGTAAATCCACATGCAGTTATCAATGTGTATGTATCACGTTTAGATCACGCTATATTAAGTGCACGTGCACTCGGTAAGTTTCTAAGCTCTCAACTACGTTTGATTGGTGTTCTTATCGTATTTTTACAATGCATCAGGATAATAGCGGTCACCAGGGTATTAAAACATATCGCTTTGTTTGATTAAATCATCTTCCACGTGTTACCGTAAAACTGTATCATTCGACGCTAGAATGAAGATGGTATGTGAGAGCCTGTAGATCTTATTGTAGAGTGTTGTAACATTGGAAGTAAATGATCCCAAGATATAGAGTGCCCTAGAGTTTGTATTTTTCTTACATTGTATCTAGTATGACCACGAGGAACATGAATCTCCGACTACTACTAGGACTCTAGTAGACGGCAGACAGCCACAGTAGACGGTGACTGCACCTGTCGCCTCCACTTGAAGCTCATTAGACAAAACCTGTGATGCTGTTGACTCAATCTTGCTGACAGTTGCGTGCTCATTATGAGTGGTTCGATTGCATTATATTACCTCTACTACAATACTACGTTATGCTATAATACATGTGATAGCACACGTTATGCCGGTTGCTTTACGTAAACTGCTAACTTTCTCCGCATTTCTTATTCCGTGTTTTGCAGACGAGTCGGCAACGTCTGTCTCGCAGTAAAATGTTATTCGGCCTTGTCCGTCAAATTGTAATTTGTCTATGTTATTAATTAGGTATATTAGGACTAGAATAATTAAATCATAATTATTACAATCCCACACAATTAAAAAACCAAAGAACCGGCAAACCAGTAATTGGGCGTACCATTAGACATTTGTTTATTTCATAACGCAATTGGTTTTCTAACATAAATAAAATAATAAATAATCGTATACATTGATCTTATCATGCCATAAGAATCTGCATTTAGGTATTACCTAGATATATTGCGAATTTCCTCAATTTGTTTTCTTCTATCGAATCATCATGATTGGTAGTTTATTTTATCTTATCGATTTATTTATTATAATTTATCAAATGTACCTGAAAATCCCACCTGTTGAGTAAGTGATCTTAGATAAATATCAGACCCGCGCGGTAGCAAAGAATATATATTTTTACCTGTAGGTATTTTTTCCACGGCATTTCTTTATTTTCTTTTCGGCCAGCATTTATAGCTGATTCATATGGTTGAGTTAGGTGTACCTATACCAAAAATATTTAATGATAAGCTCCTGTTTGCCGTAAGGGTATCCACTGAGACGTTGGACTTCCATCTGCTGCGATTCTGACTCGCTCTCGCTTACTACCACATCTATTAACGATTTTTATGCACGATCGTCGGTTAGTAGTTAAATGTAATAAAGCAGCTATTTATTTTTTAGTAAGCACTTAGCAACTATTTAATGATCTAAACTTGCATGCAAGTATTAGGTACCTAATTGACCTACGAATACTTTTATACGAAGTAGTTAATTGAATATTTTGACCCAAGGCTACTATGGTTAAACTGCACCGTTCACTATGTTAAATTATTACTATTATTGAGCAATTAAAACATATATTGTTAGAAACAGTCACGTGATCGATCAGATGTGTATTTGAGATGTAACCTTTACCGCATCAGTGCATTTAATTTTGGTACAGTCGACCATAATATTATGTAATTTATTATTATGCCGCTGACATTTCGGTCTACTGATAGAATCGAGTGTTTTAATGATCGATTACTTACCTACATCCAATTTCAGAATTCACATAAAGTTATATTTTTTATCGCTGCAATTACAACGACCAATTATAGGACTGAAATCTACAAGAAATACTTATTATTCTATTTTTAAATTACATATAAATAAAATTGTAGCCCTGAACACTACCTATACTTATTTATATACACAGATATGTAAGAAAATGCCATCATTTAAATTATTAACAATGTGCGCAAATGTTGACTCTACCGCGGTTAGCCATAAACGTGATTTAAAGTTAGTCCACGGTTTAAGCCTTCGGTTCCTTTCTAACTTAACGTTTTATAATTTATTTATTGTAATAATGGACTCGACAGTTCATCATTTGCCAATGTCATGTACAGAATATTCAAGATATCATTGTCTTCTCTTTCTCCAGAGAAATGGCCGTGGGCCGTGGCGTCATCACCCTGGAAATCTGCGTCTTCTTATCTTCATCCAGAGGATTTGCCGTAGCGTGGTCACTCTGGACGAAGCAGCTCGACAGTCACGTTCAGTCCCGAGCTCGTAGTTGGGACTCTTGATAATTGCTTGAAACTTCAGATCTTGCATGAATTATCCAATAAATCCACCATACTGACATTCGCGAACACTCTCCGATTAATTTAACGTGAGCCATTAAAATGATCAAATAATTTCACAACCGTCGTTTCCCACCATTTTCAAGAGAAAGTTTTATAAAGAAGTCTGAAAGGGATAAAACACGGTTTAAGAGAAGCGAGGTTAAACTAGGTACATGGCTACCAGCAACAGTATATTAATAAGGCATAGTGTAATTTAAAATTTGTACAAGTGTTAATAAAACACATACTGTGTTACAATAATAAGTCTGGGATCGCTGATTACTCATACTAATGTTTAAATTAATTAATCTCAGATTAATGCTATTTAGGCGCACGTGTAAAGTTTATTTACCCAGCTGCCGGAAGGAGGAGGGTAATGTTTTTTTGGTGTAAGTTTGTATAATAATTATGAAGATTCCTTTGTGGTCTCTAGTAAATCGGCTTGATCGATTTTGATTTATGAGGTTACAATAATCTTAATCGCGGACTGGCATATTACTTACGTATACATTTTATGCCATAAAACAGATATATGTCATTTGCAATCTGTGCAATACAACCTTACATTAAATATTGTACAGATAACAGCAGATCAATGGTAACACTTGCGGTACGATTTTAAATCTTACAACGCAGGTAATAAGAACGGTCCAAAGTGTTACACTTGATTTGCTGTTAGCTGTATCTATAGATGCAAGGTCACTGAAAATTGCACTAAAATGTGCAATCTTGCTTCGGTGCAAACCTTTTTTATGTTATAATTATTTTTCTTTAGTCAATAAGATATTTCTTTATTCCTTTTAATTTGGTTGGATATCCAAGTGCACGAATTAGGAAATCTAAGTTTAAATAATATTAATGGATATTTTATTGCATCAATTTGCGTATTTATTTACAATTAGGAACAGGAAGTTATAAGAATTTGATTGGTTGCAAAATCTATCAGGAATAGGTAGGTAGGTATCTGTTTTATTGTGTTAGATATTTGACTTGACCTTTGGCTAAGGCCACACTTAATTGTTCAAACATTCATTAGTTAGTTACACGTTGCATTGAAGTGGTTAATGGAAAATTTTGTCTTATTGTATGCGCCGTAATTTTTTTGGGTCGAAATTATTTTTCCGACACAATATTGTTCAGTAGTATTATTGAGTAAGAATTCTTATAGCGGCAACTCCAATGCGCTGGAAATGGAACATTAAAAATTGCGCTAAACATAGAATAATAAAATGTCGCTCTCTTTCGTCGTCACCACCCTTCCTCTGGCTGGTTTCTTTCATGTGTCAGACATTTTGAGCATCTTTGCAAAGGTTTAACAAATCTATAACTACGACGTCATCAAAAGCCGTCAATGAACATCGAATTTGAGCATGTTCGCATTGAATTTTGCGCACATGTCTGGCACCGGGGTCACAGTCAAAGCTTGTCAACACTCAATTCGTGCGACTTCGCGTGAACGGACATATGACACGACTGAGATTGAGTTGCACGTTTTAGTGCAACTTTCAATGACCTTGTATCTATATTATTTTTAGAGTAATGGTGTATATATTGGTACTTTTAAAAACAACGCCGGTTTTTTATAATGCAAAAATGCATCCCATGTCAGTCATGAGATCAAGACGACAAAACCATCACATTCATCAAGCCGCTTAGCTAGCTAGATGAACCTACACCTGAAAACATAGAGCTGGGTGCCCACTTAGATTCGCGAACTTCGCAACAAACAGTTCGCAATAAAGTATTCTCGGTCTTTGGTGCGAACACAAAAGGGAGCACAGTTCGTCTCGTGTTCGCAGCTACACACACTGTACGTCCACATTGAAGCATGTTGCAGGTTTGCGGATTACGAGGTTCGCGAACCTATGTGGGTACCCAGCTTTACACTACCCCTTTCCAGCAGCCGACGTTTTAAACATCAGTCAAACTCATCGTTGATGTTTTAAACATCAAACACCTTATTATCTGCATAGAGCTGTTCTAATTCTAAGTTTTATCACAACAACCGTCACATGCACTTCGTCGAGTTCGGCCTCACTCTACTTACTCGTTTATGTATCTGTTTGTAATTGTCTAATTGTAGGTATTAGATTATACAGCTGTGTTTATTATTTACTCTCCTTTCGAGGCCTTTCTTTGACTGATATGGTAACATTTAAAAACACCGTGTGTGTTTCCAAATATTAGAAAAATGATAACCAAATGATAAAGTAATGGAAAATTGTAGATAAGTACATACTGCGTGAAAAACTCGTGAAATTCATCCTTGTGGAACGATTAACCTGTAAACATGTTTAAATTGATAAGTTCAGTTAACACAATAAAAAAAAGTATTTGTATACCTGAGTATGTACCTATCTGTATATTTTGTGTCAGTAAACAGGTGTTCCATTTAGAAAAAAATTAGAATTGTACCCTTTGAGCCGTGCCATCTACATGTGAATAGGCGCTAAGGCCTCATTGGTGCATTGCGTTGCGTCGTCGCAGCGTCATCGCTGTGTAGGTTTCATATATTAACGTAACGATTAACATAATATTAACGTACATACCGAAGTCCAAATCAAGTGTCTTATTTTGTAAACAAATATGATCGTCTAATTACCAGTTGTGATGTAACACCGAAGGAACTGATTGATTGAACCTATTCATCATTGTGAAAATAAAGTGATCCGATTTAATAATGTGAATATAACTATGCAATAATCACAGAAAAGCTTAAAATGTTAGTAGTTTTTGTTTACAAAATAAGATAATTGATTTGGGCTTCGGTATATGTATTATAATTTTATTATACATCGTATTCGCAACGCAGTTGTGGCGTCAATGCGTTGATCCGTTCCGTTTTGCGGCCTGTCCCTTACGGTAAAATTCGGTGTCGGGGATTTAGATGGGTCCGTCCTAATTTGTGTAATCAAAATCATTTTCCGACAATATTTTCATTAATTATAATTTTGTTCCAGTGTGCGCAAGTGGCAACCAACGTAGTAGAGCAAAAGCACCAGGTCTCCAGAGCTAAGAGGAGCCGTGCGTTAGGGAGCCGAGCCTTCAGAGGGAGCACCGTCTGGTTCACAGGACTCAGCGGTGCCGGAAAGACCAGTATAGCTTTTGCACTTGAAGCATATCTAGTTTCGAAAGGTAAGGGTATACACGACCGCAAGCTCACGACATTCTCCCGTGCCCTATTGTAATGGTAGGTACGGTCTAACACAAAGAAAAGTATGCATTAGAGCCATTATGGTAGAGATTTTCTCGAGAAGCGCTCGATCGATTTGTAAAATTCTTTTACAATACATAGTCCGCGGTTTTAGATACTCGTATCAATGAAATAATTGTTACATAAGGCACCTTAAATAGCATCATTGCATACTTTGAAGGCTCCTAGCCTAGTCGGTAACGCGGTTGTGCCCCACCAACTCAGCTAGGGGTGTTCAATGTTCATAGTACCTATGCAATAAGCTATTTACGGTGCCGACTACATTAATGACGAATTAAATCTTCAATTATATAAATAAACTAAATCACTGAGTAGGGAAACTCCCCGTTATTGAGCTACTGTCGATGTGCACCGACTGCATAATTCTCAATCTCAAAGACTCCTCGATCAATTACAACAGTACCTATCTCTGACAAGGTAAGTATTAATTAAGTAAAATGTATTCTATGTCAATCCCTTGATCAACAATCTAACGACACCTCATAGGTACGGACAACAGCAGATCAATTATAACACTTGCAGTACGAATACAACTCTTATGACGCAGATTATTAGAACGGTCCAAAGTGTTAGACTTAATCTGCTGCTAGCTACATTAAAAAAACTTTATATGAAACAGAACACTCGCGAGTAATTCGATAGTTTTACCTTTACTATGTTTAACTAGGTATGCATAAATGCAGTTTATTTATGTCACATTATGTGTGGTAATTTAGCTAAATTGCTATTTGTACTCACTTGTAGAGTCACGCAATTAAATAGCTGATAAGGATAACAAATGATTGCTCGTCGTATGTGGACTAAGTATATGTAAAGTGCAAATGTAATTCCATTTCTATTGTAATGGATGATTGAAGGCAAATACCTTTCACTCAACTTTCCATGTTAAAGTTTCAAAATATAAAACTGTAAATAGTTAACCAAACCATTAAGGGAAAAACATTCGCCGCCCTCTACTTATATATGTATAGAGAAATAGAGAGCCTAAAGTATATTTTGTATGGGGACAGGCATACGCCCTTGTTTTCATTTTCACCCTCATACTTCAGAAAGACATTTGTTTTTATGTATTCGATTTCTATCGAAAATTCGAACAAAGGAAAAACAAGAGAGTGGCAGATACTTACAGAGTCTGCGAAGAAATAAGATGGCTAAGAGCGTCAGGGCGGTTCCTTGCTTTCTTGAAAAATTTCCTTCACCATTGACATGGATTCACAACCAAGTATTTAAGGCTAAAATTGCGTTTCTTCGATTACCGTGAAACCTAGGCAATGTCGTCCGCCGATTGCCTGGCTTGAAATTTGAGGCAATAAAACGGTTTTTCCTGTGTGAATTTATCCTAATGCCTTATTCCCCAGGTATCCCAGCCTACGGCCTTGACGGTGACAACATCAGGACCGGTCTGAACAAGAACCTGGGCTTCACGAAGCAGGATCGGGAGGAGAACATTCGGAGGGTCGCCGAGGTCGCCAAACTGTTTGCTGACAGTGGAGTGGTTTGCTTGTGCAGTTTTGTGTCGCCGTTCGCTGAGGTGAGACCTATTCATCATCAGTCATTTTTATGTCCCCAATGGTAGACTTCAAAGTAAAATTTTCTTTATTGCAAGTAAGCCCGTTTTTTTTTTTTTTTTTTCCTCTCCCACTGTAACTCCTTTTTGAAAAGGATCAACAGTGGCGTACTATTGGACCGTCATACAGTGACGGGTTTAAGCGACACAATGGGGCTGAAATGCCGTACGTTACATAGTCACGCCTCGGCTATTTAAAGCAAAGAAAGAAGAATAGAGTATGAAGAAGTTGTTGCTCACTGCTGTGAGCTATGAGCCGTAGCAGAAGGCTACCTTCTGTAATAGTGCCAATAATAACTATGGCAGAAGCGCTTAAAAGCTCTGAAGTTGGACCGGGTCGCAACGAGGTCGCTGTAATATACGGGGTGACAGGCTGGTGCGATGTCCTCCAGCATGAGTCTGCGTTCGGCCACCCAATTCTCACATTCCCACAAGATGTGATGGGCAGTCTGCGACTCCGCACCACATTCGCACATGGGCGATTCTACCAATGTAAAAACGTGGAGTTTGCCCTTAAAGTTCCCATGACGAGTGAGAAACTGCGAGACGCAATGGTCAATTTCAAGATCCCGGCAGTCTAACCGGAGTCTAATATCTGGGAAGAATTTATGCAGGTGTCGGCCTTTCTCACTAGTATCCCAGCGTGTTTGCCACTCATCGAGCAGCGCCTCTTCGAAGGAGTCCTCGAATAGTCGCTCAGTGCGAACCCGTTCCCCCAATCCAAAATCGGCCCAGCAGTAGTTGCGTGACTTAAAGAAGGCAGCCGCACGCCTTTGAAGCTCCAAGTCAATCGGCCATACGCCGGCCAGCACCGACAGTGCGTCGGTGCTGGCCGTACGATATGCTTTACATAGAAACAGAAGCGCCATGCGTTGAGATTGTAACAATCTCCGGCGCACAGCCACCATAGTGCATCTGTCGACCCAAGCCGGGGCTCCGTAGCACATACTAGCAACGTAAGTGGCCATGTATATAGTACGGAGCACCGGAAACCGAAGTCCCCATGTAGCTTTGGAAACCCTGGCAAGGGCATAAAAGTTTGTTTTTGATTTTTCTCCGACCCTTCTAGAATGCTCAGCAAAGGAGAAATTCTTCTCAAGGTGAACTCCAAGGTATGTCACATTTGTTTTATTGGCCACTGGAATTCCACAGAACCGTGTCCGACGGAGGCTCCGAAGACCGCCCTTGAGAAGAAGCTGCTGAGTCTTGTGAGGGGCAAACTCTAATTTATTTCTTGTGCCCCAGTCTGCGATTTTTTCGAGACATCCACTAGCCAGAGTCTCCAATTCAGCTCTTGTATCACCCGCCACCAAAAGAAGACCGTCGTCCGCATATGCGGTGAGCTGACAGCCGTTGGGCAGTGGGACCTGAAGTAAGCACGTTGTGTACATTTTTGTGTACTTGTATCTGCTGTTAAAAATTTTGACGGATCCTACCAGTATCAGAAAGCCTGCAACAGTGGACAACCCTGCTGTGTCAGTCGGCAACCCTACTGCGCTACTTCAGTGAGTTGGGGTGGCTGACGATGATGGCGCGGGGGGAAATGCACAAAACTCCCATCTTCGTGGAGTCGATGCAGTCTCCTCACCTCTAATTTAGAATTATAATTCCCACTGCTCGGGCTAGATATTCCATTACATCGAGGGAGCTCAGGCCATGTTGGATCATGGCGGGCCTTGTGCGGATTGGTGGATTACATATGGCTAGAATTTTTTTTCTTCTCCGCGTTTGCCTCACGATGTTTTCCTTCACCGTTTTGAGATTATTTATTAAATGTAGTAAGTACTTAAGTTTTTCTTTCGAACCTAAAAACTTATTGGTATATTTAAACCTCCCAGAGGAAATGCCAAGTTTAATTCATAAAGAAGGACTTAACTTTCATACAACTGTCAATTTATTTATTTAAAACCTGAGGTCGATGACATGATATCTAGATGAGTGGGTTAAAAGGTTAACCTTTGATGTTCTTCCGTTGATTACAGTTTGAGTATAGTCTTACCCATATTAATACAAAAGAATGGTCGTGACTTTGTGATATAAAATAGTATATAAACCTTCACTAAGATGCATCAACACGCCAGCACTAACTATTCACAAAATTCGAATAAATTTCCCTGTTATCATAAATAGTAATGACTTTTGTGTAATGTGATAAGAATAATATAATAAGGTCAAACGATTAGTTTAATTTTGATGAATAGAAGTAGATTTAATTCAATATTTTTAATGAACAATTAGTACTTAACTTATGTAATGCATATGTGCACCTATTTATGTTTCACTAATAACACCGTCCATTGTCTGTACCAAACACAGACCACTTACCCCATAGACTTGTAACAGCCTCCATAGAAAAACTGTAAATCCGCGCGTACGAAGCCTTAACTGTTCCGCTACCGAATAAATCCAAACGGGGATGGGTATGAAGACGGACACAAGCCATCCAGTATCAGAAAGCCTGCAATGGTGGAGCTGTCAGCGGACAACCCTGCTGCACTAACCAAAGCACAGATCACTTACCCCATGGACCTGTAACAGGGCCCTCCTGCCCGCACGTAACCTAGAGATATTATCGAAATGGACGCATCTCTTTAATACGGTACCTCTGTCCCCGCTTCGTCTGTGGTAGCAAATAGTAGTTAGAGATCGGGTTATATGGGATTGTTTCTCACGAATATTTCCTCAATAGCCGTACCTCGTACTTTTTGGAGAGATCAGGGATATCGTACCCCTTACCTAGTAGCCTTTACCTGACTGTGGTCAATCCCGGGAGGTCTGATGCATCTCCTAGAACCATTCGACATTCCGCTTTCCCAAGGGTCGCCACTGCCATGGGCGGTCAAAGTCCTTTTTTGGTCGGTCACACCTTGATTACCTATTTTAGTCACCTTTTATGACAGGCAGGGGTTACCATAGCACTGTTATTCGTCCGATACTATAGGACTGTTCACCAATCCAATTGACCATGAATGTAAACAAACGTGGCGTTTCAAAGTTCACTTAAAACAATAGACTAATTAATGATTGGAAATTTCGATCGTATCACTCTGAACATACTCATTTGACTCGTACGACGAAAGCAATGGATCGTAATAATTAGTAAATATTATGTAAGTGCGGTTAGTAGTTTGTTTACCTCCTTCGAAAGTTAGGGGCAGAGTATACCTACTACTAAAATGTCCTTTTGTTGATAGGACCGCGAGGTAGCGCGCCGCACACACACAGACTCGGATCTGCCCTTCTTTGAGGTGTTCATAGATACACCTCTGGAAGTGTGTGAGCAGAGAGACACCAAGGGACTCTACAAGAAGGCCAGAGACGGACAGATAAAGGTATTATGAGTTTTATTACGTACACATCAAAGCACTTTGGTCAGTTATTATTATCTGCGTCATAAGAGTTGAAATCGTACTGCAAGTGTTATCATTGATCTGCTGTTATCATGCTAGTCACAGTATTGACGAAAACAACATCAACAAAAACATATTGAAGTCATTATCCACTAAAGCTGATGCTGTTGCCAAAACACGTCTATTACAATATTTAATGAGCTGACTAGGCAATGATTAACCAATTTATCTGATCCCCATTCCAGGGTGGATTTGAACGAACTGGATCATTATTTTAGGTTAGGGATTTATTAGCTTCATGGCGGAAAAAATATATAAATAAACAAGTAGAAGTTAAAACACAAAACACCCGACTGCTTTTTTGTGTTTAATTTCATAACTTGGATTTAATTTTTTATAGCCAATGGTTGTTATTCATAAACGTGATTTAAAGTTACGCCACCGTTTAGGCTCCCTGTCCCTTTCTATCTTAACCTTTTTTAACGTAATGTGAAAGGGATAGCAACACGATTTAAGGGAAGTGAGGTTTAACTAGGTTTATGAATAACAGCATATGTCTTTTCTACATCTACAATCAAGACGAATCTAACGACACCTCATATGTCAAAATCCATCAAGCTGTTTAGGCTGCAGGACGAGACACAGAATTAGACATACATACATACACTCGAAAAACCCTACTTCTTGCACAGTCGGGTAAAAAAGTACTAAATTTAGTAACATGGCGCACCTCTCCCGCCCGGCAATGTTCCGAGCAGACCAATCATTAAATTGCTCGAGAATTTGATATGCATGTTCTGTAAAGTCTCATGTTTAGTGTTATATAATGTATCGTTTGCAGGGCTTCACTGGCATCACCCAGGAGTATGAGCGTCCCGAATCGCCGGAGTTGGTGGTGCATACCGTGGGCAGGTCCATCGAAGAGTCTACCATGGAGGTGGTACGACTCCTCGAGGCGCAGGTTGGTCACATCTTCAATTCATCATCATCAGTCTATTTGTATGTCCCCACTGCTCGAGGACAGACCTTTTATTACATCGAGGGAGCTCAGGCCATAATCCACCTAGCGGCGGATTGGCCGATTACACATGCCTTAGATTTTTTCTGCGGCATGCAGGTTTCATCACGATGTTTTCCGAGAGCATTCGTTAAATGTACGCAAGTTTTTCTTTCGAATAAACCGAGGCAAAACTCATTGGTTGGCTAGTGGGACTCGACCAGGGATCGAACTTTGGACCTTCGTATCGTAAACCCGGTGCCCCAACCACTGCACTTCGTATAGGGCTAAAACGTTTATATTTTTACCAATGTTTACTTGTACACGTTTATACGCGTAACGCCAAAAGGCCCATTACCAAGGCATACATATCGCCAAATAAGCATTTTGTCAAGCAAATCGAGGATAATAAAATTCTACAACCGCGCCATTTCGTGACACGTTCTATTTAGAGCCAAGTCTTAAAAAAATAATATCTTCCAATATAATCAATTTTATTAAAAAAGATATTTACGAAATGTTTATTACGATAAATACTATTTTTTAAATGCTTTTTTATGTTCGCATAATTGCGAAAAACGGCCGTTTTTGGCACATTTGTGAACTACAACTTAGCTTGTCGCAATTGTGCCATGTACTGTATATTGAAAAATAGTATTTATCGTAATAAACATTTTGTAAATAGCTTTCTTAATAAAATTGATTATATTGGAAGATATTATTTTTTTAAGATTGGCGGCGCTAGTTGGCTCTATGAAGGCTCTTAAACTAGGACTAATACTCGTAACGTTAAAAGAACATTTTACTTCAAACTTGACTTTAGCTTTCATTAATAAGTAATTTCCTTTTTTACGTCCTCAGGACATCATCCCTCGGAACGAGAGCACAAGTCTCGGCGTCGAAGAGTTGTTCATCCACGGCAACAGACTGACCAGCGCTATCGAGGAGGCGGCCAGACTGCCGCGCATTGAGCTCACTACCCTCGACTTGCAGTGGGTGCAGGTGGGTACCATTATACAGGACTGTCTTTATACAGGGTGTAGTTTTGATCAACGACGCGCGACTCAGGGGTGATAATATACACGATACTGATGCCAAAAAAACTAAGATTATTTAGACTCCCACACCACCCCTGAATTGCGCGTTGCTGATCAAAAACACTCCCTGTATAATAATATAATGGGTTCTCTTGAAAATGGCGGGAAACGACGGTTGTGAAATTATTTGATAATTATGATTTTAATGTCTACAGTGGTTATTTTGTGTTCAATATCACGTTCAATTAATCAGAATTTTTTTATGTTAGATTTTAGTTATTTTATTATTAGGTATTTGTTTGTATTTTTAGTCTAAATATTTAATTATTATCAGAAAATGTTCGCGAATGGTGAATTGGATAATTCATGCAAGATCTGAAGTTTCAAGCAATTATCAAGAGTCCCACTACGAGCTCAAGAGTGAACGTGACTGTCGAGCTGCTTCGTCCAGAGTGACGACGCTACGGCGACTCCTCTGGAGAAAGAGGAGACAATGATATCTTGAATATTCTGTACATAACATTAGCCAATATTCCATTAATAAAATAAATAAATAATATAATGTTGCAATAAAAATATGTAGCCATATTGTGTAGCAATCTTGTCCGGTTAACAGCATCCGTATTATTTCAGGTACTATCGGAAGGTTGGGCGTACCCACTGAAGGGATTTATGAGGGAACACGAATATTTGCAAGTGAGTATATTGATGTAGAGTTTCTTTTATTTTACCGACCATTGCATGATATAAATTAATTAAACAGTCATTTGTCATCAATAGATTATCTTTCGTCTTGGTCATAGTAATAGTCTGAGCTACAAGAAACTGTTAAGTAATAAATAAATAAAAAGAACTTTATTCACCATAAAACATAATTATACAAAAATACAATTTTATAGGTACGGACAACAGCAGATCAATGGTAACACTTGCAGTACGATTTTAAATCTTACGACGCAGATAATAAGAACGGTCCAAAGTGTTACACTTGATCTGCTGTTAGCTGTACTAAAATAAACATAATTGGTGAATGGGTCGAGGCGTCAGCACGGGTGCTGTTTTTCAGGCTCCGGTCTAACAGCATATGTCTGTTACATATAATATTAATTACTTACTACATTCAAAAATTCATGTGATATGAAAACATAAAATCTGCCAGAAGTTTAAAAGTCCGACCAGCCCAATGGATTAGCGACAAACGGGGATTCTCCGAATTCGACTTCTATATGAAATTAAAGACCTGGTCTGATCATGCGTCCATAGTTTTAAGTTACACTAATATTATAGACCTTTGAAGTCTGAAAAGAAATTATTATTATTACGTAACTCCTCCAGGCCCTCCACTCGAACTGCTTGACTCTCCCGAACGGGTCAGTGATCAACCAGTCCGTGCCAGTCGTTCTGCCTGTGCCCACCGAGGTGAAGGAGCGCGCGGCGGGCGCCGCGGCCCTCGCGCTCGTGCACGCGGGCAGGCCCGTCGCCGTGCTCAGGGCGCCGGAGTTCTACCCGCACAGGCAGCAGGAGAGGTGCTCCAGACAGTTCGGCATTTACAACACTGGACACCCTTATATCAAGGTTTGTTGGGGGGGTGGGGGGGGGGGGGGGGGGGCTTAGTTTTACAACGCAATCGGAATCTATAGGGTACTTGCTGTTGACCTAGAATCATAAAATTTCGCAAGACGCAATGCCTTAGAGCAGAAGTAAAGGAATAAATCCGGAAATTGTAAATACTCGCCCATACTCGCAGAAGTAATCGAGCCGCAAACATAAGTTTGTCCATAAATACAGTTCATCTTTTCGTTACAGCAATGTTACGGTGTTAAGTCTCGCACTTGGCCGGTTTTTCCATTTTATGTATTATTTTCTTCGCTTTTAATAATATACTATTATTGTGTGGAGAAAAAAACTCAGGCGTACTTCAATATGGAGAACTAATCACGGAATGGCGAGGTCATGGGCTAGAAGCGTGCCAGTGATATAATTTTTCTCTATATATTTGGTTTGCAGATGATCAGCGAGTCCGGTGACTGGCTCGTGGGCGGTAACCTGGAAGTGTTCGAGCGAATCCGCTGGAATGACGGGCTGGACTCGTTCCGGCTGACCCCCAACGAGCTCAGGCAGAAGTTCAGGGAGTTAGAGGCGGACGCAGTGTTCGCTTTCCAGGTAAAGACTTTAGAGGGGCTCATACTCCAGTTGCGAGTACACGTTGAAACAAGTTAAGCAACGTTGGGCGAGGTCAGGACCTGGATGGGTGACAGCTAGGGACACTTTCATCTGAGCCCCTTCGTGCCTCAGAAAGCACGTTAATCGTCGTCAGGCACGTCAAAGGCCTACGGGCGGCCTGAATAACTTTGATAAATAGGTTTAATAATAATGTATTTATTTAGCAGAAACAAAAAGAAGTTATAACCTAATACTAAAGATTATCTATACTATTACAGTACATTATTTAGTGTAGTTACAATATTTGATGCGATCAGGCCTTGTAGCAGGTGTCGCGGCTGTACCTACACTAGGGAAACCTGTTTGGTCACTAACCTCACGAGAATTTTTTTTACAGTGAAAACCAAAACATCACAAACTTAATACATGGACACAATCTACTTAAATGTGAATTATTACAAGTATCTAAACAAAGCAGACATGTCTGGTGATAGCTTATAACTTAAGTATACTAGAGTATAATATTAGATGATTTTTTTTAAAATCACGACCTGCGTAATCTGCTGCTATGATCTTATATTCCCCCCCCCACCCCCCCCCCCCCCCCCCCCCCCCCCCCCCCCCTTAGATCTAGAAATTATTGAATTAAAACTCTCATTTGTTTCACGCCAAATAAAGTGTGTGATATTAATACTATGTTTGTGTTAGCTCCGGAACCCGATCCACAACGGGCACGCGCTGCTGATGCAGGACACACAGCGGCAGCTAACAGAGAGGGGTTACAAGAAACCAGTGCTGCTGTTACATCCATTGGGTATGATCACATTCGCATGAAGAACATCCTCGCTGAACGTTGCATCTCATTTAACAAAGCGGTATTTTTCTGTGAAGATATGATTCAACAAGAGAAAAAATATTGATATTAAATCCTGTACCGTAATTCGAAGCCTAATAAAACAATATGAGAATAACATTCTTGATTTCCGCTTTCCGAAGTCATAATACGTCACGTCCGCAAGCCCTTTCCTCCCACGCGCACCCCGCACCCCACCACTACCGACGGCAGCTAGGCGGGGAATCGCCATTTCACTTCATTGGCATTAAATTTCCCGACCCGTACGGTCGCCCTAACCTAACCTAGCGTGAGGTTGACCGAATTTAATTTATTTTAGTCATATTATACGTAGCAAAGTATTTGCAAATCTTTACTTATAAAAGTGAAAGATAAAATAATTTCACCACGTTTCTGTGGTGCATATTTTTAACGGTGTTACCGTTCGGTTTGATTTTATTAATTATAAAAGTATTAGAAACGTCCGGCCCGCCAGCAGGAGGAGACGAATACGGAAGATGGAAGGATAGCAGCAACAGGTGTGTTTAACATGGCGCGATATTATGTTCTAACGGCGGCGCTCGCAAGCAACGTTGCGTTAAGGAATGTTCGCTAAACTGTAAGTTACATCGCTCATTACTTTAAGCATGCAAATTGAAGTTGTTTTCTTCAGTATTGGGGCCATTAGTGCTACGCAACTCGCAAGGCACACCCGAGTCCAAACATAAGGGTAATTAACGGGCACCCGAACACGTGGGTACTCGCACCCCCAGAATAGGGTAACTGGCCCAGGAGTACTGAATTCAATCGCTCTGTGCGCACATATTGGATTTCAACTATTTAACCTTAAAATACCCTCGTTATTTTCAATATTCATATTAATTTGATACACGTGGTGTTAATTTGCTTATACAAGAACTATAAGACGACCACTCATTAGGGCAGCGAAGTGGACAGAACACGATATTTTATTTCATTTATATACTTAACGTGATTTTGTCTTAGAAATATGCATACCATGCAATACCTAAATACAATACTCGCAATGCACGTACATTGTGGCAACATGTTGGCGTCGCCAGCTGGCATTCTACGGCAGTCTAACGCCACTATCAAGGATTAACTAACATTAGGATAAGCTTTTTTCCAGGATTAACTAATTTTTTCAGCGGAGTAAGTCTAGTGTACGAAACATTAAACCCTGTATTCTGTTGACATCGAGGGAGTAAGACTGTTTTACAGTAATGTTCAGTGTAAAGATGGATGCGGAATCTCGAAATCGTGGCAATGCTGATTACCATACATTGTTGCTGATTGGCTGGCGCGCAAATTGTGGCACGAGTTGTTGGTGTGAGAACGCAATCTAATAGTTATTGTGCCGCGCAAACCGTGCCGCGCACGTGCGTTCTGGTTTGACAACACATGCAGCGTCGCCACAGGAAGCTGATAGTATGAATAAATACTAATGACAAGGATTGCATTTCCTGTGCACCACAGAAATATCCTTTTCCCAACTTGTGGGTCAACATCAGTAATGGTGCAATGAGACAATTGGAGAGGGGTAAGTAAGTACCGAGTGACTAGAGACGTTCTCCAATTAACAGATCAGAGCGGACTCTTCCTCGTCCCACCGGGTCAGGAGAGTTGCGTCTAGCATGAGTCCTATGCTTTTCATGTCGATCAGTTGAGCTACCACCATTGGGAACAGAACGGGTTCCGCCCTACATTCCTATACCGGCTTCTACCTTATTCCGGTCATGACATCATGTTACGAGACTACAACACCAAGGATACACCGCGCCTCACAGAAAGAAAGCACAACGAGCAAGGGGTCCTACAGTACTTCCCCAAAGGGTTTCCTAACTGATGAGTTCAATTAAGTCTCTTAAACTCAACGAGTGTCGGACTTTCGCGTGACTCAGAACTACTACGACAACAAAAGTATTTGGATTGCCATCGTGTACCATTGGCTTCACCTACAGACGCTGTCTCCGATACGTCTACAGAGGCGGCCTCCATACCATATTTACCACCCGGAACCCGAGTTACGCTCTGAGATCGCCTGGCGAATGGGTCTTTCATGTGGCTAACAAGTCGAAATATAATTTGAATAAGAATGAAGATGTAAGCGATAAGGCCGCCTGTCTGTACACTAGCTAACTTTGGTATTATATGTAACTGATGTATTTTCATTTGTGTGCAAATAAAGTATATTTGATTTGATTTGATTTGATGTATTGTCATTCCGCAGACATCGTAGAAGTTAATTTGATATTAATAAATTGGCAAAATGGGAACCAGTTTACCAAGGACTACCCACAAGCAAACCTCATAATCCCCACGGGACTAGAGTTATGTGCTATCATGCCAATCGAACTGCTGAAAGGTGGCGAGGACCACTGCCTAGGTATGCTGAGCTGGTATGGTATAGAGGTCAAGGGACTACAGACTCCCTCTCGGACCCACAGACATCTGTTGCATTGCATTGATGTACTTATCATAATAGAAACTACCAATCTTGGTTGGAATGCGGAAATTAGACCTAGATCTACTCCTAGATCATGATTACCAAAGCTAGAAGAGTACTGTTCACATTGTATTACATTCTAATACAGAAGATACTATTACGTACTATTACGTCATCCATACTTCAAGCACCAACACCCGCGCTTTGCGGTTTCGTATTACGCCGTACTATACTAGTACGCGTATTGTGCATAATATGACATCTCCGTTCGCCGGGTTATTAATTTCCGAACACTTCGACAGACCCTAAACGATAACAACATTGTCGTCGCCTACCCTCACAACGAAGGCGCGACAATACGTAACGCAGAAAATGTAAACAATGCAATCTACTTGCAATAAGTGATATGAACCTGACTACATGATTAAAATCTTTCAACTTACAACTACCTACATAAAGACATTAAGATAGAAAATAATGTATGCATATTATTATGGATATACGGCGATCGATTGCTAGAATCGGATTTTAGCGAACAGAACTCCATCGTCACTGGTCACTCCCCCGGCGGAGCCAGTACATGGTAGTTGGCGCAGCACAGACAGGTCGGCCCTTACATGTGCCGTGTTACGATACTGGAAATAGAATAAAATGTAACTCAATTCTAATTATGATTCTCGCCCCAATGGTTTTCGACCTTTGTCAGCGTGTAACAAAGTATCAGAGTTATATACGATAAGCTGGTTTTTGTAGCAATTATATCCGTCGTGTCGTGTCGTGTATATGTTGCCTACCAACGGTGAGAGACAATAACATACAAACTGATTTGTTCTACCCACAACATCAATAATGTTGTTTTGTTTGAATCCCTACACTATTACAATTATCATAATTGTAGGTAGTGAATTTATTAGGGAACGATATCATCGAAAAATTATCGTTACATTTCTACCTGTGATTTCTACCTGAAAAGGCTTCAAAGCGAACGTTTTTTAGGCATGATGATTGTGGTTTTGTGACCAACCCTATTCCATCTAAACCTGTCACAATTGTCTAACGACCGACTACTGTTAAAAGACAACAATCCGAACCGATTGTTTTACGGTTCATACGAAAATTTATCTAGCGGTCACCCATCCAAGTACAAACTGCACCCAACATTGGTGAACGTGTACCTACGATCCTTTTCAGCGCGTTCTGACAATCGGACCACGAACCTTGTGACTTGAAGCGTGGCACTGTTTGGTATATAGTGTACAGAAATTATATGTAGTGCCAGCATTCTAATTCTAACAGCTATGTAACTGCGGAGCGTCGGCTTCACTTAGCTGCGCTTCTCGACCATATATTCGAATTCAAAGTTATTTTCTTGCCGGCTACGCTGCGCATATTATACCTCCCGCCCGGTCGGGGGCTTCAACGTACAGTCAAGTTTTTTATTCCCATAAATCGAGTATACTTTAAATTATGCACTAGTTCATAGAAAATAATGAAGAATAGACATGGAACGGACTTAAACACACAAAAATATATATAATGTTCTAATTTGTTCACCGAGCATGGATAATGCGTAATACAAATTCGTTTCTAACCCAATGTTAGACGTGGTTGTCGGAATACTACTACTATTGTCCGATATATGGATTTGCATAACATACCCTTTAAGTATGTATGTATAATACGATGAAGATTGTCGGTGAACATGGCCTGTGGTCGCTCAGTTGGTAAGAGCGCGACACGGAATGGCAAGGTCGCAACTTCAAGTCCTGCCCACGGCAAGAATTTTTTCATCAGGTTCTAATATATAGAATATATTATATATTTTTCAAAGATTTTACTTATCACGGCCGGTTCCTTGTGCCGTTTGTTGCAAACAGCGCCGCAGTGCGGTGGCAATGTGCAACTTATTCCGGTGAAGTTTTACAATACAGTTTATGGATAAGGTTTAATAGGAATGGTTCAAACAAAACTCGCCACCCAGGTCAGTTTTCGAAACCAATTCTTAAAATCTGTCGATTTAATGAATTAAACCGAATCAAATAAGGCCTCTAATATATAGCTCGTGAACGCCATTGTTCCCCATGTTATGCGAGCGAGACTAAAACTTTCCTCTCAGATACTAAGAAGTTGATGGGAGATCCACCGAGGTGAATGAGGATTTTCATATTGATACAAACTCTCTGATACATCTATACATTTTGTATATTATAGAGTTTACACCCAAACAATTTGGCGAATTTGAATCAGGGGTTTATTGTGTAACCTAACATCAAGTGTATAAAACCTACTTACGGTTTACCTACCTAGAGGTATACATTGTAAAAATTGTATTTTAACTCAAGGCGATGATTTTTAACTAGATTAAACTGCACAGCTGTAAGTACAGCAGGTGATGAGAATTTTGTTGGGTAAATTAACTAAGGTACCTAACATATGCCCGCAAGCGGCACCTTTCTGTCAATACCTTCAAAAAGGTCAAGATATCCGATTTCATCACCTTTCTGTCAATACCTTCAAAAAGGTCAAGATATCCGATTTCATATGAAATTAAGGATATTTTCTTTTTTAATCGATTAGATCAGCGCAAAGGCATACCATAGGTACAAATGTAGATAAACTGACAATCAGTTAAGTATTAGTTACACAAGTTACAAATGATATGGGTACCTACTAAAGGATAATGAGTGTTCATAATCGTACTATTTCGATGCATAGAGTATGGCTCTTTTTGCTTATGTATTAAGATAATCTAGTATGCTCGCTCATACTACAAGGCTTTACATATTTTGCTTAAATCAATTAAGCAGATCACATTGGCATATTTAATTGGTACCACCACCACTACCACCAGGCGATAACAAACACGTCTCTCATATTGTTTTATTAGGCTTCGAATTACGGTACAGGATTTAATAGAGACGTTTTACCTGAAAATAAAACGTTTATTAAATACTTACCTAATTCGAAGCCTAACACTTTCTAATTCTGCCTGGTGGCTTTTATAAATGAGAGATGCAATGAAGTGAAATGGCGATTCCCCGCCTAGCTGCCGTCGGTAGTGGTGGGGTGCGGGGTGCGCGTGGGAGGAAAGGGCTTGCGGACGTGACGTATTATGACTTCGGAAAGCGGAAATCAAGAATGTTATTCTCATATTGTTTTATTAGGCTTCGAATTAGGTAAGTATTTAATAAACGTTTTATTTTCAGGTAAAACGTCTCTAATAATATAAGAATTACCTAATAATTTCAATTATTGAGGTTGTAATTGGTGTTTTCTTCGCTTTATTGAATGGAATTTGATTATTCAAGTTCATTATGCTCCCACTTCACTTGGCTATTCGTATTCGCTATTGGATGTTTGTCGTATTTGTCAAATACTTGACGTACATACAAATAAGACGAATATTTTGTCAAGCATACCTGGCAATTATGACAAATACGCAAATACGAATAGCCAAGTGAAGTGCCACCATTAAACGACTTTACAAACATTGTGAATGGACATATCAGTGGTGAGCTGCCTGTTCTAAATAATATTAATAAATGTCACGCCTTCCGACACTTTCTAACCAAAAAAGTGGTCTGTGTTTCAAACGCTCCAGATTCATTTCAGAATTTTTGAAATTATTTCTCAATTTATTTGAATTAAGTTTTCACAGTTGACCATTAATTTATATGTTGCCGAAAAGAATTTAATTTTATAAATATTTAAAAACAAACCTTAGAGTTGCGACAAACTGTCATAGAACATGATAGACAGCGCAAACTAACATTGATACAATTACTGCAGCGAAACCACAGAACACTATTACCCTGACGGGAGCGAAACTCGGTGTATAAAAACGTTGAATCACTAATTTGCTGTTTTTAGGGTTCCGTGCCTGGAAAGGAAAAAAAGGAACCCTTATAGGATCACTTTGTTGTCCGTCTGTCAAAACCTATATCTCAGAAACGCGTGGACGGATCAAGTTGAATTTAATACCAAATACACGGGTCTGCTACCTCATGCAGCCGTGAAAAAATCAAACTTCTACGTGAACGCAATCAAAAGATATGGCCACTTATGTCGCATTTTCTCGCATATATGTATGAAAATGCAAGAAACCCAAAACGTATTAGGGTACTTACCGTAGACCTAGAATCATGAAATTTGGCAAGAATCTAGGTCTTATAGCACAAGTAAAGGAAAAAATTCGGAAACTGTAAATTTGAAATTACATCCCGTAAAAAGAAAATTATACGTCAGCGCAATCAAAAAATATGGCCGTTCATGTCGCATTTTCTCGCATTTTTTTTACTGCGGCTGTGTTATAAAATATGTTTCGCAACAGGCGGCTGGACGAAGGACGACGATGTACCTCTGGACGTAAGGATGAACCAGCACAAAGCGGTGCTCAACGAAGGCGTCTTGGACCCCAAGGCCACAGTCATCGCCATATTCCCTTCGCCCATGATGTATGCGGGACCAACAGAGGTACGACACTTATTTTATGTATTTAGATTTTTTGCATTCATACAAGGCAAGACATTCTATAAAATTAATTTGAAAAAACTGTGTAGGTACATTTTTATATGGCATGGGAAACGAATGGCCTAAAAAAAGGTTAGGATAAAAGGATCAGGGGCCTAAACGGTGGCGTAACTTTAAAATCACGTTTTTGCATAAGCGCCTATATGTACATTTTTGAATTTACATTTACACCTTGAAAGGTAAAATTGCCAACGCTGAGGAGAAAAAATTGCAAAAACCTTTTTTTTTTAAACATACAACCCTGTTTTAGGTTAATTTTAATTACTTACTTATTTAATTATTTTTTACTTAAATTAAATTTTTTGTCATAAACAACCACAATTACATTTCTGATGGAACGCGTTAGTATCCGAAATACAGTTTTTTAAACTAGTGCGGATGCTATCGTTTCACATTCTTGAAACAAATGTTAGTATTTAATATATTGCTAAAATGTATACCTATTTTCAAGAAGCATTGTTCATTGTTTTGTGTCAATAAAAACCTTTTTACTTTACTTAGGTGCAATGGCACGCCAAGTGTCGCATGAACGCCGGCGCCAACCACTACATCGTGGGCCGCGACCCGGCCGGCCTGCCGCACCCGGACGGCGGCGGCGACCTGTACGACCCGCGACACGGAGCCACAGTGCTCAAGATGGCGCCGGGGCTTAACGATCTGGAGGTCAGTAACTTTACCAAGCCTCGTATTCACTAGCTAGGCAACAATTGACGCTCAACAAGATCGGCAACGTTGCACAACAACGCGCGACGTTGCCAGCTGGCGCGCAACATGACCAATGGTACACATTAAGTGTAACACTTTGGACCGTACTTATTATCTGCGTCGTAAGAGTTGAAATCGTACTGCAAGTGTTACCATTGATCTGCTGTTGTCCGTACCATGAGGACCAACGTAAGTTCACTCGCTTAAATGACCACGTAAATATTGAATGCTGCAGGATGCCAGAGAGTAACCATGAAACACCTCAGTGCGCCTTGAATATAACCTCAATACGTTGCAAAGGTTAAATAAGCCATATCCTATAACAAGTGAATAAGTAATATGTTCTGATACAGGATGGTACACTGCCATCACTCACTGTTGTACTTGAAACTGGATAATCATTCAAAATGGTATCAACTTATATCTGTACCGAGGAGGATTTACTTAAGTACTTGTACGCACATATAATACCTATATTGTTATATATCAAAACAAGGTCTTCAGGACAAGAAACTAACAAAATATACGATTACTATTTTATTGATTATTCTTTTAGACACATAACATCCATTTTGATTATATACTTATTACATTATGTATGACTTAGGAGACGCGAATCCTAGTAGAATCGCAAAATTCTTAAAATATTATATCGATAGATACAATGAGTTTATATACTTGATACCATAAAATAAATACAATATGTTTTATCATTCAGATCATTCCGTTCCGTGTTGCGGCGTACGACACTTCAGTCTCGAAAATGGCGTTCTTCGACCCCACGCGTAAAGAGGACTTTGACTTCATTTCCGGGACCAGGATGAGAGGTACACAGCCAATCTGAAAAAAAATATACAATACAATGTGTAATCATGGCCCCAGATACTCTTGATGTAAGCCTCAATATAACCTGTTGAAATGGGCCTGTGATGAGACTATGAGTTGTTGTACTAAGATCACTTGCTAGCGAGAAAGTCCTACGCTAAAAATTGTCTCTGAATAACCTTAAGCTGCTTTTCCACCAGAGATATACTATGCTATGTCGCTATTGACGCGTTTCATATCCACCAATCATATTCATTGCTCCACATAGCCTAGCACGTGTGGTGGAAACGAGTTCAACTAAGCTATGTTTTTTTATATTTATTTAATACAAATACAATATCTTGACAGGTATCCCCGATACGATAATGTATGTACAGTCATTTGAAAAAAAAGGTATACAAATAGGAACAAACACAATTAAGCTAGGTGGACAGGTGCCTCAGGGCGGCACCTATATGGAAGGATGCGTACTATAGATGGGAGCTATGAATGCTCGAGTGGTGTAGCTCAGCTATGTGCAGAGCAGAGTACCCAAGCTCTCCCACCTTCCTCGCACAGCTACCTCACGGCGGCGCATCTACATATCACATCTTATTCCCCCGCTACACAACTTAGCTTTAGTGGAAACAGTCACATAGTTTCGTAGTTTAGCTTTCGTATCCTCGCAGCATAGCATCTCTGGTGGAAAGGCACCCTTAGAGCCGGAGTCACTTGTGTGCTTTCAATATGTTCACTTTAATTATTGTGTGTTCCCCAGGGCTCGCGAAGTCAGGCAAGGAGCCACCGAAAGGGTTCATGGCGCCTAGCGCTTGGAAAGTCCTCGCAGAGTACTACCAGTCACTGAAGACCAAGATGGATACAAACTAACCACATACGGCATATCTTTATGCATAAGCTTTACCTAAATTCTATTTCTTGCATTTAAGCCACGAAGATTCGAAACAGTCCCTAAAACTATGGAGAGAAGTTCCGCTAATGTTATATTGCCAATCTCCAAGCGATGAAATGATATCATTAGATGACATATTGAATAGAGACGGCGCTATATCAACGCAATAGTACTGTTACTTCATGATATCATTTTAATCGTTTTCAGAACGGTAATAGCACCACAAATCTGAGTTGTGTCTGAATAGATGTGGGTTCGAATTCGAATGACCGTGTCCCAAAAATATGTCATAATATTTTCCTAAATTATTCCCGAATTTACAGACTATGTACAGGCTGTATATAAAGTGATTTTAGAACCCCAGTAACAAAGTCTGCATCTATAGTTGAATAGTTAGCGAAGTTCTTAAACAGAGGTAGAAAGTATTAGTTGAAGTATTGTGAGTGGGAGAGGATGAATGATTAAAGTTCTTATTTATTACCAAATAGTTGAAGCAAAATAACTCTTTTGGTAATAAAATACACCTCTACAATTTAAATTCACTTTCTATATAGCCTGTCCGTAAGGCATTTTACCCGACTGCCGAAATGAAGAGGGTATTGTTCATACTATATCTTAAATTGGAAATTGTCACAATTTATAAATTATGATCATTTTTTTATACTTTGATATAACCTCGTGGTTTTTATTGTACTTAATTTCCTGTGTAATTCAATTTCTGTATGTATACGTAAATATTACGTACTCGTATTTATATTGTAATTTTACATTCCTTTTGGATTGATTTACTTGAGATTAATTATGTTGTGTATAAAGTGGGTTGTACACATTCCTTTATTTACAGATTTATCTATTTTTTTTATCTGAACTTTCCATTATTTTCTATTTTTCTAAACTATAAAGGTAGAGGGGAATAACATGTAAATAAGTGTTTCGTAGATAGAAAGGTACATACATAAGTAATACCAAAATTGAGACTATGTGAGGAAAGCCTGTGTCCAGCCACAGAAAATTTACAACAAACAGTAATTAAACTATTAATTCATAAATGCTCTGATCACGATTTTACGCAGAAGCGCGCAAACCCAAACAGAAAATGTCATCTTTTGCATGAATCCGTCGCTGTCGCCAATTAGTATCAGATGTTGCACTGTTTGTTTTATTTTCTGTGGCCCAACAGTGGAATGTAAATGGGCTGTAATGTAGTATTATACATAAGTGTTTTATTATTATTACATTATTTTGAATATTGAATTTTATTTTTAATGTATAAACGTTAATTTATAAGAGGTTTAAATAAAATTGTTGTAATTAATTACAAAGAATTGGTGCTTCTGAAGCTAATAGATTTGTTTCATATATTATACAATAAATATTATACAATAAAAGTAATGGCATTTTTATTTTCATAGTCTTATCATTTGAATTCAAGTTTTGATAAAAAGAACTGCTGTCCCAGTATCTACTACGAGGTACAGTAGCTCGTCTTTAGATACAAACTGGCTTTTTTCGCCTATATGCATCTACCTGCTACAGTAATCTAAATCAGTGTATCAACCGTCCGGTACCATTACTAGTACTCAGTAAAGAATTTGCGATTTAAATGTCTAAGCTACCAACAATAATATTAGGTATTGGAATAACAATGAACTAATCGTACTTCTGAATTTTTAACCCACAATGATAATTGAATGGACATAGCTAAGTTAGATGATGTACTGTTTTATATTTACTGTGCTTGCTGATACTGATATCTCATACAAAGAAAGATAATATTATTTATTAAACCTTATCACTGCCAGAATAACTGCTACAATCAACAATACTCTCTACCGCCCGGCATTAAGACCTATCAACGAGGCACATTATGATAATGTAATCGGTTCATACGTAACTTGTTTTCGTTCGAGTTCAGTGTAGCTTGAGCGGTAATATAGTGAGGTTGTGTCGTCATGGCAGTCAGGTTATGCGTGAAACGTGTTGTAGGGAAATGTGTGAACAAAACCGGTGTTCGGTGCATGACGCATTATCCAATAGATGAACATGTGTTTGGGTTGTCAAGTGAACAGCAACAGGTACAGTGCGCGAGGCGTAAGCTCAGGTTTGCATTTGTGTGCGTGCACACAGATAGTGTAGAGTGATATTCGGCCTGAGGCGCGACGCGTCCTACGCATACAAATTTATACACAGCGGGACGCCACTCTGCCGCGCACGCACCGCACTTCACCTCTTGTACCGCTAGCAGCTTGGCGATCACTCACACAAATGTAATCCTGAGCTTACGCTTCGCGCACTGTATACGTAAATCACTTTTCCATGTTTTACTTGTCTTATAACTTGAATATATGAATGCTGATTTCAATACTTAATTGCACAGCAGTTGTCTTTTAATGTACTTATATATGACTGGTATATGTACTTATTTGTTCAGCGTTCAATGTTATTCAACTCGAGAAAAATAATTTGATTTCGAAGTACCTACCTACCAATTTTGCATCTTTGACATTCTGCCTATAAGGCAGTTTTATCTCCTGACAACCAGCGAGTTTAGATCTTTCGAATTCGCTGCTTACAACATTTCTTATCTTTCGCCTTTCCCCACAATCAAATTGAGTAGCAAATCTGAAGGTATGGCGATATGACATCAAATTGTTACTCTGCGTTTTTGAATTTGTATTTACAGCTTCGACAAACCGTGTTTGACTTCGCCCAAAAAGAGTTGGCGCCGAAAGCGGCGGAGATCGACAAAGAAAACAATTTCAAGGAACTGAGAGGATTCTGGAAGAAACTTGGAGAACTAGGGCTCTTAGGTAGGTACCATTATGATAGCTATCCATCCGGAATATGTAATCCTAATCTGACCCGGCCAGCCAATGGCTCTCAAACATCGAAGGAAAATATCAAAGTCAGTCCACAATACATTCAAAGCGGATTGATGGATTCGATATTTTTAGTTATAAACTAAATATTGGCCCCGAAACGAGAAGATGCTAGATTCCTATTTCGTATAGAAATACATGACTTGGTTTCGAATCTTTCTTTCTCTTTGGGCATGTTTCACGCACTGCGTCTTTTGATTAGATCATCAACATATTCAACTATTCGATGCAATCTCTTGTTTATTCCAGGTATAACTGCAAGCCCTGACTATGGAGGAACTGGAGGGAAATATTCAGACCACTGCGTTATTATGGAAGAACTATCAAGGTATGTACAATGTTAAAATCTTATGAAATTGTTTATATTAAATTCATTCCCTGACTGAACTATAAGTAGCTGGAGCTGGAGTCGTTTAGAAAAGTACCAATAAGAGATGGACAGTAGGAGGTAGAGGAGTTCAAGTGTAGATCAGGAACGGGTAACGTACCGGCTACTCAGCAACAGGGGCGTGTGCAAGGGTAGCCAGTGCCGGGTATACAATGGTAACATGTATAACACACAGATAACACATCTGGATAAAACGAGCCAGCTGATAGATTATCCGGCAATCGGAACAGGAGTTTAGACATAAGTACAATAATGTTCATGTATAGTGGCATGCCTTAGAACACGAGCAGCGGATTGATACAGCCTTTGTACATTGATGATTACCTATGTTACAGGGCATGTGGAGCAATAGCAATATCTTACGGAGCTCACTCAAACTTATGCATTAATCAAATCGACCGAAATGGGTCTCACGAGCAGAAGAGCAAATATTTGCCAAAAGTAAGTTACTGTGATCTCGATCTTGACTTGACGCCACCTCATTATCTTCACCTAAAAGTTATAATATAGGTAATGTGAGACGGCTGACGCCGCGGCAACGGCGGAACCTTGAGTATCGATCAGCTCACTGGATCTATTCTGTTTCGGTGGATCATTCGTAGTAAAATTAGTAATGTGGAAAGATTCTTATGATCACAAGCGTTGTACCGCGCCTAGGTAGCTGCACGACGATAGGCGGTGGTGGAAGGAACAGCCCGGTTCACGCTGTCATTTCGTCATCGCTCTCTCTCGCACTCACTCGCGTCTCTCCTCCCGTACGTCTGTCTCCACCCAAGGCGCGGTAAAGCGCTTGCGGTCAGACCATGGTTAATTAGTACCTAATGTGGAAAGATTCTAATCTTTTCTTATTGAAAATTGCTCTTTCTGAATAAAGTTATGTTCCGGAGAGCACATGGGAGCATTAGCGATGTCTGAGCCTGGTGCAGGGAGCGACGTGGTATCCATGAAGCTACGAGCCGAGAAGAAGGGCGACTATTACGTACTCAATGGAAACAAATTCTGGATCACCAATGGATCTGATGCTGACGTTTTAGTGGTAAGAATATCGATATTTGTAGCAATTCCAGATTGCGTACAGTAATATTAGTCGCCGCTAAACGAGGCGTCCCGCAAACAGTTGCGTTTAGGTTTAGGATTCGACTTAGTGGCCGCTACAGAATTAGCTACATTGTGTAAACATGCAAACTCGGTTAGAGGACAAGTGCCTCCATTTTACTGTTTCTTCTATAATGGAATGCGAACCATACCATGCCATGGGGCTGTTGCTATTCTCAAAGCGATGAAATCGTACCATAACATGGCGTGCGTGACAGGGTCAGTGCTATTGCGCTGGTATAGCGGCGTCTCTGTTCAGCACGCCATGACATGATTTCATCGTTTTGAGAATAGCAATAGCCCCACAGTGCTTGAGGTACATTTTTTTTCTGCAGGTATACGCAAAAACGGACACAACTAGTAAGCCTCAACATGGCATAACAGCATTTCTGGTTGAGAAGGAGTTTCCTGGATTTTCCACGGCGCAGAAATTGGACAAACTTGGCATGAGGGGCTCCAATACCGGTGAACTGGTTTTTGAGGATTGTAAGGTATGTATGTTTGCAATCAGATTTTACTATAGCATATTTGTAGGCACAGCTAACAGCAGATCAAGTGTAACACCTTGGACCGTTCTTATTATCTGCGTCGTAAGAGCACAAGTTGTTGAAAGTTGAAATCGCACTTTGTAACACATAACAAGTGTTACCATTGATCTGCTGTTGTCCATACTAATAATGTTTTACAGTACATTCATAAGTTATTTCAGTTGTCACTGAAGTAAAGGCAGTAGAGTTTTTAGTGTGATAAGTACAAGTGGCACTCAATCGCGTTATTGATTAAAAAGTAAGTTTAAATCCTCTTGGCTGTGACTTGTATGGAAATTTGACCTTCAACTTTCCATAGATATCGCAGTTAACGTGATAGAGTAAGTTAGAAAACTTGCACTTAGCAGATAATAGACTGGTTTCGAATTTAAAGTTACTCAATATCATCATCAACCCGTATCAGTCCACTGCTTGACATAGGCATCTCCCAAGCACGCCAGTCAATCCGATTCTCGGCGTTATGCATCCAGTGTCTGCCTTGCGCAGGTCATCCTTCCATAAGGTCGGGGGCGTCCCACGCTACGTTTACCCGTTCGTGGCCTCCATTGGAAAACCTGTCTACCCCATCGATTACAGACATTATTTGAAAGAAATCAGTCTCATATGAAACCTACACTCTTTGGGAGGTCCAATAGCTTACTCATGGCATTGACACATTACGCAATTGGTATATTAGGCGCAGTATTGCGCGGTAGCCAGAGTAATAAATCGTAAAGTGAGGAAGCGAGTTAGTGACCATGAATGCCGGTATTTTATAATGGATTGCCTTATTATTTCTGCCTGTTTTAAAGGTTGTGTGTGTCTCAAAACTTAATATTGATAAAGTTTCTCGCCCTTTCAGGTGCCAGCCTCAAACGTACTAGGTGAATTAAACAAAGGAGTCTATGTTCTAATGTCAGGTCTTGACCTTGAGCGCCTGATACTGGCTGGAGGGCCGGTTGGCCTGATGCAGGCAGCCATAGACGTCGCGTTTCAGTATGCCCATACAAGGAAACAGTTTGGGAAGAATATTGGAGAGTTCCAATTGCTACAGGTAAATGAGAAGCCTAATCAAAGTAGTCGACATAGCCCATAGAATTAGCAAGCAGAAGTGGGATGATTACATTAATTAACTACATATGCTTGCATCCTGACTGTGTCTAACACCGACAGTCATGAGTATAATTGGAGTTTGTGATTGGTCTACAACTGTAAGTTATCGTACAAGTTTGACAGTCACGAGAGTGAGCTTACTCTGAGTTCGTGCTCAAATTCTATCGCCCTAATACTCCCAAATTTGAGTATTTTTTTTGTATGTCTACCAATACTCTGTCTCTTTTTACAGGGTAAAATGGCCGATATGTACACAACACTAAGCGCATGTCGTAGCTACCTATACAATGTCGCGAAGGCGTGTGACGAGGGGCATGTCAACAGCAAAGACTGCGCGGGGGTCATTCTTTATTGTGCGGAGAAAGCGACACAGGTAGCATTAGATGCTATCCAGATCCTTGGTGAGCTTTCCATTTCATATTAACATTTAATCCTATGTAAAAAAGACAAGCAGACTGCACTTCATAAGTGGTCATGTCATGACACTTATCACAGGTGATGTGCTATACCAAAGAACAGATTATAAAAATATTATTTAAACACTTTCAGGTGGTAACGGCTACATCAATGACTACCCGACTGGCAGAATAATGAGAGATGCTAAGCTTTACGAAATTGGTGCTGGTACTTCAGAAGTCAGAAGAATGATCATTGGTAGAGCATTGAACAATGAATATAAATAAATTACATGTGTGTTAATAATTTATATTTTACAAACCTGCATTCCTTCTAAATCTCCTTGATGAATGGTCCATTTCCTTGTCGGAATCCCTTTGTCCAGTTCTGTTCTTCATTCCCACCAAAAACTAACTGAAAAGCTGATAGACAGTGACTCCACAAAGTGCCACCATTTAGGTGGAATATACAGCATCTGCCCTGGCTGCAGCACACAGTGATAGCCCTTAACATCTTTGTATTTAGGGTACTTTGCCAAATCTGGAGTCCTTGGGTCAACTCTAGCTGTATTATTCAATAATTCATGCTCATGTGGGTATAAAAACTCCGAATCTTTAGGTGAAAACAAAAATATTTGTTTCTCACCTACAACTTGTGCCAATAAGTTCTTTTTAGGGTCATGATGTAATGGCGAAACAGTCCCTTTAGGGCCATACCAAGCCATTATGTCTACGGGATCATCAGTGTCAGAAAAACAACAGTACTCTGGCTCTATTATATCATCCTTCAGTTCAGGAATTTGCTCAAATAACTGGTATTGGGCTAAGTAACCAGTCGGTCCATTCGATTGATAAATATGATTCTTTATAAATTCTTCTATGGTCATTAGTTTCTGTGTCCACTCAGAGTCGGTGTAATCTCTTCCTAATTCGATTGAAACAGTTCTCAGTCCAGCAAGTTTTATAAAGTAACTTTGGTCTTTCCATTTGGTCAATGCCGGCCAGTGAGTAATACAATTTTCGAGAATTACTGGTTTGTCTGTTGTAATGTAATTTGCATAGAAATGCTGCATACTTGGACAGTCTACGATATCTATTTGAGTAGCAGTATACTTATCATTTTTAAAGACTGAGTGGTCAACACTACTATTTGATACACAAACCTTCTCATCGCTAGTACAACTATACAAAGGACTGAGTATTGTAGCACAATTTTGCAATAACATCGGCTCTGTATCAATAGGACATCCAAAAAGTATCCCGAAGTCAATTATCTTAAATGCTTCCTTAACTAAAGTCTCCGTAAGTTCGTCAGAGCATTTCAAATTAACTAGAACTTTCAAATAAGAGGCTATAGTTATAGTTTTTCTTAAGAATATTTTTACCTCTTTCCAGTTTCCTATATTCACACGCTCATACATGTAATCGATAACGGCCTGTATTTTGACGATAGAAGATGGCTGTGTTGATTCGATATCATTCAGGTACCGCTGTAATATGGATTTACAGGCGATATCGAGATCCTCAATCTCTGTCAGCGACAACAAAACATTAGCATTAAATTCCTCGAGCTTCTTGTAGATTTCAGCAGACGTCATTGCACCACAAAAAGTTAACTCACATAGAAAGAAAGACTGAAATATTTTTGAATTATACAAACATAACCTCACTTTTCTCCAAGTATTGACGTTTACGTTTCATTTTACGCCCGCATTTTTTATTATTGTTGTCTCTGCTCCTGTCTTCTTTCTTGGATTTCTTGTCTAGCATTTGTAGCTGCGTGCGTGAAATGAAACTTTCGTTATATTTTGAAATTGTTACGAGCAATGGCAACTTATAACCACATCAGCCTAGTCTGAAAAATTTAAATTCACTGAAACTTTTAAGGTCCGAGTACATTTTGCCGGGCCGCAGCGTGTCGGGGCGGAGCGCAAAAATCCGCTCAAATCGCTTTAATACAATTTTTATGAACTATCGCACACTGTGTCGGGCCGCAGCGGCTCACATTATAGCGAGCCGGATTTGCGTCCGTGCGATGCGGCCCGCCTCGCTCCGCTGCGCTCCGACACAGTGTGCTATAGCAAGCGGATTGGACTGCACCTGCACGCGCGCCCGTGTTCATTTCACGATATCTGTACCGGCATAATGTGCGCGAAGCATTAACGAGCTTTCTAGAGAGAGTATTCTAGTGAGTTTCGTCATAGTTTTAGATTAGCGTAGTTCATCGTACTTTGACCGAAATACATTACAATGAAATGACATTTCCAACCGCGTTCTAAAGCTAATCATCGTCGTTAAATAGCCAAAATGAGTGATGACACCATGGTGTAAGGTTGCCGAAAGACAAACATAGAGACCTGTGCCCAGGGCCATAAAATAAAATAGTTGTTTTATAATTGACCTTGATCTTCTTATTTTTTTGTCTATGGTCAATCATATGACTTTTCGCACGTGATCTGTCAGAATTATTTACGCGAAAAAAGGTGTTTCGCAAAATAAAATTTGAATTTCTTTAGATAACAATATGGAATTATTGAATACATAATGACGGCGGGTGGACCCGGCCACGAGAATGTCGTGAAATGTTACATGTGACGCAATGGCATTATTCGAAAGATTCTTTACAAAGAGAAAACTCGAGTATGATAATCACAGGTACGTCAGCCGTAGTGGATGGTTTTCATTCATGTTTTCTATTTTTGAGTGGTATGGTATGCGGTCGTGGGGGTTGACGCACGAAGTTTGAGTCCGTGCTTAGTATCCGGTAAGGAGGAAGTCGGTCGATGGACCTTTGTTTGCGTCGTGGAGACGAGAGCACTGACGCACGCGACGCTGGTAGCGCGGCGCGCATGTGATGACTGCGCGGGCTGCGGGCGTCGGAAACCGCGCGATAGCGTCATCAGAAAGAGGGGCGTTCGCCGCTCAATCAATGTTTACTTATTATTTACACACCATCACATCAGTACGCTAGCACATTCCAACCGATACGGCCGTCTGTCCATCGCCTGGTTGGCCGTCAATGTGCATTTAAAGTGAAAACGGTAGTGGCATTTCGTGTGCAGAGTGCATGTGGTGGTTTATTGGTGTCAGTTTGCATTGTTGATAAACAGCTGTGACAACAATCTCAAGCGACTATGAAATAAAATGAAATTTAGGTAATTTACTTTATGTTTGATTATCATTTTGATAGTCAAGTCTAGTTAAGGTTGAACTGGGAATATTGATACAAGTTGTTTTGCTTATTAAAGTGTGCATATGATGTAGTTTGGAGTTGGAGCAGAAAAGTTGTTGAAATTCGATAACGAGGGATTTTAGACTTTCTTGAATAGTGATAAGTCAAGGCAATATTGTGAGTGATGAATCAGGTTATAAATATAACATCTACTGCCTATCTTAGGCTTCTATTTAAGATAGGTAGGTACCTTGCTTGTTTACATGTATGCATATTGATAAAACAGAATGAACATATGACTACAATGGAAAGAGAAAGTTTTCCGCAGTTTATTATGTGTCATTCACATATTAACAATGTGAATCAGATGTGCAGAGTAAGAGTATTTGATATTTGTATCAGTTATCTTACATTCTGTATTTTCCTTTGACTGTTCCTATGTAAAAATAACTATTGAATTTTTTAAAAAGTTTTAGTACCTATTTAACACTTATTTCCACAATTTTGTAGGAACAACACATTACAACTTATGCTGAAAGTTTAGTTCTGGTTTTTATATAACCTAGCCTATGCTTATTGGTTGGGGTGTCATTGAGAGGGTACTGAGAGGAAAACATTAGACAGACAGACGGACAACAAAGTTATCATATAAAGGTTATTTTTTACCTTTTGAGATAATGAGAGAACCTTAAAAATTAATGGTTGCACAGAAATCTAGTAGCCATGGAACCGACTCAGGTAGGTTAGGTTCTTCTAAACTAGTAATACATTGATGAGGTACCTATATGGCTCATTTAGGTTAGGTTAGACTCTTTCAACCATGCTAAGAGCTCTGAGACACTGGAGAACACCTGCAACTTGTAAAAAATAGATTTAGTGACAATCTCCATGTAAATCTACACCTAAGATTATTAATTTATGAGTATCCATTTGATCAGATTTTTGTGTATAGTGTATACTGTATCTATCTAAAATGTCTATAATAATTTTTTACTTATGTAAATGGAATCACTCACTTATATTGTTGAACCCGAGAATTAGTCGACTCCACAGTCTTTCTCAAGGTTAATGCGGCCTCATTCTTCTTGATAATAAAAAAATCGAAATTGGCAGTAATGTCTCACTATAGTTTTAATTCTAAAATGTCATTAATAATGATATTGATAGGTCTATAAATATTGTTTCTATGATTCATAAATTCAAACATTGGCAAATGACGAACTGTCGAGTCCATTAATAAATAAAAATAGAATAGAATGAATTTATGTATGTTTTGACTAATTCTTGCAATAGTCTTATAATCCCCTCCGTGTATTCTATTACTATATTGTCCATAAAAACGGTGATAAATCCAGTCCAGATAATCCAGGTACTGCTGAACCATCCACACCGAGATCATATGCTAACCTACTACGAAGTTAATCCAAATTATTTATTGTCAATAGGTCCTGCCAGATAACTGCAGAGCAAGTGAGGTTGCTTCTGTTCAAAGAGTGTGATTGGCGAGGAAGAAAGCTTTTATTTGACTCATCTACAATCGACAAAGTACTTGCCAGCAAGAATGACAAGCCTAACAGACAGACAGACCAGGTGCCGTGTATTGTGGAGGTGGCCGAAGGATTCTCCTATGTGGTAAGGCTTTTTTATATGATAGATAACCCTCACTTGCAAATGTATCAAGTCAAATATCTTTATTGCAAGTAAGCACATTGTGTACATTTTTGCATGTCAAAATATTTTTTGAATTTACATTTACACCACTGGGGTTTTCATGTGTTAAGTCGTTAACTCTAGGGTTATCTCATATTGCAAGTTACCCTAAGTGTAGCCTGTGGTGACAAAACGGAGTCCATGAAACACCTACTGTGTGAATGTGACTCACTGGCTAGAAAGCGAATGAGTCTCCTGGGGTCGGCCTATCCGGAACCAGAAGACTACAGGCTCCTTCCCATGAGCTGCATAGCGGACCTACTGAGTTATATCTTTAGGGAGGAGGAAGGAGCATAAAGGAAAGGGGAGAGCACAAAAGATCCCAATGGGTCGAAGTGCCGCCACATTGGCACCCAATCAGGATAAGATAAGATAAGATAAGATACCCTAAGTGTAACTAGTGCACAGTTTTCATGTTACCCGTGAATACCTGATCATTCTTATGTGAAAGGCTAGCCTATTTTCTATTCTGGGACCTTATCTCTATGCATGTTTAGTTTTTTGTAAATGTGTAATACAAGCCAATAGAAAGTTATGATTGTACACTGTGGGACATTCTGCTGTTTCTCGAAGATTCTTGATGACTGTGTCCATTTATGGAGCATCAAACATATAAACTTGCTCATTTATAACATTAATTGGAATTTTAATATAGGGTTTTGAAAAGTAACAGGTTTTAAAATATTCTGTGCACTTGACCATTTAACAATGACTGTCCAAGCAAACAAGTTAATCCTCGCTCACCCTCAGGCCAAAAAAAATTCAAATCGCTAAACTGTAAAAAGCAAAGGCAAGCAAACTTTCGTTCTTAAAATTGGCCAAATAATGTCGCAAAGTTCGTCGACACGTGCCAACTTTGCGAAAGTGTAATAAATAAGAATACCGTCCGTCGTCGTCTGTTACATGTTTCGACTGACGTGACGCTAGTAGCACGTGCCTATCGGACCACCGTCAGTGGCGAGGGAGTCCCCGCCTACCGCCCACGTCGTCGTCTCTTGCCCGGTATATTTGTTACGTGTGGATTCACAATCACAAAAATGGTTGCAGTTCTTCCGTGATTCACGTGAAACGTTAGCAATGCAGCCCGCTGATTGGTTGGCGTGAAAATTATGGCATTAAAATGCTATGTTGTCTGTGATTGAAAGCAAATCTTATGCTATGTTCACAATCAAAGACAAACCAGCACGCGATACAATTATTAATTTACCGAAAGCTCTCAAACATTGAAGGAATACATCGTGAGAATAAAAACAAATCAAAGGCATGGTGGATTACACCCACCAGTCCGCACTGGGACCGCGTTGTGGAATGTACCGACATTCCTCGAGGTGAGGGAAGTTCTGCGTCCCGACCTCAGAGAAATAACAACGCAGTGGGGACATAAAAATAGGTTGTTTTTATTATTATTGGGCGACATCATGGCTTGTTCAACAATACTTCTAAAAATAAATCTGTTTGCCCTTTTCGATTACAAAAATTACTGTAAAAGGCTATGGGTATTGACAATTCGTGTACATACGTCGTACATACCTAAACCTACAAAAATAAATCCTAACATAACACTGTACTACATTCACTTAGTTGATACATGCCAAACATGTATATGCGAGTGATTGTTACGAATTGAGTTTATAAATAACACTTCAATTGATATATCGTCCTGTAACGAGCCTTCCAATTCCGAGTTTATTCGCACTCGTTATTTCTAAATTTAGACCACTTAAAGACTAGCCTTCTCGATTATATGACCTCCAGTAAGTGGGCCTAATGAATGCCTTCGTGGGACTGTAATTTTAGCCTCCTAATTAATGCCCATCACGTGCCCCTATTACGCTGGTGACAATTGAATGACTCTATATTTACTTGAGATGTGAATTGTGTTATTATATGGGTCATTATTTTGCATACCACTACCTTTTGCTGTTTATACTAACAGCGAGAGCTGAATGAGATTTTGCGCTGACAGAATTGTTTCGTAAACATGATAGGAACTGAATCAAAGTAGGACTACAAATTATATAGACGAGTTATTCAAATGCACCTCTTGCATTTGCATATTGGACTTTATGGACACACTAGGTGAAAAGCAAAGCACACACCTGCAAATCAACTCGTAAAATGACATTGGAAGACGCAGAAGAAATATTATGTAAAGTGAACGAAAACGTCGTGATAATAAAGGTAGATAGACTCTATAAAAACATTCTGACGAAACCTATTCATCAAAAAGTTCCAGCATAGGTAATTCGGTCACGCATATAGTAGACACAAAGTGGATCCTGTTTATTTATTAACACAACACAATATCAGGTAATAACAGGTATCCCCAATATGATAAGGTATAGCTATTATTAGAATTTCTGAATAATCCGCAAGGTTATGCCGCGAAGGATATAAATACTTTAGTTGTCTTCGTTTTAAAGCGAGTACCTAACTGATTTTCGTAAAGTATTTAATTTACGCATGTCATGTCCAAAGTCACGTGAATATGACTTGCGGTCGTAAAGTAATCAGTAGACACACCTTTTTGCGGCGGTTTTACATACACATAAATATTATCATGTAGTTATCACACTTTGTAGGTGCATAAATAAACCTGACCGAAAGTCCGTCAATCACAGAATTAGAGTTATTGTTTTCTAAAAATATTAGAGTAGACGCTAATGTATTGTAGGAGGAAAATAACTATGTGTGAATTATTAAGGTTTATTTTTAGAAATCAACGATGTACGTTTTTTATTAGAACGTAAATATATGGCAATGATGAGGATAACTTATCTTGTGTTTGATAGATAAATGAGCTTATATTTGTTTGATTGTATCTCTGAGATGTTTGATTGTATCTCGGAAACCGTTGGACAGATTTTGATGCGGTTTTCACTGATACTGTTGGACGTGGACAAGTAATTGGTTTATCACGCGAAGTATAAGGTTTTGTTTACGCGTCATAGCAGAGTGAATTTAACCATCGACTCGTAATTGTCAATAAATATAGGTACGTACTTAGGTATAAGAGCTCGGTGGCTCAGTGGTTGGGTCAATGGACTTGCAATATGGAGGTCCCAGGCTCGATTCCCAGCCATGGCAGCCATGTATCAATGAGTTATCCTCGGTTTTTTCGACGGAAAAACTTACGTACATTTACCGAGTGCTCTCAAAAACGGTGAAGGAAAACATCGTGATGAAACCTGCATGCCGTAGAAGAAGAAAAAAAATCTAAGGCATGTGAAATCCGCCGTGGGCCCGCGTGGTGGATCATGGCCCCAGCTCCCTCGATGTAAGGGCAGTGGGGCAATATAAAAAGACTGATGATGACGTACCTACTTACAACTGTGGTGATAAGTAAATTAATGTTCGTAGTGTCGATAGGTAAAGCGTAAAGAAAAAATATTTCAAAACACTCAGGTGCGTGTTCATAAACGCGGAATAAAAGTTATTCCACGGTTAAAGCCACGGTCTCTTATCTTAACGCATCGTTTAAGGGAAGTGTTGTTGAGCTAGATTTATGAATACAACGCCTCATTGTCAGGAAATCCTGGAGTAGGTAGATAAATAGTATCTGATTTCTTTAAAATATTATTTTGTTACAATCGGTGCATTTTTGTACAATAATCTATAAAGGTTTTTTCTATTAATGTTTCTCATATTAATTACCTACCTATAAACAAATTATAAAGGGTTATTCTGTATTGTCCAGTATAAAGGTCCAGCGGCGGACGCGAACGTTCTCGGTGAGATGATATTCGGCGCAGTCGCAATGAACTACAAGGGCGTCTCACTCAAGATTCACATAATGGATGAACCTAGAAGGTATTAACTAGTTTATTACCCGACTGTCGATAGGAACGGCGTAATGTTTATAGGATTATGCGATAAACATATCTAAACCGAAGCCCAAATCAAGTGTCTTATTTTGTAAACAAAAACTACTAACATTTTAAGCATTCTGTGATTATTGCATAGTTATTTTCACATTATTAGATCGGATCACTTTATTTTCACAATGATGATCAGGTTCGATCAATCAATCTCGACAAATCAATTTCGCGATGTGCTCCACATCGCGAAATTGTGATCACATGATTGAATCTGGTTGATTTTCTCAGACTTGTATGATTTTCTATTTAACAAAGGACAATGCATATTCTTTGCCCATAGATTACTATGCACCAAAGTGTTCTGCGTGCCGACATCGCGCAGAATCAGCCGCGCGGAACGGAAGACCAGCGATGTGACCAGTAGCTGTGACCTGCGGCAAATGTCCAAACCACTGAATGTGCCATCGCTAAGGGAAGAAGGGGTTTCATTGAGCTTTTCCATCGATAGAGGAGACTCGGGTATGTTGCATTGCTGAATAGACAAACACATGATTTCGCGTCTCTTTGAATTTTCAATAGAAGTTGGACATACATATAAAAACAGAAAATATCTCTTTCAGACGTATGATAGTGAAAGACCCAAACAAAATATACTTTAGTTAGACTCTCTCCATGGAGCATGACTAACATGTATCAAACATTATATCGGTAGCGATTCTGGTGTGCGTTTTTAAAAACTTAATTAAATCTGACAGGTTTAATAATGCTGCCTCTCTTTCCTACACTAAAGTTATGTAAATAACAGTACCACTTTAACTTCAAATTTAGCTTAAAATTAGAAAACGCTCGTCAGAATCGCTATCATCATTTGTATTTTCAGCATCATTATATTTTTATGTCCCCACCGTTGAAATACAGACCTTCACTTACATCGAGGGAGCTCCATTATCCACCACGCGGGCTCAGCATGAATTGGTGGATTATACACATGTCTTAAGATTTTGTATTGTTCCCCAGGCATGCAGGTTCCTTTGCAATGTTTTTAGAACATTCGGTAAATGTACGTAAAAAAAAATTCGAATACCTAATTCGAGCAAAACTCATTGATACAGGCTTGACGATTGAACCTGGACCTGCGTAACGATAATCCAACGATACAGGGCACCATCCACTGAGCTATTTTCATGTCTTATGCAATAATAATAGTAGATCCAATGTATGACGTCAAAATTCTTTAAGGGCCGACGAAAGTTTTATTGAAATTCATCTCGAACTCTGTTAATCGATTGACGCGTTTATAAATAAATCTAAATCTAATCTCAAGGACAAAAAACAATTTCGTAGAGTCAACCGCGTGATAACGTGACAAGCCAAATAGTTTTCGTGATTTGCAGCTTATAAACTAACATCGGGATTCAAAGACTGAAAATCGATTTGACTTTAATTCGACATGTTATAGAAAGTACTTTGTCATTTTGGAATTAAACCTGTACTTAGCCATTATAAAAGGACTGTAGTTAGGATACTGGGACTTCGGAGGCCCGGGTTGGAACCACATGTCGGCCTTACCAATGCACGGGCACGGCGCACACGCGCCCTTCGGAAGGCCACCGCTTCCAGAGGGAGTTGCTGCGCTCCACATCGCCTTAAGCGGAGGGTTTGAGCTGTGCACTGAACGGACGTTAAACTCCTAAAATCCCGCATCCCAGGCGGGTTCAATCTCACTGTCGGATCATTATCCGGCGAGCTCATGCCCTATTAAAAGTTGCCTGACAAAAGCAAGCCCTCAACAAAGAGCAGCGACGGACTGTGCCATCTGTCATGTATATAATAATAGTAATATAATTTTATACTTCCATATATAAGTACAATGTAAAGTGTTTTTTATGTAAAAATAGGTAATATTTTGTTTACAATCTAATTAGGGGTAACCTGTATTTGTAAACTTTAAATAAATAAATAATAATAATAAATAAATAATGTACGGTCTAACACAGAGAAAAGTGTACAGGAGAGTTTTTAAGGTTGAGATTTACTCCAAAAGTACTTGACTATAAAATCCTAATACAATATCTGGCTAGCCCGCAACGGTTAAAACATACAAATCCCGATCCATTACTTCAACACATTAAATTATATTCAACTAAATAAAATCAAAACCTGTCGAAACTGTCTTTCCGACTTACTCCAAAAAGTTTAACACTATCTGTGTGAATACCTACCTACTCGTAATTTGTTACTTAGTCATTATTGGCCATAATTTTTTTACTCTTAGACATTGTTATTTTTAGTCAACTTTGTTACATTGTCTGACTGGTGGTTGCGATCGACTGCCAAGACTAATGAGAATTTTCTCGAATTTAGGATAAGTCAGAGCAAACAAACTAAAAACTGACATGTGATCTTAGTTCGTTAATTACATAATTTGTTCTTTGACAAAGAGAGAATTGATGACAATCACTTCTATTGTTGAGGCCGGCAATTAGACCGATAGTTTCGACCGAATTCGAGGTCTTTATCAAGGCGAATGCCGTCGCCGTGTTTTGTGGCATAAAATGTATCCATATGTATGTATACATATGTCAATATTGTAGCTACCGAACTGGTAGCGGCCACTAAGTCGAAACCTAATCCTAAACGCAAATGTCACTGTCGTTCACATGCTACATCGCGCAAGAGCGAGCGGTAAGCCTCGCTTAGCTGCGACTAATATTATCGTACGTAATCTGGAATCGTTACAATAGTCAATCCTGCGATCTAACGACACCTTATGCATCCAAATCCATTAAGCCTTAACCATGTAATATCCTTTAGCCATTAACTTCAGGAGGTCACAAAGGAACCTCCATGCATTATATACACCTGGTACACATACATGTTCATTCTCTTTTTGGCAGTTGGGTATTTAAGTATTATAACTTATGGAATGCAATAAATATATTGAGTATTGAGTATTAAGTAACAACAGCAGATCAATGGTAACACTTGCAGTACGATTTTATATCTTACGACGCAGTTAATAAGAACGGTCCAAAGTATTACAATTGATGTACCAAAAGTCTGCATTTCTTATAAGAATTGCTAATTTCCAAATTATATCGCAGCTGTTATTCGCAGGTTACTATGGAGACCAGTCGCCTTACAGCAGCGTTGGATCCACCCACGACTACTTCTCCATGTTCGACATCTGGGACGGAAGAAATAGCCAGGACGATCTGTTTTTCCATTGTAAGTAAACATTTAAATAAAATAATATCCCTCTTACTTATAAAAAAACACTAATCAACCACTGAACAACATATTAACTAATGATTAGTTAATATGTTGTTCAGTGGTTGATTAGTGATTAGACATTTAAACAACCCTACGACATTCATTAAACTAACAGCTACTTATTCGGTTCTTCAGGAGTTGATTAACTTTAAATAGCGTTTATAAGTAAACATTTTTTTAAACAATTGTTGAACAAGGTATTAATTTTAATCATCGATTATAAGTAAGGTTGTATAAGTATACCGAAGCCCAAATAAAGTGTCTTATTTTGTAAACAAATATGATTCTCTAATTACCTGTTGTGATGTAACACTGAAGGCACTGATTGATGGAACCTGTTCATCATTGTGAAAATAAAGTGATCTGATCTAATAATGTGAAAATAACTATGCAATAATCACAGAAAAGCTTAAAATGTTTGTAGTTTTTGTTTACAATATAAGACACTTGATTTGGGCTTCGGTATAGGTGTCACTATAATCCAAAATATACGATGACTTTTAATAAAACTTTTAATTTAGGTGTAACATGCATCTTTCATTTAACCAGTCATAATAGTCAAAATAACTTCACAATTAATAAAGTCGAATCTGACTCCAGTTTTCTAATTTAAACTATATTCGCAGGTAATTCATAATTCATTTATTCCTTGCTTTATGTGGTAACATGGTTCTTCGATAGTACAGTAAGTGCTCACATAAACCCTGTAAGGGCACCGCAACATTAGACACTTAAACATTAAAAATTCAATTTTGTCAGTCAGTCAGTCAATAATACAAATAAATATTCAAGTAAATATAATAATTACGAAGTAATTCTTATCCATTAAATAAAAAATTTAAATTTAAATTGTCAACATATAAATATATATAGGTATATAATTAGGAAGCTTTCATTGAAAGATAGCACCTACACATCAAAGCAGATCAAGTGTAACACTTTGGACCGTTTTTATTATCTGCGTCGTAAGAGTTGAAATCGTACTGCTAGTATTACCATTGCTCTGCTGTTGTCCATACCTAAATACCACCTAGTGACGCTAATTCTGTTCATCAAACATGACCCTCCTTGTTTCGGCAGCCGGATAAAATTCATAAAGTCAAGAGCTTGCCATATTTTTTAACAGACTTTAAAAGGTTGAGCAGCCTTTTTTAAAAGTAACCCTTAAAATTACGTTACAAATCCTTTCCTATAGCACCCCCTGGCCGTAAGCTCAGTACTTCAAGCAACGGCAGCTGGCAGCGTAGAACGTTCCAGAATGTCGCCACAAGATTCGATCTCGGCCACCAGAGCGCCAACCTGTTGAATGTGCCCACTGCTTCCAGCAATATCACCAGTAACGATTCACAGGTCAGTATACGAACATATTAATAACTAGTATCCGACCGAACTTTCGGTTTCTATGTATTTAATATGTAGTGCTTCAGGATTACTCAAATATCAGATACTGAATTGTTTAATATGTGATTTATAAATAAAAACTGACTGATTATAATTGCCATTTTTTTTCCACGAAATAATGACCTTATATGGAAGTTTCGGTTTCGTTTTCGGCCGAAACTAAGACCATGGCCGAAATTCGGTTTCGACCCTAAAACCTAGTTTCGGTCGAACACTATTAATAACATAACAATGTACATATTCCAAAAACAAACAATGCTGCCTGAATTAGAAGAACTAGCGTTTAAATAAGTAGAAGTTGTTAAAAAAAAGGCTACTGCATCATTACTTTGATTCCATTTTATATATATCTTATGTTAATCTCGTGATCAAGACAAATCTAACGATACCTCATACATCAAAATCTATCAAGGCGTGTCCGAACCACAATGCTACCGAACCCGCCAGAAGAAACTCAAATTATGCATAAAAACCTTATCAGTGTCTCCCCCTTAGTAATATCAGATGCTCGCTATCAACATGAATTCAATGTCAATGATATGTTCAACTTCCGATGTGTATCTAACTCACGGGCTAGTCAAAGCATTTGTTTACATTCAGCAAGTTATCGGCAGTGGCCGCGTGACAGGCGTCACATGAGCCGCGAGCTATCGTTCAGTCATGTGAGCGTTATCAGGCCAGTGCGATAATTGCATCTACATAACACGATTGCGCTCCTATAATCGTATTGTTACAGGTTTTAGCCGACATGTGATAATGTAAAGGATTCTTAGGCCGATGTTAATGTAGCCCTAGGAATCCGTTCTGAGCACTAGCTTAGCGTGAGCTTGCTCTTACGACTGTCAAATTTTTGTGAAATCTGACAGTTGTAAGCAGTAGACCGCTCTTGGCCAATTTTAGTTTATCAAAATAGTCTGTATTTGCTTGTAATTTTTATTTTATTTTTGTGTGGAAATTATAGCATAATTTTAAGTGTAAAGGTCTGGCTACCCATAGTACAGTACAGGGTATCCTAGTTTGGGAGCTGGTCCTTTTGGACATTCAAAATTTAATTAAGTATATAATGCCATTTAAATTTCGACTAAAATAAGAATATGTATACTGTAATTTCCGAATTAATAAACGATTTTTTCTTTTCTTCTTTCTTTCTTCTATAGTTGTCGTGTTTCATTCATATTAGGTTTCATTTCAAGATATAATAAAAGTTGCGACAACAATATGCGTGACGTCACAGATCAATGCAACAATCTTCATATATCTTGAAAGTCAATGACATCAGCACTTTGTATACAGGTGTACAGCAATAGTTCGACTAGCGGAACAAGCGATAGTTTGGTGAGCACCGGCTCGAACCTCGTCCCCAGGAAGAACAAACTGGGGCTAGCGCTGCTGATCACAGTAGCTGATTCCGCTGAGCTGTAAGTGTTTACATCAGAGGTTCTCAAACTTAAATAAATTAAGTTGTTCGTGTTTTTCGTACATTTTTGCAGAAATCGTCTTTTGTGGTCATAAATTAGGTAAAATAGGTTACGGTGGTCTAAATAATAATTACAGTATATCCATACACTGTATTTTTACCATTACAGTATACAGTAAAACAGTCAAAATTACAGTAGATCTACTATTATTGAGTTGGTATCTCTGTTCGGCGTGCCATGGCATGGTATAATTTCATGGTTTTGAGAACGGTAATACGGCTAACCGGGGATCGAACCCCGGACCACCCTATCGTAAGTCCAATGACCCAACCACTACACCGAGCTCTTTTTGATTTAATTTTGTACTCAATACTCATTTATTGCATTCCATAAGTTATAATACAAATGTTCATACGAGTATAATTAACATTAAAAATGTTACAATGCTCTTTATGGACATTGTCTAGGCACAACAATACAAGAGAGAACACGACACTTATTGATTAAATAGAATGTGTAAAACGTAGTAATTAAGTATGAAGTATGTACTTCATTTTCGGTACTATTACTATGTTTTATCATAATTGTCGCGACCGCAGTGACCTTGTGAGGCGTTGCGTGGAGCACTCCCCGCAGCTGCAGGCCGTGGTCTGTCGGCTGCGGCTGGCCACGCTGGCGGCGGGCGCGGGCGGACGCTTCGTGTCCACGCTGCACCGCGCCACGGGAGACACGGCCAGGTGGTACGTAACAATTAAAAAAAAATCTAGTCAGTATCCAGGTCACATAATGAGGAATAATAAGTACGATCTTCTACAACTGATTCTTCAAATATATTATAAAAAACGGTCTGGTATCATAAATTAGCAAACTACCTGGTGAGGAGGTGCATTCAGCACTTGCCTCACGATGCAACACGACGAGCGACGCGACAATGTGGTACAGTCGACAGCAGATCAATGGTAACACTTTTTACTTTTGACAGTTCTTATTATTTGCGTCGTAAGACTTGAAATCGTACTGCAAGTGTTACCATTGATCTGCTGTCGACTGCACGTACGAGTAACATACGTGTTATCATAAGATCCGCAGTTTCTAGCTAGATTCAAGAGTCCCTCTACATAGCTCACGTGTGATCGTGACTTCGGAGGTGCTTCTTCCAGGTTCGCAATTTATTAACTCCTCTGGAGGAAGAAATGAAGTCACTGAACTTTTTCTGTGGGTCATGGAGGTACGACATTGGGAAATGACGTAACTGTCGAATGAATGAAAGAATCATTTATTTATCAGATTTGCGCATTGTAGATCTTAATTGCCATACAGTATACGTTTCTACTGGTAGAGACAGTTTTCGCAGAGGGATGTGTAATTTATTATCCGTGACTTTTCTTAATTCCCTTTCCCTGAACTTCTTTGCCTTTGGAAAAAAAATCTCAGGATGTTGCCTCACGAACATTGACAGTTCCATTATGCTACTGCAATCTTTGGAATAGTGGTTTACATGGTTCTCTGTATTACGCTCGGCAAATTGCTCGAATCAATTAATAATAAGTATTTTAGATGATGTTATCTCAATCCTTCCCCTGGTTGCAGGCTGTCTGACCTAATGTACGGTCCGCGTCTGCAGCCGGTGTGGCTGACGCTCGTGACGTCACAGCCGCGCGCCGCCAACAAACTGGCGGACTCGCTGCTCGCAGACCTCTGCGCTGTGCTAGCTGTGGGAGACACCAAGCATACCAACTTGTAAGTTGATCTACTTATTGCCTTTAATCTTTTACCCTTTTTACCCGACTACGCAAGAAGGAGGGATACGTTTTTCGAGTATATTTATTATTATTATTTTTCCTTTTTATCTTATTTAATATATTTATACATTTCAATATCAAAAACAAATATAAAAATATATAAATATAAAAAATAGCCACCCACCGGCAGCGGGATGCATGCGAATCCAAGCTGCCGGAGGTTAGGATCCCAGAGTGAGGAACCTCCTCACAATGCGTGCCGTGTCCAGCAGCACTGCCTATTATTATTATTCATTTGATAGACAGGCAGCACAATGCTTTTGTGTCTATATCACAGTGTTGGTAGGTTCGGTCTATGTTGTCTAATGTTCATATGATTCACTACACGTATTGCTTATTTATATAATGTTTGATTTTAACCACATGTCGAGGCGATTTTTAAAAGAGTTCACTGATTAACGTAAGATTTTTATGTATGTGTGTCTACTTCTTTGGCACGCCCTGCAGCCTGATAGATGAACGGCTTGATGGATTTTAACATAATATGAGGTGCCGTTAGATAAGTCTTAGTTGTAGGAGTGACATAGGCTAAAAAAAATATGATCAATGATGCATTCGGATTTTTTTGTAATGCAACATCTTCTCTGAAACCATAATTCGCACAATATGAATAACAATAGCCATTGTTCGATATGAGTGAACCACGAACGCGCGTGACACCGATACGCCATAAAAATATTTTATAGCATCATATATAGCGTCTACGTCTGCACTACATGCTAATTTTTATTAGCAGTTAGATAACATTTCGTAAAGAAAACAATCACATGATTTTAAGGGTAAGCTAACGTATTGGACGCGAAATTGTATGCTTCTTATATTTTTGTTTTGATATTTTGTCTTTGATAATGATAATGGTTATCTTTTAATGACATTACATTGAACAATTAAAAGTACATTTAATAATAACAAAAACAAATAAATGTCATACACACGCACGCACACCCTATATCTTTCACTCTCTCTCTCTCTCACACACACACTCACCCTTTTACACACAATTTATAATTTTATATTTTCATATAGGTAAGTGTGTGTGTCTTACCACAATCAAGATTTAAAAAAGCTATTAGCTACGATATTATTAAAATGTATTGAAATTCCAGTACTTACATCAATTTATTAGAGACGTGTTCAACGATTATTTATTTTTTGTGTACCAACAAACAAAGAAATGTGTACAGTACAGGAAAGTTTTTAATGTTAGGATTTTCTCAAGATTTACTTGAACGATTGTAAAAATTCTTTCACCGTTAGATAGATAAAAGTTAAGACTATGCAACTGTAAAAGAATTATTAAATTCGGTCTAGTAGATTTTGAGAAAAATTCAACTTTATTGAGGCCCTATTTTATAATCCTCAAAAGTTTTGTACTAAAGAAATTGCTATGGACATTTGCCTTAGAGGACTTCCCTTAACTAGTTTTATTCTAAAATCAAGGTGATGTAGTGTAGGTCGAGCAGCGGCCGCGCACCCTTGGCGTGTTAATTGTCTTCTGGATTCCATCCAATGCTCTTTGGCGATTAATGACTTCTCTACATACAAAATAAACTATTACACATTCACTGATTTTGTGTACTTTAGACTGTTTCGCAAAGATTTTCTAACAAAGCTATGATAATAATTTTAGGGATACAAAATCATTTATTGAATTAGGTAAACATTAATTTTATTAAAAGTCTAAATGATGGTTGCAATTCTGGTGTGCGTTTTTTAAACTAGACTAAATCTGACAGATATTAAAATGCTGCCTCCTTTTCCTACCCCATGTTTTAAAAAGCGACGCTACTGCTTTTAGAACTGCCAAGTTTTTTTTTGCTTAAAACTGATAAATTAACTTAAAAAGTAATAGTTAATTATAATTAAAGCAAATGTTTCTGGCAGGACACTATAAATTAAACGTTAGTAAACTATACGATTCCAATTCTTACGTCTATACAATAAGAACGTTACAATGCGCAAAGTGTAAGTTTGATTTGCTTTCGTTTATCTCTTAACACTCTTCCGAACATTCATTTGAAGAGACATTTACTTGTAGGAAGTTGGAAAAACAATGTATTCTTTCATAAGATGTGTGAATGGACATGTGCCCGATGTAAGTTCATCTATTTTTATACATCGCCGTATATTTTTGGTAGATATTTTTACATTCCAATGTTTACGTATTTTTCACGTGATACAGTGAATGAGTTGAACGTTTGACGTTTACAAATTGTTATATACCGGTTGTATAACTGCGAAGTGGGCGAGATTGAGGAGATTTAAATTGTTTCTTTAAGTGTTAGTTTAGTATAATATATTGTTGCTTGAAATTGTTTTGTAGTGGTCAGTAAAATGTATAATGTTACATTACATTGAAATAAATATGGCAATAATATGACACAGCCCGCTTGGTACAATTGCCATAGGAGTTTTCCCCCGTGACACTACTGGTAGCGCCATAGTTTAAATTACAATAGCGTTAATGGGTACAATTGTAACTTACGTAATAATATAACAACGAATATAATTTTATGGATCGGTCGCGTTTCGTGCGTCGGTGTTTTTGAGTAAACAACAAAGTTGGTCGCGTTTCGTGTGATTTATGAAATCAATAAAAAACTACCTCCACTGTTGGTCGCGGTTCGTGCGTTTAATAGTTTGGTGATCTTACTACCGACGTTTGCAGGTATTACCATAGAGTTATAAAAACCGTTAAATTGTCAAAGGTTTAAGAGAGTTCTGTTGCGACGCCGCCGCTAGTAGCGTTGCTAGTAGCAGAGTTTTCTGTCTCGCTCGCTCTTACGTGTCCTTTGACTTGGTGATGCACGTAACAGTAACAGATGTGTATATCGATGGGATAACTCTTAAATAAATAAAAGAATCCAATTTTTTGTTTTGTTTTAAAATACAGGTAATAAAAACGCTCAGCAATCACAAAATACAGATTTTAACTTTTTATTTATTCCCTTCTTGATATTTTGGTATAGGAAAAGTTACCAAAAGTTTAAAAAATATAATTTAGTGTTTAAAATATAAATAATCAACAATACAAAACAGTAAATTATGATAATCACAGTTATTTTTCTTAATTTTAAACTTAGCAGTTATGTAAATAAGGCAGACAACACATTTAAAAAAAATCTGTCTTACTATTTCTATTGTTTTTCCTTTAAACTTAAAATACAATCAATCAACTATAATAATAAATAATAAAATAAAATAAAAAAGCCTTTATTGACTCTACATTATACATCTTATAAGTTGTCATATTAATTTAATCTTACATTTTATAATAATTGTCCATTCTGAGTTCTTATAAAATTGATAAAAATAATTTGATAATTCTTGTTGTCATACATAATAAATTTCCTTTAAATAGCGATAGTCATGATAAAATAATAAATAAATAACTGCAATAATTGTAAAACAAAATTAAAATATTGGTATAGCGAGAGTCCCCGATTGCCGGGTATAGGCCTCCTCCAAGTTGGCCCACTCGTCTCTATGCTGCGCCCTCCGCGTCCAGAGCGCGCCCGCCGCCGCCGCGGTCAACTATATATAACGGTAAATCATCGTAAACACAGCTAGTTTCTTAATCTCAACTAGTGTAAATAGCTGTAGATTTATATCAGGGTTTATTTTTCAGAATTCAGTTTCACAGCTTCTATCCCCCCCCCCCCCCCCCCCCCCCCTACTTAGGATTAATTCGAGACATGAAAGTTACTTTACGAGTAATTCGAGACAGTCCTCAACACTTACGATATTATCCACCAATAAACTTGTCAACATTATTATATGATTATCACGGTCTATGACGCCTTGTATCGATTTTTGTTATGCCTTTGTTGAATTTTTATATACATATCTTTCAATTCGTCATTCAATATATTTAATGTGTAAATGAAAAAAATGCATTTCTTTTAAATATTCATGAAAGAACTAAAATCGGTTCGAAAATAAATTAGCAGGTTGTTTAAGTTTGACTACTAGTAACTTTCAACTAATTCGTATTAAATCTCACTGATTATAATATAAGACAGAAAAAAATTCAACACTGCACCGTTTATTATTAAATAATATTTTTAAAACAATAAATAAAATAGTCAAGTACACTATTAGTAATTTCTTATTTATTCATGAATTTTCTTATCGATTCACACCCCTTTTACTATTACGTGCATCACTATGCCTCTTTAAAGGACACGTAAGTGCGAGCGAGACAGAAAATTTGCGATAGAACTCTACCAAAGTACCCGCTGCGATCCTAAGCAATCATTAAAATCTTTAAACGTTTGACAGTTTCGCGGGTTCATAACTCTATGGTTACACTCGCTAAAGTAGGTAGTAAGACGACCACAGCAAATATTAAATTAGGTAGAACGCACGAACCGCGACCAACAGTGGAGGTAGTTTTTTATTGTTTTCATGAAACGCACGAAACGCGATCAACTAGGTTGTTTACTCAAAAACACCGACGCACGAACCGCGACTATTCCAATTTTATTTGTGAATTTAATTCAAAAAACCACAAAGCCCAATATATGGGCTAAGCGTCTTAGTTTCTATCTGCAATTTTGGACTTTTTGTCTGGTGTCAATACAAGCAATCCGAGAAATCAAAGATAATCGAAAAACATGCTTATGATATTGGCTTAGCACTATGGATTACTGCACAGACCTACTTGCCCCGTATTATCTGTCGTTAACACAGCAATAAACGACTAGATGGCCAATAAAACATAATCCAGATTTCGCACCTCATTGCAATTATCTACCTACAATAGGTCGCTCACGTGTAGTGTCATTTTGGCAGCGGTAACACGGTCTAGATTCCATTGCTTGCATCCGGCACAATACAGTGTGATGTGGATTTTATGTTCATAAACAACATAAATGATGCATTTAAGTCTGTTTAATTACATTGCACGTAGCATTACGTCACCCGTAACTCTTCAAATCCATCATGTGACCAATCGTTCTTGTCTTCTTGGACATCCCATCTTATTGGTGGACGGAATTATGAATATTTTATACAACTTAGGGCGCCGCAGCTCTAAAGGTAGTGGAAACCAGACAGGAAAACCAGTCGCTAGTATCTTCATCCTAGGGGCACCTTGTCATTGCACCATAGCCGGAAACCCTTCCTTGAACAATGTTATAGAATTAATTAGTTATGTCGCGTGGTATTAAAATCCGTTCTATCTTCGCTGGTTGGCTCGTATATTCGTGGGTTCTAAAGTCCTCAATACGTGCCAAAATATAGAGTTTTTATTTCTGACGGTTTTGAACAATTCTTTTCCTGAATAAGTTTTATTATTATTGTTCCTCAAACTAACCATAAATTATTTTGTTTCAGTTTCATCAGCACGCTTCTAACGCACGTGCTCACATACCACCTCGGCTGGGTGACCACCGTCAGCCCATACGATACTCTCGACCCTCAGAAGCACTCCTCCTACATGATATCAGAGTCGCGGAGGCCTTACAACGCTCTGTGGGCTCAGCTCAGTGATCTATGCGGGAGTATCGGGTTCCCGCCACGCTCCGCCCGAACCATCATCAGCGGGATATCCAACGCGCAGTTCGTGAACCGACTACTCGTCGTACTAACATACTTCGTCCGCTCAGGTGACGTCACACGAACCGACTTCACCTTCCAAGAATGCATGCTCAAAGAAACCAAAGTGATCGATGTGAAACCCCAAACATCCAGCCTCAAACGGACTACTACAGTGAATAAAATAGGAGATTTCAGCTCGAAAGACAGTCTCAAAGTGCCGACAGTGAATCCACAAAACAGTGATAGCAGTGTCAGTACGATAACGAGTGATGCCACTATGAAGAGGACAGCCACGCTCGCGAATCTTAGCCAACAGCTCTCTAGTAGTTCGGAGTTGACAATCGAGGATTGCAGTTCGACCAGCGGAAAACCTATGAGCAGTCAGCTGAAAAGGACACCCACAATGATGCTCTCGTTACAGCCGTCTTCGGATTCTAGTCCAAACTTGTCGATTTCTGATGACACTGAACAAGAACAGAAAGTAGTATTCGTATTGGGTGACGACGAAAAGCTGGTAGGTTTGAAAAACAAGTCTAATGGCGGCAAAAGAGTGAAGAAGTCTTCTAAAGTTCACAACGAACCTGTCAACTTGGAGGTTTCAGAGAAGCCCGAAGTCTGTGCCAAAGAAAACTGTGATCAAAAATCGAAGAGCGCCGACAGTCCGTCTAAATGCTGCGGACAAACACTTCAACATTCCAAGCCAATAAAACATTCCGGTTTTAAGTTCGAGTTCGATAAATACCCACAGATAGTCACTAATTATATGAAGAGTAAAAACTTAGAGATTCTAGATAGACATTATATCGGTAAGCCGGGGAATTTGAAGTTGGATAATTTCCAATTCGACCCTACGATCGTGCCTCCTATACAGGAAGAGCGATGTGAGATTTGCTACAAGTGTCAGCAGATGGAATCTATGCTTCAGACGCCTACCAACGCTTCTGAAATGGAGTATATGAATGACATGCCACGGTTGTCTGAGCCTCAGTACGCTAAGGAAACTGTTGTTAATGATGAAAGCAAGCGAGAAGTGTCACCTAAGACTTTTGTTAGAAAGCGGAAAGATAATACGATAGTTGTCAATCAATATCCAGTTCCGAACAGTGAATCGCCCGGTCTAGCTGTAGAAGTGGTCCGGCCTGAAGTGAAGAGAGTTGAAAAGTGTAAACAGGCCGATGAAGTGCAATTAGTGAAGCAAGTGGTTGAGTTTCCGATGCCGCGGCTGTGCGCGCTGCCTCAGCCGGCGCGGGTTCGGTCCGGCTTCGATGTCTCGCTCCTGGGCGGTGTCACCGACCATTATGTACCTGATTTAATTTTACAAGGTGAGATAGCAACTACTCTTTAAGAGCCTTAATTTTTAATATCTAGTAAAAATAAGGAAGTTTGCCTATAGACAAAAAAAAACATATAGTTCCTTCCGAAAACTATAAACACGAGTCACCACATTGCCGATCTATCGTAAAAGGGCCATTCAAGTAATACGTAAGTAGAATTTTAGTAATTATTCTTCCATATTTTATTAAGACACTCCTAACCTCGTCCCAGAATTTGAGTTAGGATTTTTCATACTAAAATTGCAATTGTAATATAAAATGACAAATAATAATTTGAGTCATATGTGTCTATCGTAAATGTACTTTCTCATTTCCTCTTTCGGTTAAATAAATAAACAGTATTAATGTATGTACTCGTTATACGGATTAAACTCACTTGGCCGGAGTTTAGACCGAAAAATAATTATGAAGTCTGGTCCACTATAGTTTTCGGTATTTCTTGTTTCTAGGAACACTGTCCAGAGCTAACGTGTGGGAGCCGGATCTGCGGCGGGACCTAGACCTGTTGTCGATACTGAACAAAACGCTCGAGTCGCCGATACAAGCCGTCGCCATTATTGGAGATACGAACACGTGGTGAGTACTGCATACTTCTACCCTTTTTTTTTCGGGGGGAAAATTATCTAGATATCATGATACCTCCTTGCCACGGGGAGGCGAGGTTGGTTATGTCGGACTCTTACCGACTAAAAACCCCTCGGTGTTCCGTCTCGCCACGGGGAGACTTGCGAATTACTTCCGCGAATATATAACTCTTATACTTTAACTTAACTCTTATATCTCAATTCATCATCATCAGTCTATTTATATTGCCCCACTGCTCGGGCACAGACCTTCCCTTACATCGAGGGAGCTGGGGCCATGATCCACCACGCGTGCCCAGTGCGGATTGGTGGATTTATTAGATTATTTTCTTCTACGGCATGCAGGTTTCATCACGGTGTTTTCCTTCACCGTTTTGAGAGCACTCGGTAAATGTACGTAAGTTTTTCCGTCGAAAAAACCGAGGATAACTCATTGGTACATGGCTGCCCTGGCTGGAAATCGAACCTAGGACCTCCGTATCGCAAGTCCATTGACCCAACCACTGAGCCACTGAGCTCTCGAGCTCAACGAATAAATGAGATAGTGAAACCATTAAAAGCTTAATATTAATACAGATTTCCTATTTCGGAATGAGAGGTTTTTAAAGTGACAGTTGTAAGAAAAAAAAACCAAGCTTTTTAAGTTGATAATAGATGGCGTTGCACCGAAGTGCTATATCATCGTAAAAACACAGCACCATGAAAAAGATTTCATTGTCACCTGAATATGTGTGAAACATACGTGCCTATATTTGTTTCAGGGAGGTGCGAATAGTGGGTCGCGATACCGGAGGCGGCGCTAGCGGCATGTCGTCGCTAGTTGGCGCTATGCTTGACGCGCTGCCTGCCATGTGGCGCGCTAGGGTGCCCGCGCATCAGGTTAGCTTTGTTTAATATTATCAAAAAACCTATACTAATCTTTATGGCGCTTCCAAATGAGCTGGCAAGGTATAACTCGAATCGAAAATAAAATGTTTTTCATTATCAATTTAAATTAGTTGAAAAATGAAATAATTACAGGCATTTAGAAAAGTTGTGTTAGAGAGAGACAGAAACAGTACACTATGTACCGTGGCTGGTGACGTCACGCAACTGGCGCCATACAAACTACATAAGAACGTTTTGCTAAAAAGGACGGAGTATCCCTCCACTCCACTTGACCGCATAATGTTTTCGCAATTAAGTGAGATATCGAAACCCTGATTTCAGATTTCTTTTCATCATATCTATGCCAGTTGATTCATGCAATAAAAAAGACAGCAGTCGTCAGATCATGTCAGAGGCCTTATGGTGGCACTTTACATGGCTATTCGTATTTGTTATATTTGACAAATAATTGCCATGTGTGGTTGGTATGTGTGACAAAAATTTCGTCTTATTTGCCTATTCGACAAATACCAAATACGCGTATCCGCGCGCTTGTGGACTGTCGTATTTGTCTGTATTTGAATATTTGTATGTATACGTCAAGTATTTTGACAAGTACGACAAACATCAATTAGCGAATACGAATAGCCATGTGAAGTGGGATCATTAGGATTTGTATTAGATCGTACGATCGTTTTCCCAGACGGACTGTTTCGGCTGTACGTTTTTGACTAAAATTCAATATTATTTGTTTCAGTGCCTATCTTTCCTTGAGGCCAAGCTTCGAGAATTCTGTGTGCTATCGAAGACGCTCGCAGACATGCTGATGACGACAGACTTCTGTGATATCGCGACCCTCACGCGGTCGCTCAATATAGACGTGAACGACGTTCCATTGCTGCTAGCGGTCGCGACAACACACACGCCGCAGGTCGCCAGAAGATACGGCATCAGCTATAGATAAGGGTATTTTTGAATAGCCTGTGCTATCCTACTGCTTGGCAAAGGCCTATCTCCAATTCTTCAACTTTTTAAGGTTCCGTGCCTCAAAAGGAAAAAAAGGAACCCTTATAGGATCACTTTGTTGTCCGTCTGTCTGTCAAGACCTATATCTAAGAAACGCGTGGACGGATCAAGTTGAAATTAATACCAAATACTCAAGTCTGCAACTTCATGTAGCCGTGAAACAATCAACCTTCTACGTTAACGCAATCAAAAGATATGGCCGTTTATGTCGAATTTTAACGCATGTTTGTATTTATTATTACAAACTTACATTTGTAGATGATCTAACTAATCAGGAACATGTCGATGTATGGACATAATATTTGATAATGGCAAAGATAAGTTGGTCTCTAAATCTAGTTTATCTTTTCGTTAGAGCAACGTTACGGGGTTAAGTAAGTTGCGTTGCACGGAAGACTCGGGGCGCGAGTCCGACTTTTTTTTAGAAGTAGATTGGTAAAAATTATTGTATTGACTTTGCTAGGTTTTTCGGTATCGGTAAATGATCAATTTAAATTACAATAGAAAAGAAATGCACCCATAAAGATATTTTTGAATGTGGAGTAAACGAAGATGGTGTCGCAGCAAATATAAGTCCATCGTCTCTGCCATGAATTTTTTGCTCGACTTTTCATACAAAATAGTCGGCTGATATTATGAGCGGCTGACGGGATTGTCCCATCTGAATTATTGGCTTCCATTAATTTCAAGAAACTTTTCAATCATCCACAGACGATCCACAGTGGATGGTTACTTGAAGATACCGGAAACTCGTGTAAAAGGTGTTTACAATACACATGTTTTACTCGACTGCGCAGGAAGGAGGGTTATATACTATGTTTTATAAGGATTTCTTTTAAAACACAGTAAATCCAACCGTGTGTCCAACTAATGTGGGTCTTTGAATGTTTAAAATCGAGTTCGTTCCTTGTGTACAAGTATTTCGTATTACAGCTTTCCGTTTACGTCACATGTTTCCGTCTTTACATCACTTGTCAATATAAATGATAAATGGAGAAAAAAAATTCTCCATTTATCATTTAGATTTTCGTTTCGCATAGCGCATATGCAAGAAAATATCATAACCTGTTAATATGTTAAATCTTGCTGTTATCTATGTGTTTTACGTTTCACTGTTAATTTTTAATAGATTTTATTGATATTTTAAATTCAAAAGTTAATAGAAATACCTACAATATTGTTAAGTTAAAACGGGAATTACCTCCTGGGTGAAAAATGTATGCTTTATTTATTATTCCCGTATTATCTTTACAATTGTAAGTTTCACAAGTGATAATAAATTAAACGAGTTGATAGTGAAATAAATTCAGCGTAGATGTTTCTTATTAAAGCTTCTCAATATCATTGATCTCCTATAAACACATAGATACACAGTCTGCCTTCTAAAAATGTCCGAGCGCAAAGAATGTCCAAACGGATGAATGGCATTTGCTTTATTGGACATTATTTGGACGTTAACAATGGACTTTTATTTGGACGTTTTTTAAATTGTTTTAGTAAGACATTTGTGTATCTAGTTGTTTATAGGAGATCAATGCTAAATATATATATATATATATATAGACTGAAGTCGTTAACGTGGAAACATACATAATAATGAATCAGATGGTTATTATGTTATTTTACAAATCAGTATAAAATATTAATAATGTATGTACCTATGTATATGTTGGTAAACAAAGGTAAGCTAATTGTTTGATATAATGTGATGATTGGTTGATATATGATTGATCTGTGATTTTGTAATTTATACAATGTTAATCAGAAAAGGTATAATATTACGTTACGCCGATTTAAGTATGTAGCTTCGTAACGTGGCCTTAAAAGTGCATCCGATTCGGGAATCAAAATATTACTATAGAAGTATAGACATAAATCGATCAATTTACATTCAGCTAAGTACATCACTAGTCACCCAATGACCTTAGAAATGACGAATTAGGTCAAATTCCATTGAAATAAATCGTTGCAAAATTTTTTAAATATAAAAACTCCGATGCACACCAAATTAATAATTTTTTTGATAGTTGAACTTATTGTAAGTATTTTTATTATTATTTTTCTCCAAATTGTATAATTTACTTAAACGCTGTGCAGAATTAACGTATGTCACAACACAAGCCTAACCATCCATTTAATTTTGTCGAATGATTTCAAGGCCCTGTACATAATGATAACAGGCAATTAACTGCTACGGTTTCAGATTTTTTTTTAGATTTTTTTGATTAGTTCCTGACTTCGATATAGGTATGTTCCCCATTTCTGATTAAAATTGTATAAACGTAACTGTTACTTGTGATAATAAAATGTATGTATGTATTTATCGATTGTGACTATTGGAGATGCCAAGGCGTTGGTTTTCCCAGATGTGATATGGAAGCGAAGTGTATTCATCTGTTGTCACTTTTTGAATTTTGTATACTGTATTCATTTGTATGTACGGACAACAGCATATCAATGGTAACACTTGCAGTGCGATTTGAGCTCTTACGACGCAGATAATAAGTGTTACACCTGATCTGCTGTTAGCTGTACGATACTTATTATTATTAAATACGATTTATTACTACTTTAATTGTCAGCATTTCACAGGATATGATTCTGAGAAATACAATTAATTAATTAAACCTCATAATATTTGAAGTACCAGAGATGTGCAAATTAATTGTTAAAAGTATTTAAATGCAAATAATTTACGATTTATTGTTTCAACAAAAAAACGAAATGCACGCATTTTTGGCGTATATTCCATCCACAGTACATTTTTTTAAATCACGATTCATGTAATGTATTTGAAACTCATAATAAGTGATCTAAAACACTTCACGTAATTTTTCACATCTCTGTACCTACTTACATGTATAAATAAAATACTCATTCTACAAAATAATTTTATACAGACAGAAGTTACCTTAATACATAATTTGTATATAGTATTTATATTTTATCCATATGCTACGGTGAAGGCCTGGATTCGATATTTACCTCCTACTGAGTCTTTTGGGAAAGGCTAACATTTCCCGAGGCGTATGTAATGGTCCAATATGCCATAAATCGAAAGCAAACATTTACCGTAGCACATACAAGTAACGTGATATGTTTATAGTAATTTTTAGTTGTGATGTTTTTTAATTAATTTAATGTTATAATTTTTATACTATTTAATTAAATGAATACATTATTTTTTTCATATTGAACTATGTGTTTTACTTATGAACTTCTATGTGAAGATTGTAGCGATGACGCCGCTAAGCGAGGCGTCCCGCTCTTTTACGCGATGTAGCATAATGAGCGTCAGTGACAGTTGCGTTTAGGACGATATTCGATTAGGTAGTTATCACACCGCACCGGCAGCGAGTAAGCGCGTAAGTATTGGCTATTTTCTAGCTAGTTGAGCGAGTATCGCTGCGTCTCTTGTTTACACGGAATGTTCAATATCTATTGTACGTTTCTTTAGCTTGAAAATAGCCGATAGTTGCTCGCTTCTCGCCGGCGGCAGTGGGACAACTGCCTAAGTGCTCCCGCACACGGGCCACCGGCCACCGGCCACAAAACGCCGCCACTGGCATATTTCCTGTAATTTTCATACATTTTATATGGACTCGCCGCACACGGTTGTCGCCAGTGGCGGCCACACGCTACAAGCTTCTTGCTTCTCGTGGCGGCGTTTGTGGCTGTCGCGTGTGGCCCGTGTGCGGCGACACTAAGTGGCCGCTACAGTATCAGTTGCGTTTAGCTTAAAGCGCAGGCCACACCGCCAGCGTGCGGGCGAGCGAGCTAGGCGGGCGAACATCGTTGTAGGTTAGTCGGTAGGCTCGCGGTGTGAACCGAAGTATGTAAAGAGGTGAAACGATGTTCGCTCGCCTAGCTCGCCCGCTGGCGGTGTGGCCTGCGTTTTAGGATTCGACTTAGCGTCCGCTACCGAATATGCTTACTGTCGGTCTAAACACCGGCTTTAACCAAAAAGTGAGTGTTATCCATATACATAATGATTTTAAAAGAGGGTGGCCTGAGCCAGAACAGAATCTGGAGGAACGGAGAGACATTTGCCCAGCACTGGGACATCTCAGACTTATTCATTTCTCAAAATGACACCATAGGAGTCATTGGGATGTGGAATCAGTTCACTACCCATGACACCCCGTTGGGTATTTTTGGTGGTGTCATGGGAAATAAATGTCAGTCAGGCTATTGAATACTAAATTAGGTATATGAATATTAAATCTTAAAACGACTTGTAATGAAAACGGTTTTCAAAAACCTGCACAGAGTAACCCGATGGCATGTAGAAAGTTTGCTCAATTTCGCAGACTCCTAAAAGTTGTTTCTGTCCCGCCCGACTCCCGAACTTGTCAAACTAAAGTTGGGATGTGCCAAGTTTGTGATTTAATTACAGCTCTATGGTGAAGTTAGTTTAGTATGCTCTTTGCTTTGTTACTGCGACCGCTAGGTAGGTATCTCTAGGTACATTAAGGCAACCTGCAAAAAGCAGGAGAATAAGGGTGGGTAATCGAGGTGCTCCCGTGCGAATCGTCCTGCGATGTAGCATATTATATTAGTGACAAAAACAGTTTTGCGTTTAGGTTTAAGGTTGAAACACATGAAAAAACATTGGAAAGGCAACTGCAGCGGCAGTGGTTGTCTCAGATTACCTTATTAACTGATTTGAGGTGCTTGTAATGTACGAAACTATGAAAGATGAATACCTTTGACTGAATGCCGCGCGTTTGCCGCTCCCTTGCTTTGCCGCTGACGCTACGTTGCTACGTTCTGTCTATCATTTTTCATAGAGTTTCATACATTACAGCCACTACCGTTGCCTTTCTGCTACTTTTTCAATGTGTTTTACCATTTAGGAATAGATTTAGTGGCCATGTTTACCTTTGTACTTATAACTATTTTACTTAAGTAGCGAGCGAGACCATTGTGATAGTAGGCCGATATAAAAATAGATTGGAGAAGTAATTTACGATGGAACTTCGCGGCCGAGTTAGCACTCTCTTATAAAACCTAGCGAAATTTTTTCCATCATGTTCTAAAAACAGTGCCAACCCTACTGTACAAAAGCACAAGCATTATGCCATCCTCATTATACTTCAAAACATTTCTACTTAATATTACAAAGTGAGCTGAACTCCCACATAGAGCTTTCTAATTAGCTCATACGGAGATTCCTACACGATAGTAGGTACAGTGTGCACATCAAGTGTATTAACACGACTAGCATTTTACGCAGCAGTAATAAGGCGATACAACGGTTTTGTGGACCAGTTACTGTGTTGTCCATTGTACATACATATGTAGAAAACCTTCATAAATAAATAAAAAATAAATAAAAAGAATTTTATTCACCATTAAACATAATTATACAAAAATATATCGTAATACTAAAAATAGGCGAATGGGTCGAGGCCTCAGCACGGGTGCTGTTTTTCAGGCTCCGCCAGAGAGTCTTGCTGCCACTTACATGCTAACAACATATGTATGTTACATGTTTATGTCTGCAAAATTATAAAGCTACTTAGTACTAGATTTCCGCCCGCGAATTGCGTGTTTCGTAGAAGCACATATACATTCCTTGGTAAAGGTACTTGTATGTAACATTTAATGGTAACATTTGAAGTATGATATCAATTCTTAAACCTAATCCCTCCTAAATCTAGTCTTTTACTTTCGCTAACGCTAGGAGAGAGAACGAAAAATGTTTGGGATTGACGTTTTTTAATCCCACCCCGTCCCACTAATATATAAACGCGAAAGTTTGTATGGATGGGTGGATGTTTGTTGCTCTTTCACGCAAAAACTAATGAATGGATTTTAATGAAACTTTACAATAATATAGCTCATAAATCAGAGTAACACATAGGCTATAATTTATAAAGATCCTGTGCAGACGTAGTCGCGGGCAGAAGCTAGTAAGAAAACAAAATTTTAAACAAATGTCAATCCCATACATTCTCTTCTGTCACTGTCGCTCAATGACTGGAATGTATTGCTTAGCGCCGATTAAAGTTAGCCTTCGCATTCTGGTAACCCTACAATTGTGTATTTAAACCGACCTCACACAACATAAAAGAAAATGTACCTAAATAGAGAAAAGATGTCAAGTTGAACCCTATTTCTAGTGTTACACCCGGCCCGCAGCCCCTCTGTAATTAGCCCGCCCGCCCCGAGCCATTAGCTGGATTACCTTTGAGCAAAAGCTAATATTTTATGAAGAACTGCTTTACTAATGTAACGAGTGCATGCAAGATTTATGGAGCTGGAAAATTATTCATTCCCGAGTGCTCGACTTTCAGATTAAATTGCAATTTTAATTCATAATATCACTTGCTTTACCAACATCGAAAGATTTGGGGTCGTAAATATTGTGTATAGAAGTGTCACGGATGCGATGTATTTCATTTTGAAAATCATTAAATGCTTTTTAAAGTTAATCGTTTCATATCTTGCATTTGTTATGTGCTGATATAGGTAAGTACTAAGTACTATTATATTTTATGTTAGCTGTTTAAATTTCAACTAATACTTATCCCTTAATTATTTGCTGATTTCTTAAACAGTTCGGGTCCTGAACCATCGCATCGGGGTAAAATGTACCTAAGCTTCATTCATTCATCAATATGGCTGAAAACCATGGGCGGCAATTCATTCCGCAGCTTATAAACGAAATTTCTTCTTCTTATGTGTTATTAGATATCTGACAACTTAGGTAGGTACATATACCAGCTAAGCAGAGTGCCTTTTTGTGAAATTGAATTTTTACGTCTATAATGCCTAGAGTATCTAGTTATAAAAGCGAAGACAGCATTTACGAGGTTTTTATGTCGTTGCTACTCGGCGTTATGGGCTCAGGCAAAGCGTGAAATGGTGGCTTTCGCATTTTTAATATTTGAGGTAGATACACTTATATGCTGTTAAACCTAGTTCAACCTCACTTCCCTTAAATCATGTTGCTATCCCTTTCACACTTCGTTAAAATAAGGTTAAGATAGAAAGGGACAGGGGGCCTAAATGGTGGCGTAACTTTAAATCACATTTTTATACGAATAATTATATAACTGTCTATACAGTTATATAATTTTTCGTATAAAAATGTATATTTCTGCGACTTATACGTGTAGCTATCTTCACGTATAAGTCGCAGAAATATATACAGGGACCTCAATAAAGTTGAGATTTTTTCAAGAATACTTGATAGATTGTAAAAAACCGTTGCGAACACCGGCACAGGAAAACTGTTTATATTATATTAATTAATTTTAAGTTCTCATGCTAAGTGAAATGTAATTTCTTAATGAGCATAAATTCTTTAACCACAAAAACTCTTTTAAACATATGTAATTGTTCAAAAATGAAGTATTTTTAAGACAAACTCAAGCTTCCTGGCCACCTTTCCCTGTATATATTTTTTATTTCCTTATATCGTACAAAACCGTCACCCGAACATTTCGTAACAAAAATTCCGTAACACTAAAGCCGGAGAAAATCATAAAAGACGATACCCGGGTAAAATAATAATAAGTAGGTAATCGAATTGTCTCGAACGATTGCCGCTTCCGCCCGGCGGGTAATGAAATTAAATCTAGCAACAATAACACGGGACTGCCATTAAAGTTAGTGGGAATCGGGGAATAATTCCCGGATCATAATTACGCTGTGGGCGAAACAAGGCTCCGCCGGTCCGGTCCGGTCCGGTCCGCCCGGAGTCCCTTATCATGTTTTATTTATGGGTATCCGACGTTTGACCATTATTTAAAATCTATGTTAGGTATTGGGTATACTAATAGGGTATATGTGTGTATTTTACACATTCTGGATTAGTACGTTACATTTATATCAAACTTTCCTTAAAACAACCATCTTTTACGATCAGAATTTTAATTACGCATTATCTCGGTGAATAAATTAGAACATGATGAAAAACTACTATTGTCCGATAGATGGAATTGCGTAACATTTAAGTATGTATAAAGCGATGAAGATTTTCGGTGGGCGTGGCGTGGCCTGTGATGGCTCAGTTGGTAAGAGCGTGTCACGGAATGACAAGGTCGCAGGTTCAAGTCCTGCCCACGGCAATAATTTTTTCATCATGTTCTAATCTTTTACGATGTTTAAATAAGCAAATGTGATTTCAAGTTAATCTAGTATCGGTTAGGACCTAACGGACGTATTTAGGTAGGTACAATTTACCGTGTATGTTCGACATAAATCATTTTCCGTGATCAAAATATTTTCCGCTAAAGAAACCAATAAAAACAAATAAGAAACAAAAAGAGCGCCTGAAAGTTCCCGTGACAAGTTCAAAATGTGAAAACTTTACGGAATTTTTCAACTCGAAAAGATGAGAAAAAGTTAAAATGGTTTCTTAGTTTTTTTTTCTTGGAGTTAAACTGTATGAAGCGGAAAAAAAAACCTCGTTTGACTCCAATCTCATCTGATGGTAAGTACCTAGGGTATGTAGAGACCTATGCATATATGCTGTTGAACATAAGACAAGTATTTGGCGTTTCCATCAGGGATGAGTCGTACCTACTATTGAAGGTATTGAATCCCATTAAAAAAACAATAAAAGTGACTAGTTAGGTATATGTTGGTATCTACGAGTAATATAAAAGTCTGAATAGATGTATATTTAAACTTGCCTTGTTTAAGGATCTAGGTTATACAAAAGTATGACAAGAAACCCTCGCTTGTGTTATTATTTATAAACAAAGGTCAACTAAAGAAAAAAACGCTATTCATTATCCATATAATCGAATACGTCTACTTATACGTATATTTTATTATTGTTAGTAGTTCATATTATTATTCATCAAGTATTAATGACTGGTAGATATGTCGTCCAAATTCTTGCAAATAAATTCCCCCTACTGTAATTAGGGTCTCTAATACTTCAAAGGACAAAGCTGTGTACCTAATATCATACGAATATACAGGTGTCTTATTAGTAAAGGCAAGTGGAATTATTCAGTGTGAGTTGGTGTTAGAATATTCAACGAGGTGTCTGGAACTAAGTACGTCGCCACCACCTGTGAGTTTGCGCCAGATGTTCGTAGCTGCTTGGATTAGTTGAATATATTAGCTGCAGAGGTCCCTACTGATATCTACCTAAGTGCACTAAGCTAGTCAATTGTAGACCAGATTGATTAGTAAACGAGCCACATCTGTCCCAGGTCGATTTCACCCACACATAAATCTCCTTAATAAAAGTGTATTTGCTGAATGTTAGCTGGTTAATAAAAAAATATATTTTAAAACTTTAGCCTACACTTTGCTGTGGTTTCATTGGTCATTTGTTACAATCGTCTTTTGTTTGATACATTTCGGTGTCTGTCTAATTGCAATTTATATATTCTACGGCATACAAAGTGGTTGATAAACTGTCTAGTTTATCTATTACTAGAGGAAATGATAAACCATGTCTCAAACTTGCCTCTTGTGCAAAATCATCACTTCCAATCTAGCGCTCCTTGCGTTAATAAACCTAAGTAAAAATCTGCAGATAGGTATAATATTTTAAATATTAACCAAACAAAATTATTATGCAAAGAATCGTCATAGCGATCGATTTTAAAATATCATTAACATAGAAAAGCAAAGAAGTTGGTACCCAAAATAAGTACCTACGTAGGTAAGTAAACCTACCTATAAAGAAAAAAAGTAAAGTCTGCAAGATATAAGTTCCTATCTACTGCAGTTAGGTACCTAAGTACATGAACTGTCGTTAAAAGTTTGTAAACATTTCTTTGCGCAAGGCCTGGCTATGGCTTCGAAGTCAAGAGACTCTAAAGAAGTTTTATAGAACTTCCGCTTTTGTTATTTTTTTTTCTCAAATTCCGCTAACAATGGTGTTTTTCCAATAACTGCATTTAATTATCTCATAGTTAGGTACATGTACATACCTATTCGAATGCTATAAATGCTGATCATCATGCGGGCTCAGTCATACCGTTAAAAAAACTGCAATTATTGCACTCGATAGCGAATAAGTAGATACATATGTCGTGTATTTTCTAATTTTGACGCTCACAAGGAAGCTCATATTGAATAGAAAACTTATATCTGTGCAAGGAAGGCTAATAAATTTTATCAAGCCATAACAAATTGGAAACATACACCGACAATAAAATTAAGTCGACCTTTTTGTACACCTCTATCGCAATTTTTTTCTTTTCGGCCTTTTATACCCAGGAGATTTTTCCGTTACACTCACGCGTAAAATCTCCTTGGTATAAACAAGGAGATTTTACACTTGGAATAAACAAGGAGACTTGACGCGTGAGTCGTAACCACAGATTAAAGATATAAGTTTTCTATTCAAAATCGGAACATTTGCACGTAAATTCTCCTTGGTGTAGGTAATATCTTACTAATATTATCTTAGAATATTATAAACGCGAACGTTTGTAAAAGTTTGGATGGATGTTTGTTGCTCTTTCGCGTAAAAAACTACCTACTGAAACTTTACAATAATATAGTTCATACATCAGAATAACACATAGGCTATTTATAATCCTACGCAGACGAAGTCGCGAGCAGCAGCTGTAAACAATATTTTAGTCACTTTCTCTTAACTTTTTTGGGCCCTATTTTAACTTTTGATCTAGTTTATGGCTAGACAAGGTAGGTAGGTCTACGATAGCACGAAAATTGCCATCACACCGTGATAGCACATTACAAATCCAATTCCGGTAGATATTACCGTAATAGCGCTACGGTTCCGGCACCGGCACGACAAGACGCCCGGTACCGGATGCCTGTATTACCGGATAGTAATTTCCGTTTTACCGTTCTCCTGTCCCGTTAGCTTGCCAAAGGCGTGTCATCAACATCATTCATTACCAAAATGGTGACAGAACTATTGATAGGGGTTCTCTTGAAAATGGCGGGAAAAGACGGTTGCGAAATTATTTAATAATTTTCCTTTTAATGTCTATTTTGTTACGGTGAAGTTATTGGATTAATTATGCAAGATCTGAAGTTTCAAGCTTTTATCAAGAGTTCCCGCTACAAGCTCGGGAGTGAACGTGACTGTCGAGCTGCTTCGTCCAGAGTGACGACGTTACGGCGTCTCCTCTGGATGAAGACATGAAGACGCGGCTACTCAGGGTGAAGACGCTACGGCGACTCCCCTGGAGGAAGATAGAAGACTATTGAATATATGACATTGGCAAATGACGAACTGTCGAGTCCTATAAAATAAATAAATAAACTATTGATACCTTTACTTAATTATAGTTATTATACTTACTTAATTTGTAGGAGTATAGGTAAAACGTGGCTTTTAAAAAAATGTCGATAATATTAATACCTATACCTTCGGGTTATGATAGGAACGAGACATCGGGTCAGATTAGGAAGAGGGTTACGTTCGGAACAAATATTAATTTTTTTTCACCATTCCGATCCTAACCCGCGACCGGGTTAGGATTTCGGGTTAGGTTCGGAATAAACGATTTTAAGTTACTGGGTGACTTCAAATAAAATATAACCCAAACAACTGAACCCCTGAAAACTCCAAACATTTTTTTCGGGTTAAGTAGCTAACTCTAGGATTATCTTGTATTGCAAGTGGGGCCAGTCTGTAGGTCAAAGAATATCTGTAAGTAATTATAAAAGTGAGAAAATACAGGGTCGTCCTATGCGCGGTGCCGCGGGAAAATGCCATTAGGCTTATGTCCGCTTGCCTGACGCGGTTTGTAATATACTTAAGTTAAATCGAGTTGCAAATTGTATGACGGCAAGACTCTGTCATCATTATTGTTACGGGAAAATTGAAAATACGTCATATACTCAATGCGTTTTGCCGAAAAGGAACGAAGCACAACTTTAACCATCAATATCTCTGGAGATAGATGAAATATCGAAAATCTAATTTCAGATGTAGCTAACAGCAGATCAAGTGTAACACTTTGGACTTTGGACCGTTCTTATTATCTGCATCGTAAGAGTTAAAATCGTACTGCAAGTGTTACCATTGATCTGCTGTTGTCCGTACCTTACCTATCCTCAGTTGATTTAAGTAATAACAAAAAGTGTGACTGCTACGTACAGGAAAGTAAATTCCTAAGTAAAAATACAGGTTTCAATAAAATCGAGATTAAAACGACTTTATCGATTATAAAAAGTTATTTCACTAGTACAATAGTTTAGAGAACAGTCTATATAATTATAACAGAATTTAACTTAAACTTAATAACCCTTTAATTTAAACCATGGAGGCAAAAAATCTATCTTTATGGAGAGAGCCTGAAGTATATTTTGGGCAGGTTATGTTGTCATTAGTGCTAATTCTAGAATGCGCACGCTAATATTAGCCGATTATAAGCGAGGCGACCCGCTCGCTCTTACGCGACGTAGCATATGAACGACAGTGACAGTTGCGTTTAGGAATAGGATTCGAATTAGTGGCCGCTACAGGATTAGCTACACTAACATTCTTATACGTTAGAAAGAGACATCCGTTTTTATATTTTCGAATTTTATTGAAAATTCAAACTATATAAATACCAGTTTAGTGAGTGGCTCAGACGCAAAAACTAGCCATCGAAGAATCCATTATTACCATAATCCCCTTTTTTCCTCCGATTTTTTTCCCATCCCACGTGGGGGAAGAATGATTTCGTTGCGATGTGAATACGGCTAACTCCAGCGGCGGTGTTCCCTGTTTCAAGTTTAGTCCTTACTATTACCATGCAAAATCCCCAGGGTATAAGTAGTACGAGTAGTGTCACAGAGAGCATTTCGGAATCCCACAGAAATGACTTTATACATTATTCACAGGACGCGGCCGCGTCGGAGTCAGTGCAGCATGGCACGTCCGTAGCTATTTAGACTGTGTGCTCACAGGTGGCTCGTAATGGAGGCGGTTTACGTGATGTACTCGTACAAAGTGGGGTTTAGTCCTATAAAACCTATAGTAGCGTTATTAGGGGTCCGTTCAGTACCTCAAAAGGGAAAAAAACTCGGAATTTTTGACAGTTTTTACGCAACTGCCGACAAGAGCGTAATGTTTTTCGAGTCTAACGTAGGTGTTATTAGGGGTTCGTGCATCAAAAGGGTATGTTGCCGATGCAACATCTCTTTGAAGTGCAGAGTGTAGGTTTTATAAGTAAAAATATTTTAAATTTATTTTGTTTCGAATGTTTTGTTATTTTGTATAAGGGTTTTGGTTTTAGTTGTTCAGTGGAATCGATCACAGATTAAAGATATAAGGAATCGATTATGCTATTATGCACTCAAGCACAGATTAAAGATATAAGTTTTATATTTTTGGCCGATTTTACCCAATTATTAAGAGCGTAATGGTTTTCAAGTGTATGTATGCATAATTAAAGTCTCTACGATTGTCGGTTTCGTTGCAGCTGCAAGGCCTTTTTTATGTCCTTTCAAAGTCTGATTTTTGCCGAAAAATAGTACAAAAACGTTCGCATAGACTTTGACAGGCCTTGGAGCCCTTAAAAAGGCCTTGCATCTAACCCCCCCTAGATAATGTGTGTAACCCGCACCTCTACGTTGAGTCAATTGTACCCTGGGATCGAAAAATCTATCGATTAGCGTTGGCTTGAATATTCGTGGGGTCAATTATTGAGTCGACACATGTAGGTAGAGTCGATTATTCGTTCAGTCGAAATTCGTAGGTTTGAATATTCGTAGAGCCGAAGCCGTATCATGGCCCCAAACCGTTTCACCCACCTCTTGTCTAACTGCCATCTTTGAACTGTAATTTTAGCACTCCATTTGCAAACTTTTATTAACCTTGGTCCTAAAAATAGCTAAAGCCTTAAAATGCTGGTACAAATAAATAAGTACAATATTTTTGTTTTTGCCGCTTATTTATAGCCTTTTAAGGTTTTCACCTATTATGAGGACCAAGGTTAAATAAAAGTTAAAAAAGTTTAAGTTATTTATAACGATTTAGAGAGCCAATTTATTTTGTAACATATTTGAATCTGTATCACAGAATTTTGTATTCTGAACTTGAAAATAACACTGACCAAAAATTAATTTGAATTTTCAAAGAGAAATCAGGAGTTATATCATTAAAAAAACATTGGTTCAGCTTGTGTATAGCTAAGGCTTAGAGTAATTAATCTAAGACAATGAATAAGCCAAAATTTTAGGTAATATTTATTATTTATACGAGTAAGCGTACTAACCTATCCTATTCACGACAACCAGACGTTTTGTTTTTATACTATATAATATAGATAGATAATTAGGTACACATCAACGTACCTTTCGGCCGTTCTTATTATCTGCGTCGTAAGAGTTTAAATCGTACAGCAACTATTACCATTGTTTGCTGTTGTCCGTACCAATCAGATTTAAACTACATAACAGTTACGACAATATTTTTACAGCGAAGACAGAAAAAGGTGTACAGTAGAGTTTTTAGGGTTGAGACTTTCTCAAAACCTACTTGACCTATTGCAAGAATTATTTCACTGTTAGATAGATAAAAGCTCAAACTGTAACTGTAAAAAAATATTAAATTCGGTCCAGTGGTTCTTGAGAAAATCTCCACCTTATTGATGCCCCCTGTATACTTATCTCTGTCTTCGTGTGTATAATCCCTTCAGCAAAAACCTTAGCAATAAGAGGAAAGGGAGAGTGAGAGGGAAAGCTAACATAACCCTTTGGGACTCATCAGTCTTATCTTGCACGCGAGTACCGGGGGACATTTACGTTTGTTGATTAAATTAATGAATTTAATCAGGATTCCCTCAGGTAGCCGCGTCACTGTTATTAGGACGGAGCCTCACGGGGGTTAAACTTTTAGCAGTCGCAGCTAATGACGAGTTGTTTGCTGAAACGCTGAGTGGCTGTAGCAGGGTTGAAATAATATTTAACTTGGCCTATGAACTTTTTGGTTTAAGTACCACAGAAATTCAATGTATAGATCCAGCTATTGAAGTATTGTATTGGTGTATTTGGGCTGTTTACCTATACATTGAATTTTTCATCGATTCCGAACTCTGTTATTTTTTAATTACACAATTATCTCTTTTCAAAAATTAAGAATATGCCGTGCCATGAAATTCTCCATACGTATTGTGTAACTTACAGTTTTCTCAAGAAGCGAATGGCAAAACTTTTTTTTACAATATTTTAAAGACTACGGTTGGCCTGCAATAAGGTCCGTTACAAGGTATTATTGTGTCATGTACGAGTATACAATACCATAACAGAATTGGTTACTATAGTAATTTAGTATTGGTAACTTTTGTTCGACAACATTTCGGTTTTATCGTTTTTTTATTATTTTTCATACATTTTATCGTCTGATCGATTTGTAATTATTATTTAATATTATTTGTTTTATTTCAACTTTAATTTATTTATTGGGAAGTCGTCTAACAAAGTTATTCAGTTATCGATACTGAAAACTTCGGCTACTTATACCCTAACAAGTATGTTCGATGCCGAATTTTGTAGATAATACTCGTATATCACACGAAAGCAGTAAGATTCGAGGTGACACCCGAGTTGCTCGGAGGGTGCTTCTGCTAACAAAGGGTTATTGTGTGAGACAACCCTTGTGAGCCTCGCGAGGCGGGCACGTCTTGGGGAATCTCTCAGAATACGTATCGTATACAGGTAAAATAAAATGAGAGTATATTTAGCATGACCCTGTTATAAATTTTAATTTTTAACCAACTTTCAAGAAAAGGGTTTTAAGGCCCTACGTAGTGTGGGACGCCCCTCGACCAGATGGAGGGATGACTTTGGTAAGATGGCTGGCAGGGACTGGATGCAGAGGGCCGAGAGAGTAGGGTTGAGTGGCGCGCTTTGGAAGAGGCCTATGTCCTGCAGTGGACTGATACGGGCTGATGATGATGACATAGGCAGACTTTCTTACAAATGTTAAATTCCATAGCCGTTTGACAGTTGTAAGAGAAACAAAAGGACTATTAACTATGAATGGAATAAAAGTATGGTGTAGTGAGCCGCATACATGAACTTCGGCAGCGCCGCTACTTATTAATTCCATGAAGTTATTACTGCAAATTGTTATTTACACACGGATAACAATCACTGTTTTGGTTACAGACGGTATTTATAGACCGACAGTTTTGACCGATTTCCACGGTCTTTATCAAAATGAGTGCGCAACGCACGTCGCCGAAACGACGTAAACAAAACTTTGATAAAAGAAACGAGTGTTATCCGTATAATAATTTAAAATAGACGACATTTTCAATTCGTTGCGTTATTATTTATTTATTTAGTTTATTAATGACATCGACAGTTCGTCATTTGCCAATGTCATGTTACAGAAAATTCAATATATAATAGCCTTCTATCTTCCTCCAGAGGAGTTGCCGTAGCGTCTTCACCCTGGGTACCGGCGTCTTCTTGTCTTCATCCAGAGGAGTCGCCGTAGCGTCATCACTCTGGGCGAAGCAGCTCGACAGTCGCGTTCACTCCTGAGCTTGTAGCGGGAACTCTTGATAAAAGCTTGAAACTTCAGATCTTGCTCGAATTATCCAAAAAATTCACCATACTGTCATTCGCGGACTTTCTGATTAATTTAACATGATATAACCCGATAACCACTGTGATATATCAAATAGTTTTGCAACCGGCGTTTCCCGCCATTTTCAAGAGCATTGGTTACGTTAAATTGACAAAAGAACAGCGCTCTATGGCATGGCATCACCTACCATCTAAAAGTATACTAATGTTGTATGTTGATCTTCTGTTTGCAAAAATCT